>VZRV01002980.1:0-129565 GCA_013398115.1 Falcunculus frontatus
CGTCTTTCATTCTCCGGTAGCTCTTTATATGGTGGGGCTTCCTCGTCACGTGTCACTTGCTCCTCCTCTTCTTCAGAAGATAATCCAAAAGTCTCACCTTCAGGCCAGTTTGTTAAAATTTCCAGAATCCCAAGGCGATTCGGGTTTCCAGTACGGGTGTGCTGCATGATGAGGGCGATCCATTTGCTCCATGTGGTGTTGGTGGTGTGATGTGTGGAAGGAACCCTTCCCTTGAACATCCAACCCAGCACTGATAGTCGGGGTGCCAGAAGCAGCTACGCTTTGGTGCCAATTACTTCTGAGGCAGCTTGAACTCCTTCATAGGCAGCCAAGATTTCCTTCTCTGTGGGAGTGTAGTTGGCTTCAGACCCTCTATAGCTTCAGCTCCAGAATCCCAGTGGTCAACCCCAAGTCTCACCAGGTACCTTCTGCCAGGTATTACAGAAGGAAGGATGATATGTCAGATCCCCTTGAAGGAACCTCTAGCATGTATGCCCAGGGAGGGAATGATAACCAGGGCTAGAGGGGCCCTGCCTCTAGCCAAGAAGAGGCATGGGAGAATCAGGTCTTTTGGACTGTGTGGATCCGATGGCCTGGCACATCAGAACCACAAAAATATGAAGTGTTCGTTGATACTGGAGCACAAGGTACCCTAATGCCATCGGGACATGTGGGGGCAGAACCTGTTTCTATTGCCAGGGTGACAGGGGGATCGCAGCAGTTGACCCTGTTGGAAGCCGAGGTGAGCCTCACCGGGAAGGAGTGGCAGAAACATCCAATTGTGACTGGCCCAGAGGCCCTGTGTATTCTGGGCATAGACTTCTTCTGGAACAGCTATTACAAAGACCCAAAAGGACTCAGGTGGGCTTTTGGGATAGCTGCTGTGGAGGCAGAGGGCACTAGGCAGTTGAACACTTTGCCTGGACTATCAGAGAATCCTTCTGCAGTTGGGCTCCTGAAGGTGGAAGAGCAGCGAGTGCCAATTGCCACTTCGACAGTGCACTGCCAGCAGTATCAGACGAACTGAGATGCCGTGGTCCCCAACCACAAGATGATCCACGAGCTAAACTCTGTGTCACGATCAAAGTGCACTGCAGTCATTTCTCATGAGCCTGCAGCCCATCTGCTGTCAATTCCTCAGACATGTGTTCCTTTGTCATGGCCAGTATTTAGCCACTTAAGACTGTTAGAATCCTAACTAGTGACCCCAAACCCTACGCAGATCATACTCTAGGAAAACACATCAAGGCCTTTGTGATTCTGCAGTACAACCGATTTTATCTGCTTCTTGCGTGTATTAGCTGCCAGTGCAGTGTTCTCAGACAGTAACTGGTCAGGTTCAGAACAGAGCCCCATTTATTCTGTGTCTACCATCAGCTGTGAGGAGAAAATGGGGATTGGTCCGCACCTCTGTGACTCTGATCTCAAAGCCAATAACCTTCTGTTTTGAATGGGGACAACAGCTGGTAATGGGGCTCTTCACATCTGGTCTGTGGCTTCTTCACATTGTCAACGCTCATTCTTGGGCTCTACCAACCTTTTGGTGATACCTGCCCTGCCCCTGGTGGCTGGTGAGACTGCAGAGGGTGGAGCCTTCCTTAGCTGAGAGATTTCAGCTGACTTCTGGCTGCTGCTGCAGCATAGAGCTGCTGGGAGGCAGCAGCCCCTGGTCTGAGTTGGCTTCTGCATCTCATTGCCTGGACTGATAAAAGGATCAGCATCTCATTTGAGCAGCTGTCAGCGTCACACCAGTGCCTGAGAGGCACTACTGTCCTTGGTGCCCATCCCAGCTGAGCAGATTTGAGAAAATGGGGGCCACATGCAGTGCTGAGAGGGCAAGTCCAATGCCAGTGGACTGATCCACGTCAGGCTGAAGACAAGCACTGTGCTTCTTCAACTTGGGTACAGGCAAGGTTGTCTTCAGAATTTAGCCTGGCCATAAAGGATGAGGGTCCTAATTCCTAAAGGCCCAGCATTATTGGTTATAACATGAGCTGCTGTTCTTTAAAAACATAGAGGCATTCTTTTGGCAAACTGCTGACAGGTGGAGGAGATGTCCTCCTCTCCTGAAAACATGTTGCAATATTCTTCCTGCTCTGAAAATGGCACCTATTCATAAAAATTCATCCCAAATCCCAAGGCACATTTAATCTTTGAAAGTATTAAACCTTTCATTCAATCTCACAGAGTGTTTATTCCCAAAAGCTCTGTTGTTCCAACTCTCCTTATTGTTTAGACATGACAAACACTTGCCTTGGTACCCGTTCTCTTCTGCTCTCTGTCTGCTTTGCCTCCATGTGCTTAGTTTCCTGTCAAGGTAACCCTTCAAGGGACATTAGAAAATCAGACATTGTGCAGGGCATCTATGCTGCAGAGCTGCCTGACTTGCTGGTGGCAGTGGTGGTGTTACCCAAATGAGCACAAATGGCTCAGAGCACCAGACAGTGGGGCTGCACTTCAGATCTCCTGGAAAGTGGTATTCCTGTTTGGAAGTGAGGATCTTGCATTTGGTTTCTTTTAAGGAGCACTGTGATCATGGGAGATCTGCTGAAGAAATACACTGGATGGAAACTACTGGCAAAGGGTGAGTGCAACCACAGTTCCTTCTACAAAATCATAGGCCAGGTATTTTGCTGGTGTAGTATCAAACAGGAAGTCGGGCAAGCTCCAAGAATGGTTAGACTGGGTTTAGATTGTTTTATCTCTCAGTACTGGTCAGAATGTAAATCTGTGATGGTGGCCAGAAGACATCGTCAAAGAAAACTACATGCTGACCAGGACATGGAAGATCTCCTGTCCCTCACGTGTGGCACCTGTTTGCTTAGTTTCTAAGGAGAAATCATTTTTGTATGTCTCAAAATAATACAGCCCAGGTAATGAAAGTAGAAAAACTTTGCCTAAAAGAACAACTTAGCACCTGATCGCTGTCAGATAACAATTTTCAGTAACATTTCTTTCCAATACTTCGCTGAAAACAATAGTCAGTGGTTAGGATTATAACCACATCGTTTAGGAACTGGAACCAGGGATGAAAGCTCTGTTTTCTAGGCAAGGCAGGAAAACCCAAAACTCCAGGAATGCAAAGAGTGCCAAGACACTTGAGAGGAAAATGCATCATCTGCCTGATGGGTCATGCAGTTTTATGGGTTTATTGCAAATAATAACCAAAGCTGTTCCCTTTTTTAATCCAACTGTGCTCACTCTATGTCAGGAGGCAGTAACAAAAAAACTTTTCACAAAAGTAGGGTCCTTCCTGGACCTGGTGCACCTAACAGAAGTGTCAAATCTTGTAGAGAAGGTTCCTTTCTTATTTTATGAAACCAGATCACTAACTTTCATCTTCCTATTCGTCTTCTCTCTCTCAGTGCCTGCAAGGACGGGCTTTTCTGCATTTCAAGAAGGTGATCCACAGAGACATCAAAAGTGACAACATCCTTTTGGGCCTGGATGGATCTGTCAAGTTGGGTAGGCATTCTTGGCCAGGTGCAGCATTCCCAGCATTAGGTGTGGGGCTGCTTTGGAGTGACTGCCAGCTGCCCAAATGTAATGCTTGTACACAGACCCCTGCTGCGAGCTGAGAGCACAGTTGCAATGTGCAGAGAGATATCTCAAGGAACAAGGTGTCAAGTGTGGCTTTGGTTTATGCGTGTCCCTTCCACAGGAAGGGAGTTACAGTATCTCAGACTTCAGGTGAATAAATAGAAGGAACTGCATGAAACTTTAAGATTTTGTTTAGTGGCCAATTCCATATTTCCTTGGCCGCAGCCATGAGGAAACAGCATGGCCACTTTTCTGTCTAGATTCAAGAGCACATTCTCAGAGCATGGAGTCATTCTTTTTCTTGGTTTCCTAATTGATTCTGTCTTTAAGAGAGTTTAGTTTTCTCCTCAGGTGATTTTTGCCTCTGTGCTCAGCTCACCCATAAGCAGGAAAAACGGATTTCCATTGTTGGGACTACTTTGTGGATCACACCAGAAGTTGTGAGAGGCCAGTTATACAGCCCCAAAGTGGACATCTGGTCGCTTGGCATTGCGGCCATAAAAATGGTGGAAGGAGAACCTCCTCACTTTACGGAAACCTCTGTCAAAGCAAGGTGGAAATAGTCTCAGATACCAGTGTCTTTCTAATCTGTCCAATGTTCTGTCTCCCATGAGAAAAAATCCTGTTCCCGCCAGATTGAACTAGTTCCTCTAGGGTCCAGCTCTAAAAACGTCCCTGAAGCCCATCAGCACCTGCTGCAGCTTTGGTTCCATGAATGGGAGAACCTCAGAAGAGAAGTGGAACTTAAACAGATACAAAACATGCCATATCGGCCTTCAGTGATGCCTGAAATTTCATGTACGCATTTTGAACTGTCTTTGAGCTATCTCTGAATGACAAGAATTTTCCAGCAGCACGTTCAGCAGTGTGATAAATAGCCTTTGAAATGCAGGTTGAATCCTAGAATCATACACTCACAGAATATGCTGATGTTGCAGGGACCCGCCACGATCATCAAGTTCAGTTCCTGGGCCTGCACAGGACAACCCAAGAATCACCCCATGGCCCTGAGGGCATTGTCCAAGCACTTCTTGAATCTGTCAGGCTTGGTGATGTGACCACTTCCCTGGGGAGTCTGTCCCACTGCCCAACCACCCTCTGGGTAAAAACTTTTCCCTGATATCCAGCCTAAACCTCCCCTGACTCAACTTCATACCATTTACTCAAGTCCTGTCACTGGTCACCACAGAGAAGAGATCAGTGTCTGTCCTTCCTCTTGCCTCATGAGGAAGTTGTAGGCTGCAATGAAGTCTCCCCTCTGCCTTCTTTTCTCCGGGCTGAACAGACCAAGTGACCTCAGGTACTCCTCACATGGCTTCTCCTCTTGACCCTTCATCATCCTCATGGCCCTCCTTCGGATGGTCTCTAATAGCTTAATGTCTTTCTTATATTGTGGTGTCCAAAACTGCCCCCAGCACTTGAGGTGAAGCCACCCCACTGCAGAGCAGAGTAGGACAATCCCCTCCCTCACTTGGCTGGCAATGCTGAGCCTGATGCACGCCAGGACACAGTTGGCCATCCCGGCTGCCACGGTACACAGAACCTTTCCCACTTCAATTTTAAAACAAACAAACAAACAAACACCAAAACAAGCCACCTAAGCAAATCAAAACAAACCCCAAGCAGTTCTGCTTGCTTTTTCCTTTGTTAATCACGGAGCATCAATTTTCTTAAAAACTGTACTATCTTTTCCAAATTCATTGGCTCTTTGATAGTTTCAGGCTTCTAAATCATCTGGATATTGTTCTCTCATGCGTCTGGGTGGCCTGGATAAGTTTGGGATCTTGTTTTCACAGATGGCAGCTATAATTGTGCGCTGAATCTTTGCCTGTGTCTTGGTCTATTAAATAGACTGGTGAGCTTATTTGCACTTTGCAGCTACTGCAAAAGTGGATTTCCTTTGCACTGGACTTGTTTTGCTTTGCTTTGCCAGCTGTATCACCGGAAACCACCTTCAGCTTCACATAGGACTTTTTCAATCACGGAAAAGTTTGAGTCAATTTCCCAAGGAGCAAAATGTGGTTTTGCTGGTGAAGTTCCTACTAACTAGATCAGCCAATGAAACTGACAGTCAAGGCAAGATCCTTTGGACGTTGGAACAAGTGTGGCTGCATTTACGTTTTTTCTGTTCTGGTAGTGAAAGCTTGTCTCTAACCCTCTGCCAGAAGAAAAGAAGAAACTGCCAGTGGAAACTGGAGCTTAAGGAATGGAGTCTAGGGGAGCAGGTTCAGATACGGAAGAAACAGATGGAGTCTTGTGATTCCTTTTACTTCAGGCCCAATACCTGATAGCCACACAAGGGACCTGAGAGCTGAAGAACACCTTGCTAGATTCCTCTCTCTTGTGTGACTTTCTGAACTGCTGCCTGGACACAGCCGAGGACAGGTAAGAGTCTGCCAAGGAACTTCTGCAGGTAAATTGTGGAGCAGCAGGAGGTGATGCAGTTGTCCAGTGTAATGGTTTGCTCCTCCGCTACACTCCAAGGCATCAGGTGGCCTCCCCTCAGACTGATGTTCAGTCTTGGTGCTTTTCCAATGAAAACAAAGTAGGATCCTAAACTGGTTTGTATTGGAAGGGAGCTGTGAAGGTCATCTAGTCCAACCTCCCTGCCATGAGCAGGGACATCTTCAAGTAGATCAGGTTGCTCAGAGCCCCCATCAACCTGATCTTGAGTATTTCCAGGGATGGGGCACCTAGCAGCTATCTGGGCAGCCTAAACCAGTATTTTACTCCCCTCCTCATAACCAATTTCTTCCTTGGACCCAATCTGAATTGATCATCTTCCAGTTTAAAACCATTTTCCCTGTTTGTATTGCAACAGGCCCTGCTAAAATCTGTCTTCCCATTTTTCTTAGCAGCCCCCATGATGTCTTCAAGGGTGGGAATAAGCTCTTCCCAGGGCCTGCTCTTTTGCAGGCTTAACAAGCCCAGCTCTCTAGGCCTTTACTCAGAGGACAGCTGCTCCATCCTCAGATTTTTACTGCATTCCCATTTTGTACTTTGAGAGTCCATTCAGTTTTACCTGGTGGTAAAAATACTGAAGTAGAACGATGTTGGGCAGAAGGCCTGAAATGGTGGTGAAGTGTCTTGGGATGGTTTTCCATTCCCATGATCATCTGCTCTATGCCCAGAAATGGTTGCTGGAGCTTAAAGGTGGGTCCAGGGGAGGGGGGAGCCTTGGGGATCTTGCATGGGCTTTTTCAAAGCCTCACTCCCCAGGTGTCCATAGTGCTGGGTGGACTGGGCTCTCTTTGTTGCCTAGCTAGTTTGGTTTTTGTTATCTTAGGCAAAAAAAGGGGGTTTTCCCTTTCTGTGGCCTTGGAGACTCTGACAACAATCCTTCAGCAGCCTTTGTTTTTTTCCTGAACACTTTGGTTCGGTTTGGTCCAAGGCCAGAGAGGACAGATCGATGGGATAGGTAGGGGACTGGTGGGGAACCGAGCGGCCACTCCATCCCAGCCCCAGACCTCGGAAAAGCCAATCCAGTGAAAGAAAGGACCCTAAATCCACCACAGCTTCATCTGTTGTGGAGACCAACATCAGAGATTCACCAGATTCTCATCTGGTTTTTTCCCGAACTGCTGCATGAACCTTTTGATTTTTTTCTTTCCTGAGACAAAAGCTGTCACTTTTTTTCCCCCTCCTCCCGGACACGTAGTCGGCTGTTGGTTTTTTCCTTTCCCTGGCATTTTGGGTTTTTTTTTTGTTTTGGTGTGGGTGTGTACGTGGGGAGGGGGGGGTAAGATTCTGACAATTCAATATCTAGCATGTATTCATTTTTTTTCCCCATGCTGTCTTGGCACTCTGTTTGTCAATAAGCAGTTAGTTTTGTTCACTTTCATCCACTAGTATTCATTTTCTCATTGGCAGAAAGGGACTGTTGGAACCCCATTTTTTGTTAGAGGAAACACTCATTCCAGAGTGTTCTTCTCCTAAACTTGTCTCTAAAACTGAGACATGGAGGAAGCCACTGAAACCAGTCCCAGCCAATTCTCTGGTCAGAGAATTGGCTGTGGGAAGGAGGGGGCTGTAGGGGACTCCCTGTGAACTTCAGAAGGGCTGCAGCTTATCCCTCCTGCCCCACTCTTAGAGGTTTCTGCCACCAAGCCCTGATTGCAGAAGTTTCCGACACGAAAGAGTGGGACTTGTCCCAGCCCCATTTGCTGCCTGGCATGGTCAAGTCGAGGAGAACTGCTTCAGGATTACCACCAGGTTGTGTGACAGGGAGCTGCAGAATGTGCCACTCAGCTCTCGCTCCTGGGAAAGAAGGTGCCATCCAGCAGAGGAAGGGCAGGGCAAGGAAAGGTAGGCAGGGCAAGGAAAGGTAGGCACTGCTGTCCCCGCAAACCATGACTGAGTCCATCAGCGCTCCACCACTTGCCTCCCTGCTCTTGACCTGGTGCTGAAAACCTTTTCCTCAGCAGGCTTCAGAAGAACACCTAGGCCTAAATCCTATGGGCATCAACATTTCTTAGAAGTGCTGTGTAGAGGGAGATAAGATAGAATTGAGCTACAGGCTATGGGATATGGCTGCAGAATGCCATGGCAGCACAGAGAAGCTTGTCTCAGCCTGACCTTGGGGGGAAGAAATGCCACAGGATAGACACCCTATGGAGAGGAGCCTGCTGGAGGAGTGAACAGCTTGTGATCACCCCCATAAAAAGACATTAAGAAAATGTGTTGCTGACGAGGCAACGTGTGATAGGTCACTTAGTGAAAAATACCATATAAGGAAATACTGTGTCTTGAAGAAGTGTATAAAACCAGCTCATTTCTCACAATAAACATCTCAGTATCCCTGCCAATCTGAGTCCGTGCATCGGTCATTACCTTGCTGGAGGTTCCTGAGCAACGGCTTATGTCCCTCCTCCATTTTGGCAACTTGAATCACTCCTGTATGTGGAAAAAAGGAACCTGAGTAAGTGTTTGGAGTTTCCTGAAAAAGAACTAATCCCTGAGACAGCATGCAGCATTCCCACCGTTGCAGTCAGGGCAAAAATACCAGCAAACTAAAGACTCCAGGATGAATGGATTAGTGGGGTTATGGACCATATTTGCATGTCATAACCAGGTCATGAACATGAAGACAGAATGCAAATGGTCCCCTCACTCTTATTTCTGGGTATTTCTGGGCACCAGAGAAATCCTACTTGAGCCTGTGACACACTGAGTTTGGAAAGGAATGGTTCCTTTGGGCTTTTTTTGAGCAGCATTCATTTTTAAAATCAACCATGCCTCTGGCCAGCCTGGCATCTCTGATCATTGCAATGCAATGGCAAGGACCATTTCAGAATGGCTTTCCTAAGTGTCAGCTGCCCTGAGTGGGACTCAAAGTAAAACTCTGTAAAACATCAATTCTGTTGGCATATTGCCTTCCTTGTCACTTTGTGTACAAGCTATACATGCACTTCTGAATTGTCCATTTTTTCTTAAAGACGGAAAGTCTTTTTTCTGGGGTTCTAGGGATGGTTTGGAATTGGGGGTCTCCTTCCTTCATCTGCTCTGCAATGGCTTTGGAATAGGGCCCAGTGCCCAGGTTTTGCCCAGACATGGGCAGAAGTATCTGGGTGAGGAAGAAAGGGCATTGCATTTCCAGCCAAAACCCAAGGAAGAGTGGGACAGCCAAAACATCCTGTGCAGATACAGGCTTTCAGCTGTGACTGTAGAAGGTTTCACTTCCTGCCCAGTGCAGACGGGGCAGAGACTCCTCTGTGACTGGCCCCCTTCCAGGTGCCCATGGATAAACAGGTACGAGGCTCTGCAAGCAGAACAGAACAAGGTGGGGACATCTGCTGGCAATATAGTGCAGAGGCGAGCAAACAATCCAGGAGGTTCTTTGAGCTTGTGGCAGAGAACTTCTGACACAGCTGGTAACCGAGTGAGCGAGGGGCAGTGACGCTGGGCCTGCTGTTTGTGAGCAGAGGACTGGTGAGTGACAGTAGGGTTGGATGCTGTCTTGGGTTCAGCAATCATAAAATGGTCATTTTTGATTCTCTGAGAAGTAAGGACAGGAATGAGCAGAACTGCTGCCTGGGGCTGCCCTGCTCAATCTGGAAAGGGAGTCCCCACCTCCGTTAGGTGCATGACCTCCAGGAGCCCAGGGTCTGTCATCTGAAGCCCAAGCTGGCACTGAGGGCTGCCAGGTACCTCAGGCTGATGCGACACTACTGCAAATAGAAGGCAACAGTGGCAGGTGGCTGTTTTGAAAGACTGGTCCATTTGCTACCGTGTGTCTCATTTGTCCAGCCCAGACTCAGTCATATGCATCAGGTATGGGAACTTCTACTACTCCCACTGAAGTCAGCAAGGATTTTGGTGGTTGGCTGTCATGAGAGTAGAACTGGTTGCTTACAGAATGGGTGCTGAGAGTGCCCCAAGTCTTGGGGCCAGAGGGGTCCCTCGGTTGCATGGGTGACAGGGAGCTGCCCCTTGTTATTATTCTTTGTCCTGCAAAGCTGTGCTGGACAGAAGTGGGTCAACAGAGCAAGCAGGTAGCATGCAAGTCTCTTCTACCTGGGTCTGCTGAGATTTTTGACCTTTGAGTTTAAGGGGCACTAAGGCAGTGACTTTTGGTCACTTTGTGGATTCTCCACATGAAGCGATGCTGCTGAATCTGTCTGTAGCACAGCAGCAGAGGAAAAAGCTTCTCAGTTCCTCAGGTGCATTGATACTCAGTATCGTCTTTTTATGAGGGAGAGTAAAACTGGTTTAAAAGTGAGGGGAGGGGGAAAGATGCTTCTGAACTTTCTTCTTTCCTTCTGTCCATTACAGGTAGGTCTCTGCAGTTCACAGATTTGCCCAGGGAAACTCAGACGTTGTCACAGGCCCCAGATATTTCTTGGAGATACACCAGAGCAAGAGCAGGTTTCTTGCTTGCCTTTTCCCTTTTTTTTTTCATGAATCATGAATTTTGGATGCCTAAAGCTTGAGCGTTCCCATGACAAGTGTAGAGGTTAGGGAGACATTTATCTCATATGTGTTTGCATGACACTTGAATAGCGTTTGTGTTGCCAATACCTCAGGGACACGTCCTCTGCACAGGGCAGTGCCCATGTCCTGTGCATGTCAGGTGGTGTCCTCGGAGCAGTTATCAGAGTGTTGATTCACCCATGGGCGCATCTGCCCATTCTCCCCACTCTGACCTTCAGCCTCCCAAGTCATACCTTCTTGAAAAAAGTTCCCTGTCCAGCATTGGACTCTGGTGCCTTTGCAAAAACAGATTCCCTTTGGCTTGTGGGAATCTGCAGCATCAGATCCCTCAGCAGATGTTGCTTTTAAATCTCCATCCCATCCATGATGGATATGTGCTGGATGGCAGCACATTTTTAAATTATTTGCTGGACTCTAATCTCCAGCCCACAGAAGGTGAGTAAATTTCTGAGCTAGCTAATTCTCACAGAGTCGCAAGCTCCATTTTTACAGTGGACATTTGCAGGCACCAAAAGAGGGAAGCACTGTTGGTAGAAAGTGCAGTTTTGTATGGAATTCTCCTCTGCTATTTAATTCTAGATGTCAA
This sequence comes from Falcunculus frontatus, assembly GCA_013398115.1. Taxonomy (NCBI): domain Eukaryota; kingdom Metazoa; phylum Chordata; class Aves; order Passeriformes; genus Falcunculus; species Falcunculus frontatus. Next base: position 11,057 of record VZRV01002980.1, read on the forward strand.
AATAAAGTGCTACTGAAAAGAGCAAACTGATGCCAGTGCTGCAGGTGAGAGGAGAAGGCAGCAGGTCAAGCACATGAGTTCAAAGCCTGGATAGAGGTAGTCCTGTTTGTGTGTCTGGAAGCAGGGAAATTTTCAAGGTAGGCTGCTCCTTGAGACAGCATGGGCCTGCCAAACAGCACAACACATTTGTGTAACAAAATACAGCTCTGAAATTCTTCTCCTCTCTAATTGTGTATATAAGACGTACTTGGACTACGAACAGCTTTTCTTTCTGCAATAAAAGAATACCAGAGGCCTTTCAGTGCATAAATTCATCCATTTCTCTTCTGGCTTTCATGGTTTAGTAGTGACAGTCTTCAATTTTGTACTCCCATGCACTGCTTCCCCTCCCCCCTCCAAATGGAGGCAGGAGAACCTGGATGTTTCTGCGTGTTGTGGAAAGGAATTCTCAGAGGACTCAGATACACCCGTGGGTCACTGCTTTTGAATGCAGCTTCTCAGACAAGTCCCTGCGTCCTGTGTCTCCTGCAGGAGCTGCTGGCTGTCCTGCACCAGTCAGGACCCACAACAGAAGGCACCTTCCAAAGAGCTGACAGTGTGTGAGCGACATGCTATGTGGCAATGTATGGGAGAGTACAACCCCATCTGATGTACACATCAGCACTCTGAAAAGATGTGACATCCTAATGAAAACTAGATAAGGTTTTAATTCTAGAAGCCTGTATTTCTAGAGTTCTATGTCTATGGATATTTAGGTAATCTATTGATATTTGTAGAGGCATATGCTACTTTTCCCCATCTTTCCCCACTCTGCTGCCTCTGTCCCCCTTTGCCTTGCCCACTGTGCCACCTCTGTCCCCTCTGGCCGTGCTGGGGTCCGGGCTGGTGGCCGGGCCAGGCCGAGCAGCACTTTCAGCCCCAGGTCTCGGCTGCCTGCACCTGATGGGAGTGGTGGGAACCACCACAGGCACCAGGCACCATCCCCCTCAGGGGCTGCGGGGCTCAAGGCACCGGGGAGTTCCTTAAGGGCCGGTAAGGCTGAGGGCACTGGGGCTGCCGCAGGGGACAGCGCCACTGAAGGCCCCATGCTGCTGCGGGTAGTGATGGTGGCAGGCACTGAGAGGACAGTGAGACTGTGGGGGCTGAGAGGAAGCAGTGAAACTGAGGGGTCTGGGGGAGCTGAGGGTGATGTCAGGGGCTGTGGGAACAGAGAAATGGCATGAACTGAGAGGGCTGGCGGGGCTCAGGGCACTGGAGACACTGAGGGGAATGGCAGCAGTGCAGGGGCTGATGGGTTAGGATGGTCTAAAGAGACTGGGGGAGCTGCAGGTGTGCTGAGACTTTGGTGAGGCTGAGGGCACGGTGGAGGTGACTCAGTGTTTCCTTTGCTTTCTAATCTCTGTCTGCACTGTTTCCAGAAGGGCTGCTCTGTGGAGGAGGAAGCGACACAGGAAAATCATGGAGAAATGTGCTGACTGGGTTCCGTCCATATCTTGTTCTCTCCATATCTGCATCCCATTATGTTTCTGTCTGCATATAGCTATGTTTCTATATGGCAAGAATTATCTTTCAAATTACATACTGTTATTTATTTATGTTATTTAGTTACAGGTATACAGAGATTTAGATAGGTACTTTGCATATTTATGTATAGGTTCACTGTGTATATTGTTGTATTTACACAGATGTTAGTATATTGATATAATACAGATGTTGCAGTGGCTAAGTCCACATTCCACCCCCCATGTTGCTACTAAATGATCTATCCCCACATCACTGTGCTGGAAAGTTCTCCTTTCCTTGGTACCCCACTGGCCCTTGGTCGTCTCTCCCTTCCCCTCCCCTCTTCCATTGGCCCCTGTTAGGTCACTCAACCTTGCCTCCACCCCCAAGCCCCAGATTATTGGTTACTGATGCTCTGCCCGCCTCGTGGACCCCTCGGGGCAAAAACCACACGCGCGCGATTATTCTGGGTTCTTTGCCTCTGCTTCCCTTTGGGTGCAGTTGTTCTCGGTCCATGGTGTGGATCCAATAAACACCTCGGAATTGCACGTAAAGAATCCCTCCCGCTTCTTCGTCTCCGGAACGCGCAGAGACTTTGTGTGTGAGTGGGTGCTTGTCTCCACCTGTGAGGGTGAGACTGTGTGATTGCGTGGGTGCTACTGAGGTACCGCCAAAGCATCTCCACAAGGGACACTGTGGGAAAAACGTGGCATCGGTCCATCGACCCCACACACCACGTTACATAGATTGTTATATTTATATATGTATGGAGTTCTATGTAAAACTGTGTAGAGTTGTACAGTTTAGTTATTGCTCTGTGGATATTTAGATAGTGCAGTTGATGTTTGTCTCTTTATATACATATATATTTAGGCATTAATTTATAACCTGCAATACATTCGATTGTGTGAACTGAAAGTGACATTTGTATCTTTACAAATGGTCAGTACAATTTTACCAATCTGTAGAAAGCTTTTAAATGAAATTGGTAACTGTATATAAGTTGCGCGGTTGCAGCAATCCGTAATAAATTTCCTTTATAAACTGAAGTTGGCTTTGGTGCACTTCTGTACATGCCATTGTAGGAATGTACAATCAACTGAAAGGGGTGTTGAATTGTGATATTTGTAGCAGACGTCCACCATAGGATCCAGGAGGATTTTGGCAATGGGTGATGACAGGAGATGGGGGAAAATAGGCAAGCATGCCCCACAAATTCCCCAGTTCCGTGAAGGCGGGGTAAGAAACCATAGGGTTTGGATAGGCAGTAGAGCCACACATTCAGGGATAAATCATTGCAAGGGCCTGCTAAGGAAAGCTGCAATTCCAAATGCAACTTTGGGAAAGGGAAAGAGACCCCCAGTCCAAGAGGACATCTTATTTCTTTCAGGACACTGCTACTTTCCCACACAACAAGCTGACAAACATAAATCAACCCCACATACAGTGTATCAATTCTTCAGGCATATTTACAGCTGTTATTACTTTGGAGTCCAGGAGATCCATTGTACAGTCTACAATGTACTTGTGTATTTGTGTACTCTCTGAGAAATTAATTTCAAAATGCAGCCCTTAGCACTTTTCAGACAGTCTCAGACATGTAAGATAGAGATTTGCCTCAGCTTCTAAAACCCCTCACAAGCTATCCATCCTTTTACTCCTAGGGAATTTTTAGTGCATTAGCTGGGTGTTTGAATGCTTTAAAAATCTTTAGTAATATTAGAGATTATGAGAAAAGCTTCTTGCTATAGGTAGAAGCACTCAGTTTTAGTCCTGATTTACATAAACCAGCATGATATAGGATGACATAATCTGGTTCCATAAATCAGTGGCTATCCTTGTAGAATGAATTAGTACTCAGCATTAGTTAAGGGAACTTAATTACATATATCACGCTGTCAGTTATCTTGTTTTCTTTGTAATTTTTGCTCCAATAAAAAAAGCCCATAGCAGTATCACAATATTAGATCCTAAGAGAAAGGAAATATGCCATGTGACCTCTAGTGAAGTATCTTCTTAGGTAAGCTATTTATAGAGCTAAGTGGTAAAAGTAGTATCACTAACATCTAAGACTAGAACTTCGTATACTATGTAGTTCAGCATGAGAAGATTCTGCCTCTGCTCAGATCTGGCCAGAGTTCAGCCAGAACCCAAAGAGAGCCTTGTCCAGGGATGCTGCTGTGGCATGGATCTTGTGAGGACAAATCCCTTTGAGACAGAAGATGGACAGTAAGTCAGCTGTGCCATGCACTAATACAGCTACTCGGCTTGTGGAACACAGGAAGAACAGACAGGGTGAGCCTCTACGAGCCTACAAAAGAAGCATGTACATGTACCCTTGCTGTGACAACATCCAAAGTCAAAGACAGCTTCAAGGAATGCAAGTTAGAACCTTCTTCTTCTTCTTCTAGAGCAATATGAAATTAAAAGGAGGTTGGTGTTGTCTATTAGTAGAGGTGAACAGCAGAAATATTTCTCAAAGAACATTGAAGAAAAAGGAAACCATAGGTGACAGGTCTCAACTAGGTTAATGAATACTACGTGACCTACAGTAAAAGGCAAGGGTCTTCTTTCTAGGTTGTGGCAATTTACATTCATTTTAATGGCTATTGAAGCTCAGATTTTTGCTTGGGTTTGGGGTTTTTGTTTGTTTGGGTTTTTTTCAGACATGGTAGATAAAATGAACATTTTCTTTCTGGGATTTTTATTTTCCAGAAACTTTCTAATAAAGAGGAATCCAAGGAAATCAGTTTGTCTATTTTGTATGTGTGGTTTTCTGATTTGCGTACAGTATTTTGTATATTGATCATGCTTTTCCTGAAGAACCATATCACAGAATCACCAAGGCTGGTTCCTTGGTGCAACTTAAGGCCATTTCCAGTTGTCTTTTCATTTGAGACATGGCAGGAGACCAATCCCCACCTGGCTACAACTTCCTCTCAGGAGTGCTAAAGAGCAACAAAGTTCCTGCTGATCCTCCTTTTCTCCAGGCTGAACACCCCCAGGTCTCTCAGCCGCTTCTCATCGGACTTATGCTTCAGACCCTTCCCCAGGGTCCATTTCTCTCCTCTGGACTCCCTCCAGCACCTCAATGTCTTTTTGGACGTGAGGAGCCCAAAACTGAACAAAGAATTTGAAGTGTGACCTCACCAGTCCTGAGTACAGGGGGACGGTTCCTGGTGGCCACACTACTGCTGACCCAAGCCAGGATGCCATTGGTGTTCTTGGCCTCCTGGGTCCATGGTGGCTAATGTCCAGCTCTGCCAGCCAGAACCCCCAGTCCCTTTTCTCCCGACAGCCTTCGAGCCACTGCCCCAGCCTGTAGCACTGCAGGGGTTGTTGTGACCCAAGGTCAGGACCCAGCACCTGGCCTTGCTGAACCTCAACCAATTGGTCTCAGCCAGTCTCATCTTAGCAGTATGAAATGTGTTTGCTAGAAAGGAGAACTAGACTGGAAAAACAAACAGCCTGAAAGCAGTATTTTTGCTTACAGCTGAGATGTGCTGTAAGTTCCTCCTCTTAGCTTCTTAGTGACAGATTCAAAGGGAAGTTTACCTTTGGATGCTCAAAAAGCATCCCGACCTGATGGAACTGATCTTCTCTTGCAGATTCTTTTCCTAATTCTCGTCCCGGCGATGTCCCCTGCTCTGTCCCGGTGTTCTGTCACCCACCCTGTCCCTGCGCTGCCACCTGCTGTCACACTGGTGCCCCCTGCTCTGTCCCACCGGTATCCCCGAGGAGGATCCCAACAGGCCACCCGTGTTGTCACCTGCCCTATCCCGGCGGTGTCCCCTGTCTGCACCGGAGGTCCTTCCCGTCCCATCCCGGAGGTGTCCCTGCCCTATCCTGGCAGCGCCCCCTTTCTTGTCCCAGCAGTGTTCCTCACCTATCCCGGCGGGGCCCCTTCTCTCCCGGCGGTGTTCCCTTCCCCAGCGGTGTTCCCCGCACAGTCGCGGGGTGTTTCCCTTCCTACGCCGGCGCTGTTCCCTGCCCTATGGCGGCTGTGCTCCCTTCCCGGTCCCGGCAGGGCCCCCGCCGGCCTCCCGCGGCCCCTCTCCCCGCAGGGGCGCGGCTCGCTGGGCGGCGCACTCGGCCGTTAGTGACGCAGCGCCGGCGGCGCGGCCGGCGGCTGACGGATCGTTGCCGCCAGGGAGCGTCGGGCGCCAGGGCCGGCCGTGACGGACAGCTCGAGCAGCCAATAGGAGACAGCGCAGCGGGAGGGGCGGGGCGGGCGTAGCGCGGCCGCAGCTGCCGCCGCCCCGTAGTGGGTCCGTCCCTTTGTGCGCATCGCGTCACGTTCCGCGGCCGTGGCTGCGGCCGCGCCGCTGGAGCGGGAGGAGGAACAGGAGGAGGAGGAGGGGGAAGCAGCGTGGAGAACGTCGCCCGCCCGCGCCGCCGCCTCATGCCGCGGTGCCGTCCTGCCGCCGGCCCGAGGACCTGCATGGCCGGGCATGGGGAGCGCTGCGCCCTCCCGCGCCTCCCGGGCTGAGCCGCCTCTCGCCGCCTTCCGGCTGCTGCTCTCTGCACTGGGGCTGCTGCTGCTGGGCGCAGGTACCGAGGGAGCGGAGCTGGGAGGGATGGGAGCGCAGCCGGGTGCCCGCAGGCGCGAGGGGCTCTCCGATCCTTTTCCTTCGGGTAGAGCCCTTCATGAGGAGGGATTCGCGAGCTGGGCCTGTGCCGTCCAGAGAGGAGAGGGCTGAGAGAGGATCTCGTTGATGCGTATAAATATCTCCATCCGAGAGGATAGTGGATGGTGCCAGACTCTTTCAGTGGTGCCCAGCGACAGGAGGAGGAACAAGGGCTGTAAACGAAAACACAAAAAGTTTCACCTCGAGGAAGAACTTTGCATTAAGGGTGGCAGAGCACTGGAACAGGCTGCCAGGGAGGTCATGGAGTCTCCATCGCTGGAGACATTCAACCCTCACTTGGACACGTTCCTGTGCCACCTGCTGCAAGTGACCCTGTCTTGGCAGGGAGACTGGGCTGGATGATCCCCCGAGGTCCCTTCCAACCCTAAAATTCTGTGATTCTGTAACTTATTCGGCTGTTTGATAACTTGACAGACTTGCTTGTCTAGCCCGATTATTTGTGATTAAAATAATATTACGAATACAATTGAAGGGAAATAAAAGTTTTGATGCTTTGAAAGTCTGGCTCTAAACCCGGCGTTCCTTCTGTCATTTTGCTTGGTGCGGATCTTTTTTGTGTATTTGAAAACACAAAAGTTGATTGTTGTTAGGGGTTTTTTTCTGAATTTTGCAGAGGTATATATGTCTTGCACAAAGATATTTTCAGCTTACTTACACAAGTCATGTGTAATGACTTACAGGTCATACCTAGCTGTAGGTGGAGAGTTCCTCATTCTGCTTTGTGTTGTCTTGGGATTTTGACAGGAGATTTGTGTTAGCTACGCATCACTGGCAAAACATATTGCCCTTATAAATTCATGGTACGGATATTCAGAGTAAGTCATGTGAGTACTGACTCAGGAAGGTCAGCTAAGGGGCAGGCAAAGAAATTGCTGATATCCTCTCATCACTGGGTGCATTGCAGAAAACAACTACTTAAAATTGTTGTTCAGCTTATTTTCCACTTCTCATGGCTCAGGAGTTTCTCGTAGATAAATATTACATTTTCCCTTTTTTTTTTTCCACTCTTCCATATATCTTTGTAGTCATTTTTGTGGTGTTCAAAACCCGCTTTATGACAATGAGAAATTACACATAAATGTTTCCACAGATAAATTTTAGTAGATAGTTTTGGACAGCTGTTGCATGAAGTTGTGCACATATTCTTTATGAAGGTCCGTTTTCTCTTTGGATGGCAGGGAATGCGATCTGTCCTAGATTCGAGTCCTCTTGGCTTTAACCTCTGTGAAAAGTGTGGCTCTGTTTCCCTTAATGTGTCTACAGTCTTGTTCATTTAATTTCTGCTCCCGGTAAGTTCTTGGGTAAAAGTTGCCTTCAGAAAGCCATTGTTGACTACCATGAGAATCCGGAAGGATTTCAGATTGTAACTGTGAGAACTGTGGAGGAGACAACTGTAAAACTCCAGTTTGCTTGTGAGGATCTTAACTGTACTTTTTTATGGAAATCAGATCATCAGATAAAGTCTAACTGATTTGCTCATGTAAACTTAACTGTGTAGCAGTTGTATACATCTGATAAGTACTTCAGGCTTTTGTGGGGAGAGGGTTTCTCTCCCCCTTATTACTGAATTATGCTCTGAGAGGTACAGCTACTGCAATGTACAGATGCCTTAGCTGAAAACTTGTGCTTCAGACGAGGAGCACAAAAAAACCCTGCGTGTTTTCACACATTAGTCCCAAAAAATTTAGCAGTGAAGCTTTAGCTATGGCAGTGCCAGGGAAATTAAGCAAACTGCCTGTCCGCTTACCTACCATCCTCCCCCCTGCCCTGGTTTCCAGAAGAGAACTTGATTTTTGCTTTATTCAGTCTTTTTTTTGTCTAAACATTTTTAGGCATGTCTAAATATCTAAACAATGTCTAAACAACGTTACTTTGTTGCCTTTACCACATTCTTCTGAGGGGCAGAATTCTATATAAAAATTCAGAAACTTGTGTAAAGCACTGAAAGACTAAATGGAGACTTCGTTATTGATTAAGTGATTAATTTAAACACAGAATTGCATCATCACCTTGGTATCTGGAAAGAAATTTTTGGCTTATACTTGACAGGACCTAGTGCTCTTAGTTTTCATCTAGACAATATGAAGTAATGGATTAAGATATCATGATATTCTGAGATATTCTACATTACTTTCTTTCTGTCTTGCAACTCTGTCTTTCTAAAATGCAGTGTTTCCCTCATGCATGGGCACTTTTAAATTTCTCTCAAGTAGCTTTCTGTGGTACTTGTGGGAGTGGAAAGGGGTATTGCCACCTAAGAGGTTTGCTTTATGCTGTCTATTTCGTGCTTAGGTGACTGTCAGCTGCACACATCTTGTGGAATCCAGAAGTGCACCACTGATTTTGTATCCTTCACTTCACATCTGAACGCAGCTCTTGAGGACTTCGATTTGGAGTTCTGCAAGGCCCTGCGGGCGTACTCTGTGTGTACGTATCGCAATTCCAAAGTATGCCGTGGAAACCTAGTCTACCATTCTGCGGTGCTTGGGATTGGTGACCTCATGACCCAGAGAAACTGTACCAAAGATGGACCCACATCCTCCACCAACCCTGAAATGACCCATGATCCTTGCAGTTACAGTGGCCACACAGAAGCAAGAGAACATCAGGGAGGAGAGAAGACTTCTCCTCCTACTTACCTGTTTTGTGGCTTGTTTGGGGATCCTCATCTGAGGACTTTCAAGGATCACTTCCAGACATGCAAAGTGGAAGGCGCTTGGCCCCTCATAGACAATAACTACTTATCAGTGCAAGTGACCAATGTGCCTGTGGTCCCAGGATCCAGTGCTACTGCTACAAATAAGGTACAGATTTTTTTTGTGCATTGTGCGTGCGTGGAGAAGTAAAAGGCCAAGACAGTTAAGTAAGTCACTTAGCCCTTAACAGTGAAGACGTGTAGCAGCTTGAGAATCTTCTGTACAGTAGTATAAAAAAGTAAAACACTTAGCATCTTCTTTTCTGAGCATCAAACAAAACAGGTTCTTTTCTTCCCTCTGCTCCTGCTCATGACAAGAAAACCTGTGTGTATCACCACACAAGCCTGTAAGGATACTGATGCAATACTTTAAAACAGTTATTAGTTTATTGTACATCTGTGACTGTCTCTGCACTAATTAGAAATTCAAAAAATCATAGAATGCTTCGGGCTGAAAGGGACTTGAAGGAAAGAGTGTATGTCTCTGCTTTTCATTAATTTTCTAAACTGAATAGCTATAACAGTAGAAAACAAATAATACTGCGAGTGGCACAAAGAACTAGTTATCAAAACACTGACGTTTCAGAGCAGAAACAACAGGAGGAACTGCAGAGAATTGAGAGGAGGTAGCAAGCTATATGGTTGTGAGAAGGACTTAGTTCCTTGGCTTTGCTAAACAAGCAGTGGCCTTAAAATTGTGCCAAGAATATTAAACCCTTGTTGAAACAGGCAAGAGGAGTGAAAGGACTCCTCCGAGATACTTGAGGTGTCTAGAGTAGGAATATATTCACCAGTATTTGATAACTGATGCCATTTCTTTAACTTAAGAAAAGTCCTCGTCTCTGTCTGCTGAATGCAGGTAGCAAGTATGTCCATCAATTACTTAAAACATGCGTTTGAAGCTGATGTTGTCACATATCTCTTTGGAGTGAAAGGGCTTTTTTTAGAATTGTGGTAGTGTAGGCCTTGTATTGTCAAGCTACATCAGGCTGTATGTACACAGCTTCAAGACGTCTACATCAAAGAATTTTCACTGTGTTGTTAAGCCTGGAGGTAGGTTTTTTAAATTACTGGAGTCAGAAGCAGCATTTGTCTTTCACAGTAGGGTAGAGCCTACACACATCTTTGGTGGAGTTGGCTGTGCAGTAGTATTTATATGGAAAAATCAGTTTTACTATTAAATTTGTGCTGGATTCTGAAGTATTTACTAATGGAAATCGCTGTATGAGTGAACAGAGATTGGACTGAAACTCAGAATTAAATTTTCTTGACTTGTGCCTGTTTCGAAAACAGTTTTCGTTGTGAATGAGTTCTGAAGGCGTATAAAATAAGGGAATGAGGCTAACGTGAGTAAGCTTTGCAAAAGAGACTTATGTCCCCTGCAGTCTGCTCCAGTGGCTTTACCTAAAGACTCCTAAATAAGTGGAAGAAAAACCTGGATTTCATAATCTGCGGTAAACTTTCATCCTCAGTTCTGCTAAACTCTTGCAGAATTTTCTTTATTTCCTTGTTCCTGATAGTAGTAGAGGAAAAAGTTGAGACCCTTGTTTGCAAATTGTGTGGATGGCTAGGGTGTGATAGTAGTAGATAGGTGATCTTAACTTTAGCCACATTTTGAAAATGATTCACTGTGGTAGCATGTTATGCTGGTATATGTCTTTGAAGAGATGATGAAGAGGAGAACACCAAAAGTAAATGTATGTACATACTGAGGGAAAGTGTGGTTTTAAAAGGTGTGCCTTCTGTCTTTATTTATTCTCAATAGAGGGCTTTTTTGTGTTTTTCTTTGACTTGGGTAAAATGGTTTTTTTCCTCTTTTGTGGTAGTCCCTGTCATTGCCCGAGTACAGCTAAGTGTGCAGAAGCAATTAAATAAAACAAGATCTTTGGTTTACGATACTAGAAATACCGCTAATGCTGATACATCTTACATGTGGTACAGTCCTTGAATTTTTTCTTTTTTTGGCAGATAACAGAACTTAGCACACCTCCTGTAGGCAATGAAGGTTGTTTGAATGTACAAGTGACTTAGAAAATAAGTTTTAATATCTCTAATGCATTCTCTTTACTGTGGTATTTCTAGTAGGATCCGGCTACTATAAATGAAGTAGAAAAGGCTTGTTAAACTACCCTACCACTGCTAACTTCATTTCTGTAACATTTTCCTCTGCAACTGTTGCATTTTGACTGTGGTTGACTATCTGGGTGTACCTAACTGATTTTGGCCACAGGGTAGCTTAAAGGACTTCCAAAGAGCTACACTTCAGTGACATTTATCTACGTGGTGTAATCCCTAGCTGAGAGCATGCCAAAAGGTCTTCCACCTTCTTCATAAGAAAAGTTTTCAGACTGTTACTTTTTGTTAGTCTGGCTGTTTTTTCATTGCATGTATTTGAAATAGATGTTTAATGGAAAATAAAAACGAATGTATATGCTGAACTTAAATTGTACAGAAGCCAAAGCAAATACTAACCTAATTAGTCCGCTCTAAAGCAGGCCTAATGAAAGGAAGGACAGTAAGAGGAGAAGATTTAGTTTTTCCTGAATGTATTTTTTTAGGGGAAGTGGTTTAAGAAGCCATAGAAACAGAATGTTTAATACATTTAATGTGTTTAATCTTCACCCCATTGTCCTTTTGAAAGGTGCAAACCACCACCTGCCCTTGTAGGGAGTTAGTACTTTTCACTTTTGTCTTAGCTTTGTGGTGCACCAGTCTTTGAGGCAGTTGGTAATGAAGGCAACATTATGTGTGAAGTTTTCTTCTCTCTCCAAAACCTAAGAGACTGTGGAACCCCAGCAGTCTGAGGACTATCAAGTAAGTTCATAAAGGACAAGAGAATGCCAGGAGGACACTTCACGTAAGAATGTGAGGAATAAAAGCATGTTGTTTCTCCCCTACCCATCACTGTGCATCTGGCATGAAAGTATGAAAAGCAGGAAAACTTTTCCTTGAATTCCTTAATTGGAAGAACACATCTTGTGAGAGTTGTGTACTTACTCACAAAAATGTTGTTGACAATTTGTAGGTGTTTTGCATATTTGTGTTACCCATAGTAACATCTGTTTTTCACAATGAACAAAGCTACTGTATGTTCCATGGTCTAGCTAAAACTTGAAACTCCAGTTTTTTGAGCTTGCCTGATGTGCTTATGCCCCTTGGCTTAGGATCTTAGGGTCTTTCAGATGGAGAAGGAGGATCATCACCAAGTAACTAGGAAACTGAGTTTAAGCTCTTCTTTATTTTTCTTTCTGACAGATTTCTTTTATGGGTTTTGAGTAGGTCACTGGCATTATTGATGTTTGATTTCTCAAGCTCTAGATAAAGAGCTTCCCTGTCTTGGAAGTGGTTTTGCAATTCCCTGAGAATAAATGTCTGTTACAGGGAGCAGGTAGGAAGGGTATTGTAGGGTGCATTAAAAGAAGGTTGGGGTTTTTTAAATTTTATTTATTGTGTGCTTTATTTGGAGGGGTACAAAGTCTTTATTGCCTTTTGCTGCTGTGACAGGTGCTCTGGATATCACTAGAGTAATTGTCCCTGAATAGCAAATGAGGCAGAGATGCTTGGGCTTGCCAGTGGTAAATTTCCTTGTTTGGAGGTATCTTCTTGTTTGCATTAATTGGAAATGGAGGTTTTCTTGTCCAGGTGTTTTATAATAGATGGCTTGAGGGTGAGAGGGTGAATTTAAGGACATAGAGAAGGAAAAAAACTATGGAGCTTTTTACTGTAGTAATTTATTTGGTATAAACCTTGGAGCCTGGGAATTGGTGCTATCAGCAGGGTAAGTGAATTTTGGGGATAAATGTTCTTTTTCCCAGAGTCAGGACATTTTAAATATCTCTTTTGCAGCATGGTTTCAGTTTTTCAGGAAATCATTGCAGAGTGAGCACCATGTAATAGAAAAACAGCTGAAAGGTAACTGTAAGATAAATGTTCTAAATGTTTTAAGAAGTAGAAGGATCAGGTAACTGGTCACATGTCATTATTCTTTTCATCTTTATGGACATTTTGCCTAAGGCAGAGATGAATTTGTCTTATTTTGCAGAAGTAGCTTATACTACAGTTTTGTTGGAGATGTTAATACAATCATTTAGGTTAGAAAAGACCTTTGAGTCCAGTCGCAAACTGTCAATTGCACCACTAAACGTGGTCCATAAGTGCCATGTCTACATGCCTTCTAAACATTTTTGAGCGTGATGATTCAAGAAGCCGGGAAGCCTCCTCCAATGCTTGACAGCTCCTTCAGTGAGGAAGTTTTCTCTAATATCGAATATAAATCTCCACAGCACAGCTTAAGGCCATTTCCTCTCATCCTGTCACTTGCAACTTGAGAGGAGAAATTGACTCCTACCTGGCTACAACCTCTTCCCAGAGAGTTGTAGAGAGCAATGAGATCTCCCTTGAGCTTCCTTTTCTCCAGGCTGAACACCCCCAGCTCGCTCAGCCTCTCTTCATGAGGCTTGTGCTTCAGACCCTTCCCAGCTGTTTCCCTCCTCTGCACTCGCTCCAGCACCTCAATGTCTTTCTGGTTGTGAGAGGTCCAAAACTGAACACAGGATTTGAGGTGTGACCTCAGCAGTGCTGAGTACAGGGTACAGTCACTGCCCTGGTCCAGCTGGCTACACTATGTCTGACCCAAGGCAGGATGTCCTTGGCCTTTTTGGCCCCCTAGGCCCACGCTGGCTCATGTTCCACCAGCTGTCAACCAGCACCCCTAAGTCCTTTCCACTGGGCTTTTTCACTCACTCCTCCCCAAGCTCGCCAGTGTTCCAATAATGGTTGACATTAATGATGTTAGAGGTCTTTTTGAACCCGAATTCTATGAAATGCATAGTAAAATAACAATATATAGTGGTACCTTCATCGTTCTAATTGCATTGTGGCACTAGGGAGGACAAGTGTAAGAACTCAAGAGTTGAAAGTGTTGCTTTTAAGGCACACAAGCCAGGCACCTTCTACAAATACATTAAGGTCTTCCAGAAACTGTAGTTTTACAGCTCAGTAACACCATCTTTGAAAGGTTTTGCATGTGCAGTGGAATTTAAGAAAGCTTTGTGATCAGTGTACTCATTGGTACTGGCATCAGTAGGAGTGAGAGGATGAAGTCCAAAATGAAATGTGCGTATCGTATGTATGGGGTTTGTTTTGGTTTGGTAATCTTACTATACCTGATGTTTGTTTATTGTATCCTCAGATAAACCTTTGGAAACCTTTATTTTCATCTTTCGTGGTGCATCACTGCAGAAGAGCTCTGTATGTGCCCAAAGAACAAGGCTGATACATCAATAGTTTCAAAAATCTTTCTTCATATGAAGATTCTGGCATTTGAATTTTTCCATCCTAAGTTTAGAAAGGCCAGCTAATCTGTAGTCTGTAAATAATACTGCATAAGCAGTTTTGTGAAGGCATTCTTGGGACCCAGACAGAGTGCAAAAAGTACTGTGGGTACATGGACATATATAACATGTGTTAAGTTTGTTAGAAATAACTATTTTCACTTTTTAATGCTCTCTGTTACCTTGAGAATTTAAAGTGAGAAAGCTCTGCAATGAAATTTTTCTTCATCTCTCTTTGCAACAGGTTCTGGAGTATGTGTCAGTACCAGGGCATGGTATTGAGATAGGAGTGTGTGATAAGGCAAAGCCCATGCAGCACTCAGGTTTTGCTGATCTGGCCTATGGATTAGATGGATGTCACATGACAGACAACAGAATATTTAAAACCAGTGTCTTGAGCTGCAGTGTTTAAATATGAGTATGTCCTTTGACAATCTTAATGGTCTCTGTTGATTCTCCGTTTGAAGTGTCCTTGCAACATACGTGGAGGCCTTTATTCATCTAATAGTCCTTCAGCTCTCATTCAGCATCCAGTGTTATTTCTAATCTTAAATTAGGGTGAAAGCTTCTTGTTCTTTCTCTGTGTTCTGAAATTGTGTGCATTTCATTCTTGGAAACGAGGGAGTTCTGGAGAGAGCAGTTTGGTAGCTGCTTCCTGATAAATTTTGCTAGGTACCTTGCTTAAATATTTTAGCAAGCAGACAGTTCAGTGTCTCATTAAAACAATGAACTCTTTCTGACTCCAGGATTGTTCAAGTGCTAAGGAGACTGAGAGCTTTACTTCTGTAGATGTGTAAATCATTCTTCCCTCGCAGAACAATGCAAATGTGCTCAAGGAAACAGCAATGCTTCTTTGTCTGAGCAGGCTGAGATAGAAGTCCATTTCATCTAAACTGTGTTGTGCAAAACAAAAGGCCTTTTCCTGCATAATGGCCTGGATTATATGCAGAAATACCAATCACTTGAGAGACCTCAAGTTTCTCTTCTGTAGGTTGCTGAGCTTGCTTTACTAAGCACAAAGCTGTGAGGTGATCTTTACAACAACAAGGGCACTTGTGCGTTTCCTGGATTTTGGGCATAAACATTGCAGCTCAGCTGTGGTTCACAGACATCAGTTTACCAAATCACTTGACTACAGAGTATAGCTTGGTCTCAAGCTGTATAGCTGATACATCTCAGGCTGTATTACTGATTAATGCAAGAAAAAACTATTAGAAAAATCCAGTCAGCTCTAGTGAGAACATATGAAGTCAAAATAGTAAGTGTTGTCTGTGTTGAGACAAACACTGACAAAGCATCAACCACCTGGGATAAACCAAATACTGAAAATAAATGTAATATTGTTTAGGGTATGTCTGCATACTCCAAAGAAGAAATTGTTGCAGGGAGAGGAGACAGGTGGAAAGACTTGTGTCTTACGTAAGTGGTATAGAGAGGTGAGGCTAATGAGGGCAGAGGTTTTATTCAAATTGTTTGTAATAGGCGCTTGATTTAACCTTAAGCTCTTACTTTAAAACAGAGGGGCAGAAATAAAAGTTGTTGGGCAGAAGTGTGGTGGTTAGCTGAAACTAAAACGTGAGGTTGCTGTGAAACAGATTTTAAGTTTAACATTAGTTTAAAAATCTCTTCTGATATGTTTTGGAGTAATCTGAGTCTCTTAGCAGACTGCTTAAATTGTAGACTGTAATTAATATGATACAATCAGTCAATGATGAAAATGATTACTAAAATACCCATTCAGGGTGCAAAATGTCTTTTGACCTTTTTGAGAAGTCCTTCCCCTCTAGAACTCTAAAGGAAGTAGCATATCTGTTGGTAATATTTAGATGTAAATTCTCATTTTATTTTTGTTTTAGGAAAAGCTGTTAGACACTCCAAACTTGATCTGCCATATAGCCTTATTAGTTATTCCCTTCAAGTAAGACTGGAGGACCTGCTTCTTCTTTTGTTGTGACTTATTCCAATAAGTAGAAGGGTTTAAAAGGCTAGTTCTAATCTTAAAAAAAAAGAATAATAATTGCTTTAGTCTAATGATTTTGGTATTGGAAGTCACTCACTCTTCAAAGGCACGTCTTTGAGTATGTTTCAGTCTTGTTTTGTTTCTCTGCGGGCACATTTTTGAGCAACAGTGGACTCGAAGTGTCAAATCTCCCAGTTCCTAGGAATAAGGTATCCAGGAGCCCTAAGCTGTTATTTGACTAGTTGTTCTTCCTGGTCCTGGTTATAACTTTCTCTGATTTTGCATGGTCTCATTCTGGTTTTGCCATAGTGGCCAGCACTGTGGAAATTACTCAGTCCTTACGCTTCTCTGTCATTGCAAGATGCATTCCAAAGTGTTAAGAAACTGTCAGGCAGGAGGTAGCTGTGATGCTTAATTAAATATAAAGTGTTTTCCTTTCCTGACCTCAAGGCTGTTGCCACATGCTAATAGTCTTGCTTCCAGGCCAACATAAGAACAAATTTGACTTTTGCCATCTGGTAAAATACTGCTTTAAGGATGTGTACATGCTGTTTTCCTTAGACATGAGTTGTGGACAACTGTCAAGTTTTAAGGTAGTGGGCAGTTCCAGATTTATTCAGTTACAAAATGGAAAAGAGGTTGAGATGATGATTTCTTTCCACTAACTTTGCTTTTTTTTCCCCCCTCCCCCACAGATAACTATTATCTTCAAATCATACCAAGACTGTACAGATCAGAAAGTATATCAAGCAGTGACTGATGACTTGCCTGCAGCTTTTGTCGATGGTACAACAAGCGGAGGATATGGGAACACCGGGAGCTTGCACATCGTGGAGAAAGTCAGTGGCAAATACATTGAGATGCACGCTAGGTATATTGGGACCACGGTGTATATCCGCCAGCTTGGGCACTACCTGACCCTGGCCATTCGCATGCCCAAGGACTTGGCCATGGCCTACGAGGAGAGCCAGGATCTGCAGCTGTGCGTGAATGGCTGCCCTTCCAGTGAACGTATTGATCACAGCGGCCACTTGCCATTGCCCGTGGTGGGAAAGCGGCTCCCTTGGGGTGCTGGGGCTCATCCCCGATCAGGGTACACACTGGAAACAGCTACCAACAAATGCCATGAGAAGATGCTTGTGAAGGACATCTATTTTTACTCGTGTATATTTGATCTACTCACCACTGGCGATGCCAACTTCACAGCTGCTGCTCACAGCGCCTTGCAGGATGTGGAGGCACTGCACCCCAGCAAAGAGCACTGGCATATCTTTCCCAGGAGTAGAGGTGGTGGTGTGGGCAGGGATAGCAAATTCTTTGTCAGTCTTGGACTTCTGTGCTTGGTCCTTGTTGCATACTTGTAGGATTTTTTTTTTGGACTGTAGCAAAATTTTGAAATATGTATTGTCATAATATATTGAGTAAAGATGAATATATATGTATATACCATGTATATGAAGGGATGTTTTGTCTTGGGGCATCCACCAGATTGGATGTTAACTGTTTTCATGTATGTTTGATTCAGTATTCTATGTATCTATTTGTTTTACAGTTGTTCAAATGTTTTATAATGTCTCTGCATTGGGACCTGATAGAAAGCACTTTATTTTTTACATATTAAATATTCAAGTGTGTATCTGAGTAACTATGTATTACACATGAAATACTCAATGCTCTCTCTAAGTATTACTTGGTTTAACACGTTTTTTTAACTGAATTAACTCGTGGGTTTTTCCAAGAGAGCTTTAGTTAATGTCAAATGTGGATATTTTGAAGCTAGTGAATGGTCTCTGGAGAGAGTGGAGAGAGCTTAAACTTAGAGGGAACACTTTTTTTTTTTTCTCCACAGGCCCTCCAATTGTCTGTGTTATAGAAGGCTACAGATTTTTTCATGCTTGGAAACTCCACAACGTGTCAGTCTTTGCAAAGTGTTTTAGATGTGTATACCAGTAAGTATATGTGTGAACGTAAAAGAGTGGCTGTACAGTGTGTAAATATTTTAAATTATTATAATAGAAGAGTTGTTGTACCCCCTGCTGAGGAACATCAGTATGGTGGTGTAAGTGACCCTTGGTGGGGTGCACAGAAATTGGGGATGTAGACCACATACTGGGCAGGTAATCTATAAATAAAGTCTCAGTTTGTCTCTAGCCAAATAGGATGGATAGGATACTGGATAGGAATGTGCTGAATACAGTTGTTAGACTTCCTGCAGGTGCTTGTTTCCCTCTGCTAAATAAGATGTGTAAATTTATGACCAGCAGCTGCAAACCAGGCCAGTTTATTGAAAAGGCAGTGTGTGGGAAACTAAGATCAGGAACCATTCCCTCAGGATCCCAGTTGTACCATTCCTTTGTAGTGTTTGCGGAGATACTTACAAGAACACAGTGATCTGTGTTACTGCTGCATCCCTCCTGACAGGCATTTTAAAAATCCTCTTTTCAAGTTATTGGAGAACTCTCAGACCAGAAGAACCCAGGAACAGAAAATTATTTTCCGTGAAACTAAAGAAGAGATGGTGAAACTTGAATAAGTTATGCAGAAGAGTCCATAAGATTACAGAACTTAGTGTAACAAGGTGATTTGCTAAGTATATATGTAATATTTCAGCTGTAAGGGTAATCACACAGTGTGAAGGTAAATTGAAAGTGCCAAAACTTAAAAGAAGTTATGTCAGATACATACCAAGAAATACAGACCTAATAAACCTAATCACACCTTTGAATGTTGCTTCTCTAAGCTTGTATTACAGCTAGAAGTTGAGCTGTATGAGAAATAATCTTATCAGTGTAGATATATCAGTGAAATGAGTAATGGAAATTGCTGTAGAAGGCAAAAGGAGCTTTAAATATGTATATGTTTACTGTACACAGAAGGCAGCTGTCATACCTGTGGGAGCTGACTCTCAGAAGTGTCAGTCTAACACCACAAGCTCTGCAGAAGGCTGTGTAATGTGATCATCAGTATTTTAATGCAACAACCAGTCATCCATAACTGATGCTATCTGTTGTTGGCCTTTGTCTTAGGCTAGCCTTGGATATTAGTGGCTTACTCAGAAGGGCTTTTAAAGTATCTTCTAGAGCATTCCTAACCATACTCTAACAGAGCTTCTAACAACAGGTGATGATAGTTCTCTGTAGTTGTGGAGTCTGACAACTTCGTTAGTAAGCATGTTGCAGGACTGGCAGAGACTGTATGCCTAATCCTTTATTTTGTGTGTACAGAAGGCTCCTAAACAAGGATATTATGAAAAGAAATAGGCTCAATTGCCTGTCAAACCAAAACTTCTATTTTTTTCTTCCTGGAAAACCTGTCTGGAAGAAAAATCTGCATAGAGCATCTGTTAAGTGGAACACAGCCTGAGAGTACAACCTTTTGTTCTTATGATCAAGTTACAGACCTTCAGTACTGGATTTCCTTTCAGACTGCTGCTGTACAGCCAGAAAATAGATCACCAATTATTTACATTCTCTTACTTAAGCATTATGGCTACCATGCATCTGTTTGATGAGTTTTGAGGCTGTGCAAGTGGCTGTTTACGTATATACACTCCAAAGTGAAGCGAGCAATGTTGTAAGCTTTGTACTGCCTAATGAGAGTTTCATTAGTGGACGTATTTTGAAAAAAAAGCCCAGGAGTCTCATGGCTTCCTTCTCTTCTGAGAAGAGACACACAGCACAGTTTAAAATCTTGCATTCATTTTCTTCATGTAAGTGTGGCTATGGTGATTTACACTGAAATTTTCATGCTTTGGTTATTTAATGTCCGTCTATGTCTTGACTGATATAAATTCTTTTCTGTCTTTCCCTGTTCCAGCTATTGAAGACTGCTATCTGTACAATGTCCAAACAGGACTAGTAATGATTCCTTTTTTTTTAGCAGGTGTTCTGTGTTTTTTACAAGATAAGCATTCTCTGTATTGTGCTGCTACTTCTCTTCAACTGTATTCAAAACAAACAAGGATTGTGGGGATCAGTGTTGTCTGTTAGATTTTATCATTCTCATTAATTATCTTGTTATGGAGAGCAACATAGCCACAGATCAATTACAAGTGTGCAGGTAAATTTGTGGTGCTGATGTAAAACAATTGCATCTGATCTGATTCAGAATTCTTTATGTTTGTAAACTAAACTTTGTTGACATTAAAAGCTGCTGTTAGTAAATTAACTGTGAACAGTAAGATTGATTACAGTCTTTGTGCAGGGCTATGTATCAGGACTCATTAACTAGATATAAAAAAGTGTGTCATATGGGGAGTGCCAGTAACTTATTTATAGGAATTATTTTACATTAGTTTTAAACCTCAACTTCCACTTCCATCTACACTGTAACAATAGAAGAGTACTCCTTTTTGTACACAAAATATGTACATGTCATTGATTCTAGCATGTGCTGAGGGCTGGGTGTACAAAAGTTTCCTATGTCTAGTTTGTGAAGTATCTAAATCTGAAACTGAGACACACAGTAAAGCCTTTTCAGCTTGAACCCACATGTTTCTCTAGGATCTCTACTTCTCTTCTTAGTCCAGTAAGCCCCCTTAAAGAATCTGTATTTTGCTGCTGAGCAGAGAAAACTAAAGCAGTCTTGAGGGTTGTACCTGCACCCCAGCCAGATTCACATGTTGGTCATCTGCCTGGTTTACTTGCAGGACTTTTTGGGCAGGTACTTGACTTGCTCACTCACGTCTGGCAAGTGATGGCGGAGTTGTTTACAGTGTAATGGTGGTGAGCATTCTGCTGGAGTTTGGGAGAGGTAAATTGAAATTCCTCTTCTGCTTTGGTCTTTCACATCTTGTGAGAGTAACACCTGGGAACTGTTATTGAATGAACACCATTTTGTGGTGTTACAGGGGGATAGCTTCATCCAGACTTAGGTCCAGAGGTCTTAGGTGCCTCAAAAGAGACTGGAGGTATACTACAATGCTTGAGAGGTATTTCCCTTAAATTCAGCAAACTAAACGTGTAAGCTGCCTCTGTAGTCGGTGGGGTAAGTGGCAACATTGTAGATTGGATCGAATTATCTTCTGGAAATGCCCATTGCTATTGTCCAGAAGAGGAGGAAACACATATTTTAAACAGCTAAAGTCAGCTGAAACTAGTCCAGCCCCGATGGGTACATTTTAAATTCCAGCCTTGATTCATACCCAGGGACAACCTATGTTCACTAGAGACAAGCCACTTGATCCAGCACTTCCTGCACAGCTCCTTGTCTCCCAGACCTGACTGATGGAGACACCTTGGCCTGGAAAAGTCTCACATCAGACCTAGGCCTTGCCTGTAGTCTGAAACCTTCAGTGTTTGATTCTCTTGAAAGTAGAACTGAAGAAGGCAGCAAGGCCACCCCCTCCTTGTTGTACTGGCCCCTTCTCCCAAAGCAGATCTGTGTGGGTCAGGGGAAGGGTGGAAAAGGGAAATGAAGAAGCTGAAGTCAGATAAAGAGGAAAGAGACCAAGTGGGTCAGATCTTGGTGGAAATGCTTCTAATCTTAATTTTGGTCTTCAAATCCCAGACTGTTTACGTTTTCCAGTGAATGATACAAAGTATATAACAAGTGCTCAGAGGAACAAGGGCTGCATTTTCTAATCGGAGTATTTTATCTTTTAGGCTGCTCTTGGATGGGTCCTTTGCTGCTATTGCCATGCAAGTGTTTTACAGAAAGCAAAACAGTTTCAACAGCTGAGGTTGGCAAAACCATTAAATACTCTGCATTCATATTATTAATGTATGTGACTAGAAGGTAAGAGACAGGTGTTTGTTTGAATCCTCACTCCAAACTGTGTGAAGGAGACGTGTAAACAAAAGTTTCTTGCTTACTTGGGTGACTGTAATAGTTATCCTATAGTTATCCTAACAGGCTTACCGTTTTTATCTGGCAGTGATGAAAGTGCAGGTGGCTATCCTTTCTTAGGGAAAGGGCTCAGCTTTTTCATACCAGTCGGCTTGGAAATGTATGAGACCTGCCTTCAAATAATGTATTAGGATTGAAGCCACTCCCACTTTCTATAGGCAGGGTATGTTGTAGGAATAACTTTGTGTAACCCTGTCTTGTCACTGTTGAGACGGACACCACACACACACTGCCCCAAGCAAAGGCAAAAAGCACCTTTATTACTACACAACTTCTTTTATACACTTTCTTAGCTACATGTTCATTGGCTATTAACTTTCTACAATACAATACTACTGACTGTCTATAGCTTGCATACATTCTTTGCTAAATATTGGCCAGTATCCTCCCTTTTGCAGCTGCTACATCCTTCTTCTGTTGTTTTTCTTCTTGCTTCTGCAATTCTCATGGGTACAAACTGATTGTTTCAAGGTTGATGTCTGCAAGGCCTTCAGACTAGCTGTTGGTTCCCACACTGTCTGTCTGTAGAGACATCTCAGTGGTGGCAAACCCTTGTGGGTAGATCAGGTTAAAAAGTCATGTACATCACTGTCTGCGATGCCATCTCTAATCCCTTATTTCTGACCTTTGTAGTGCCAGTGATTTGGCATGGCCTGCCTTCATGTAGTTCTTGCTCCTTCAGGTGCTGCCAGTCATCACTCCCTAGGTTGCTTAAAACACCATGAACTAATTCTCTGTAAAATAAGTAAGCTGATACTCAGCCATGAGAAAATTGTTACCAGAACAAGCTTTTTGGGAAAAAAATTTTACAATACTTTGGCAATTATAAATCCCATAGAAAGGCCCTAATCATGAATTGGGCCTTGCACAGTAGTGTTGGGGATTCTTTGGAATGCCACCATTTCAGAATGATTTTTTTTTTTAATGTGCATGTAAAAAAGTCAAAGTCTCACCTTCTTGCAAATGAGATTAACTTTATGTACGTTAAATCAATAAGTAGTCCCACTGGGAAAGCACAAATAGATATTCCTCTATAATAAGAATAATTGGTGAAAAGTAATTTTGGATGTGCCTGTGTCTGTGGCAATCACAATCTTCTGCCCTTTCTCCACAACTAGTCAAGGCTCCTCAGCTAAAAAATACCAAGTCCTGCAGAGATGACCCTCTGTGTATGAGTCCTTGAAAGCTTTCCACAAGCAGACCTGCATGTTCATTGACAGAAGTGCTAAGAGTTTTTTCTGTCTCAGCAGACCATCAGCTAACTCTTTTAAGACAATGGATTACTTTTTGACTTTCTCTGGATTCATTGTTTTGTATTGTTATACTCTGTTCATAAAATCTGACAATCCTGATACTGCTGTTTCACGGACAGAAATAGAAGACCCTTAAAAGTGGAAACACTTTCTACTTTGGGGTTTAGACTCATATAAAAATCCAAATTTCACTATTATTAAAACAAAGCCAAATAGAGCTCCTTTCAAAAATGTGTTAGGATGCTGCTCCTACAGTGTCTGATGGGAGCAAAGTGTGTAGGGAAATCTCTAGTTCTGCACATTTGAGAGGATTTTGCACTGAGCTTTTTCTACACTAGCTCGAACAGAGCAAACAGCTGTCAGCAGCTCGAGTGCATTACATGATCTTCTGAACATTTCTTCCCATTTAGTTCTACCAGGAAGGATCCATTTCATCCTGTCAGAAATGTGAACCAAAAGCATGGTAAGAGGGAGGATGAAATAAGAAGGTTCACTTCAAAAGTGAAAATCTTACCAGCTCTTTTAGTATTAAGAAAAGGTCGGTTGTCTAGTAATTATAACACAAATCTTTAAAATCAATATTGTATGTAATATCTCTGTGGGTAAAAAATAACAACCAGAACCCTGCAATCTAAAAGCAGTTCATTTTTAAGTGAATGAGTTAGTCTAATAACAAGAAGTAAAAATCCTCTCAGTTTCACTTTTGCTCGGAGGATATTTTTACTGGCTAGTTAAAGTGCCAGTAGTTAAATGGCAATATATTGGCCTCTGGAGGAGGCCTTAAACCAAGGGCTAACTACAGTGTAATTGTGGACAATAGGGTTATCTTGACAGTCATTAATGAATCTTCCTCAGGTAACAATTTAAACAGGGTTTTTTACCACTAATTTCCCCTCAGTGGGGTTCTTTATTACATATGTATATGGACCACTATGTACATGGAGAGTCTCCTTGATTTTTAGTTTCCAGATATAATTTTCTTATGTGCCAGAGTATTTGGTGGTTTAGAGACTAAGACAGTTAGGAATTTCTCCATCTTGCCTTTTCACCTCTGTTGCTTATGCATAGAGTCAGCATTCAGTCTATCCAACTCCTAAAGGGGGAATACAGTTCTTCCATTCTTCATTTATTTCACCCTTACACATAACTTTGAATATAGGGATTATTGTGTATCACCTTTGGCTGAAGCACTGTATCCTTGAATCTCAGACAAGCTCTTTCCCCTGCGTGTGACCTCCAAAGCTTTGTTTCAAACTCATAGCACTCACCATTAGCTGCATTTTTCTAACAAGGGACAAAGCAATGCTTATAACTTCCTTACACTAATTGTCTTACGCTACCAAGGGGCAGCCAAGTTGAAGTTACCATTTCATCTCTAGGTATCCAGCAGTGACTTCCCACTCTGCCACCTGCAAATGTAATTTTAGCAAGCAAATAAGCCTCCTACAAGAAAAATTTCACGTGTCATTGTGATGTTAATGTAGCCTTGTGTTCTCATTTTCCTTATGTTGATTTTCTACCTAGACAGAAAAAATCCACAACATAACCTTCTACACATGGATAAAACCATTTCTGGGATTATGTCAAGAATAGTCTTGCAAAAGACTGTTATCCCTGCAAATTAACAAACTCCAGCTTTTGCAGATGAGCTTTGATTTTGAATAGCCACAAATCCTGGGACCTAATGAGTTGCATCTCAAGATCCTGTATATTTGAAAAGCCATGGCAGTCAGGTGAAGTCTGGAGTGACTACATGCTCTATGCATGTAGAGAGGCACTCAGTTACAATGATCTTGTGTAAAAGATGTGAGAACTTTCACCATACTGCACAAAGTCCGCTTTGCATGTCCTTGTTTGTGCAGGCTGGGCCCCCTTCTGCTCTGTTTTGCTGGCAGGGGGTTTCTCCATGGCTGTCCATGTCAGCCTGAGTTCTTTGCTCGTCGGTCCAGGTCACAGCTTCTTCTCTTGATGCTCGTGAGAAATACTCTCTTGCTGATAAAGTTGAAAGAGGACAAAGTCATCAAAGCAACACTTATTTATTGATATAAATGAGTCACCTGAGTCAGGTGCATCTCACTGAGGAGGCACCTCTCTCTAAAATGCACAAACTTTTTTACCCTTCCTCAACTGGTGGGGTCCCTGTCCCTTTTCCCCATTGTCCGAGTACTTAGGAGCTCACGTTCTTTCTGACAGCCTACAGCACTCAAACCGACACCTCCCTTCCCCTCCCCTTTCTATCCCACTAAGCAACAAACATTGGTTAACTCCCCTTTTCCTTCCTACCCCCCTCAAGCAGCTTAGGCTCGTGCTAGCTACATCTTTGCCCGTATGACATAAGTATGAGAGATGAGGTGATACTTTGCTGAAGCCAAAAGGTTATTAAGTTAAAGAATTAAGGTTGTTGGTTCTATGTGTTGTTGGTTTTGGTTTGGATTTGTTCTGGTTGGTTTGCTGGGTGTTGCTGTGAGCTGGGAGAGGGGCGGGGTTGAAGACTTGACTGAGAGGGAGGTGGGATGAGAGGGGAGGGGACAGAAAAGTAGGAGGTCGGGAGAGAATGTAAATTCCCAAGTACCCAGGCAATGGGGAAGGGGACAGGGACCGCCCCGGCCGGGAAAGGATATAAAATGTAGCCGTTTTGTTGGAGGGTGTGTGTGTGTTTGGCTCTCGGGGGAGGGAGATATGTACCTGGCTCAGCTGAATCGTTACTAATAAACAGTTATCTTTTGCGTTGACGACTTTACCCCCATTTATTTGTATCTAAAAGTTAGTTCATTTCTAACATAGGTATGCATTCTTATGGCTGAAACAATGGCTGAAGCAAAACATTATTTTATCTCTCACATGGTGGATCATCATCTGCCCCCTTGCTGTTTCTAGTTCAAAGCTCACCACCTTGCCCAGACTTGATAGACATGAGAAGCTGGTCACATCGGACCAATTACCGATGATCTTCAGAATGGCCCTGTGATCATAAAAGCTGAAGCTCTAATTGAGACCAGCTGCAACAGGTCGTTGACCTCTATGATCTATCCACTCCTCCTCAACCTCCTCCTTTCACTGGCAAGTGCCACCATTGGGCCCTGGTGCCCCTGGTCCTCAGTTCCAGAGCCGCACACTCATTTTTGCTCTGCTGTAGGTCTCCCCTGGTGTAGGGAACGAGTAAAAAGTAAGGAATGTTTCCCCCATTGCTTCTTAGAAGATTAAGGTTTGAAAGTTGAAGTGTTGAATTGCCACTAACAAAAAATTTAGAAACTGCTTTATTTTACAAAAATGAGGCCACCCTGTTTCAAGTCATTAAAAGAGCTTGTAGTAGATACATCAGCAGAGCAACTAATAAACTTTGAAACATCAGGCAAGCTTCTTGTGGATACCAACAAACCCGCCAACTTCAACGGAGCAAATAAAGTCATGATGGATATGGCCAGCCTGCCCCCATGTCTAAAAACTCGACAAACTGCTGGGGTCTTTGCTGTCTTTGCTGTCCTTCACTGTCCTGGCTGCTCCTACAAAGCTGTTCATAACCCCACACCCTGCTGGTCTGGCTGCCTGGCTCTGCTCCCTTGCTGGATCGCTGGCCAGCTCCCGGAAGGACTTCACCAGGGAAAGACCCATTATGCCTGATAGAGATCTTCCCCATGCACTCTATAAGCCAGTGCTGGACCCCTGGTAACCCCTTTCCTGTGGTTATTGTAATTATTCTTGGAAATTTCCTATTTTTCTATTTCCTTTCTCTCCTTCCTTCATGAAAAAATAAGTGAGTTATTGCTTTGGATCCCAACATCTACCCTCATTCGTGTTTTAATCTCACTTTCAGCTATATCTAGAACCTAATTCCTTTCTTCACTTGTGGATCAAAGCAAAACTCGCCTCTCCTCACGTTAAGGGATTGGAACATCTGGTCATATGGCTGGTGCTAGAAATGGCCAAGAACTAGAGAAGCCTTGTCAGCCTCCCCACAGAACCCCAGTGAAGCAGCATGTCTCCTTTATCCTGACCCAGGCCAGGTAGGGTAGCAGGAGAGGACCTGTGCCCCTCCACAGGGAGTTCCACTGTCACTTGCCACCTCTCCCAGCTGCTCTTGAGGGGACTCAGGGGCTGCCAGATGGGGAGATGTCCCAGCCCCTCATCTGCTGTTGGGTCACTGAAGCTTTTGTAGGTATAGATCTGCAGGTGGGGCAGAACATCCTCCAGTCTTTGCCCCCTTCATTTCCCACACCTCTATGCATGCACCAACTCTGCCTGTGCCCTCAAGTGCAGCAGTGGTTCAGGCTGCCACAGACAAACTGATGCATCCTTGGTGCTGTCAGGAGAAATGATTAGACAAGGTCAGGCACAGGTTAACAAGACTCTCAAGACCACTCTGGACTGTAATTAAGATCAGTGGATTGCTGGAAATACTCTCCTTTGCTCTTTGTCTGCTTTGCCCTTGCTCATGCCCCCTAAGAGTTTGGCAAGTCTATCACGGTATTATCCAAACACGTGATGAAAGCTTCAGTTTCTTTTATCTACCAGCTGCAACTTCAGTTCTAAAGGTCTTTTCTTAGACTGTGTGATGCTTTGTTCTTCTGTTCTTGTCCCTCTTTCTGATGCTGTGAACTTTACCTGAAATATTAATTTCAGTCAATAAAGTACATCAGAAATAGCCATGAATACCCTTATATTTGTGCTGTAGTTACTGTTTTAGAATCTGATTGTTCTTTTGGTGAGAAAACAAAACAGGGCTCCCTTCAGAGTCCGGAAGGACCTGAAACTAATTGTACCGACCATCTAGCTCTCTAAGTTTTAGTTTGGGGACTCATTGCAACAAAGTTGCTACATATTGGAGCTCAAAATACAGCTAACATACATATTTTACATCTGAATTAGGTTTGAGAGAAATACACAGACTGTAGGAAGTACAAAAATTTTACTATTCACACAGCGGAAAATTAATACAAAGAATCTTACAGTTAATTATTACAGATTTAACATTAATAAATAGTTGAACATTAACAGTGCTCTGGGAAAATAAGTCAATCATATTAAAAGATTTCAGGGTGCTGTATTCTTTGACATTAGAGACCATTGCTAGCAAGTTTATAGAAATCACTATTTTTTACGTATGACTGGACATGCAGATATTTTAAAGTACATTTCTTTTAACCATAAAGGCATTAAGCTTTCACAGTCATACAGTCTTAAAGGGGAAACTGTGCGGAAAAATTCACAATGCCAGAGGTTTATGTCCAAGAAGGAGACAGAGGTGTCCTGTAATGTTATATGAATAATGGGAGAGGCTATGGGGCATTTCCCCTGGGGTCTCTAAAATGGTTGGGGAAAGCAGCCCCCTTATTAACCTAAGTTCCCAGCTGCATCACCCTCTTCCTTTCCCCATTGACCGAGGTACTCAGAAGATACAGGCTCCCCGAGTCACCTACTCTATGCCCCCTCTAATATTCACCCCCTTTTTTTTTCTTTTATAACAAAACACTATTCATAATTCTATTATGTCTTTGTTCTTTTTCTCTAAGTTCAGGAATTTAACACAGCCTTGGCTGAGCAACACTCCATGTTGATTAGTAACATTTTCTAGAACAGATAGTTTCTTCTGTTACTTCCCTATCTATAAGTTCCTGGCTCTATCTACAAGCAGATTCACACGGTCTGTTCGTAAAGACACATTCATTTTATTCCTTTCAATCCCTCCTCTTTTTATTTTCTCAATAATTGCCTTTACAAATCTTAATTATCACTGATTTAATCTTTTCTTCCTGGGTCTTTGGTTTTGCAATTATTCACAGTAACATCATTTTCTGTCCTTCTTTAGCCATTTCTGGATCAGTAGGCATGGCTACCACCTGCATCGCCTTGATCACATGCTGAATGAGCTGCACTAAGCAAGGTATCATGCATGGTAAAAAGATTAGAGTTGCTGTAGCACATAAGAGGAAAAATAGCATTTGTTTAACCCATAGTTCACCAGCTAACGACAAAAACATGTCCCATTCCTATCCTTTCCATGTTTGGGCTGGTACATTAGATAATTTTCTTATCTCCTTTGCGATCTGTTTTACCACTTTTCTGTCATCATCTATTTGCAAACAGCAGTTTGAGTCATTTCTCTTTCCACAAGCTCCCCATTCTTCTGCTAATAACCTAACACCATCTGATGCTGATGTATCATGTTCCTCATCTGAATGGATTGGTCAGCAAGAAGGTCAAGAGCTGTAGCTGTCTGGTTGGTTATTATTTCAAAGACAGCCTGTAACCTAATTATCCAATTGAAATTCTAAATGGGTTCTCTGGCACTTGGTATCAACTCGTCAGGATTCCAAGTGGCTGGTCCATAGTGTTGTAGGATCCATTCTGGTGGCCATTCATCTTTTCTCCACTTTTGGGCACTCCCTCCAGCCAGGGAAAGCAGCCAGACTGCTTTTCTCTAATTAAGACATCATATGGTTTGATTCCTAACAGATTTCCCTGAACTTGTGGTAGCAAAAAAAGAACAACGGTCTAATATAGGATATATAACATATCCCTGACCAGTTTGGGGGTAATTTGGGATAAGCATGTTGGCCAAAAATCCAATAATGTCCTTTCCAGGCCCACGTTCTGTTGGCAAAGGGGTCTTCCCACCTTTTGTCATCTATTGGTGGGTCAAAATACAGCTTGTTTCCCGGGCCTAATGGTCCTCCAACAATAGTTGCCCCACCAAAAGAGTCACAATATTTGAATTTCCAAGCTCCTAAATGGGGTTTCCGTTTAAAGTTACATCCCCAAGCTGTTTGGTTGGATTTGGACCGTAACTCAATTAAAAGGGTTTGAGTTCTGATGTTGCCACTTCCACTGATAATCATGGACAACATGTGTTTCACCTGTAGAATTGTCTTGGGGGCAGCTTAAAAATAGGTGATCAGAAAACCTGTCCCTCCCCACTGCTTTACAGCCTTCAAAATCCCTGGGATAAGTGTGGTAGGATCACTTTACCCATCTACCATTAGTGAGCTTAATATGCATTTGATTCCATCTGCCTCAATATTTGGAACAATCATATGGAGGGCAGTCGGGGGTCCAACAGTCATCCCAAAGATACCCATTTATCCCAAAGATAAAGTCCGTTCATCTTACAAAGAATTCACTAAATTAAAACAAAAGGGGGAGAGTTACACTGTCAAAGGTAACATATCAGATGGAACCTGTATTTTAAAAGCTTGTCCAGAACATGCTAGAAGGTGATCTGTTGTGGTAGCTCATCTCTCTTCAGTCACTAGCAGAGTCATTTGAAAGAAAGAATACAGTTTCAAAACACCAAACTAGAGAGTGCTGTGCTTTGCATGCTTTTCCTTTTTCGTTAAAACTCATGGGGTATCTCCTTCCTGTGCATGTTTCCCTCCAGCATTATGGTTAATGAATAACTCCAACCTAACTCTTCCTACTTGGAATTTGATGTGACTTATTGAACCCTTAGAATCTTGGGAAGTAATTCTCCAGCCCTGTTTACTTTTTTTGCAAGAAAAAGACTGAGTTAGACCTTACTGTTCTAGATTGTATAGCTTTGATAGGAGTTCCATGAGTTAGAAGTGCAATTTTGTATTCTAGATCTTTCAGAACTGACCTCCTGCTTATTGTTTTCTGGATAGAGAATTCACCTGCAGATTTAATTACAGGAAGAATATCATCAAGCCTCCCAAGTGAAATTTAGTTAAAATTTTAACTAGAAAGCTGTCTCTCATATTAGCAACTTCTTTGCAAGCAGTACCAAAAAGAGATGGAACAGTTAGTTCCAGACAAAAGGACTAAAGGGCATTTAAGGCTGTGGACCTGTAACAGCTTTATTACGGATACCTGGTGCCATGGTAGTTTTATGTGCTGCTCAGTCATCAACCACATTTCACAGTTCCTAGACTGGAAAAGAATGAAAATCTAGTATGCTTACAAAAATCAGAGCTTTGAAGTTCTCTGTATGCTCCTCAGTGATTAAAAGGAATGTCAAAGTGTCATTTAGTCTATACACTGCAGGTAGCCACTTATCAATGCTAGAATTAGGGAAAACCAAATCCAGTAGCTAATTTTAAGTGATGAGTGAGATTACTTTCCAAATGCTTCAGTTACTTCAGCAAATACTAGCTCTATTGCAAATAAAACACAGTGGAGGTCTAAGAGTACTGCAGTAATAAAGCTCTCTGATGACTTTCTCTCATGTGATCAGTGTCCCATGATTTTCTGCCATGATTTCTGGATGTTTATTTCCAGAGAAGACAGACTTGCCTGATGAAAAACCTGTGTCAAATAAATAATATGTAATGTCCAAATGTGTTCTTCGGGCTTCAGCCTTAGTGCATGAACTCAATATAGATCTAAAGTCAAAATTTATATGTCAAAACATCTCAAAAGTCTTGCAGCAGCTATTTTCAAAGTATTCAAGAAACCCTGAGGGTGAAGTTGTGGGGTGGGAATTTGGGCTGTGAAAACAAATGCACTCACTACCATGCTGGGTTTGGACACTTGAGGTTTGAATAGCAAGCATCAGAGGGACTTGCAACACCCTGGGGCACTGTTTCCTTCACAGTCACCTATCTGGCCTCCAAGAAATACACACTCACCTGACTCTCACAGGCACCCTACACACAGCTGAGACTGTCAGCCTCCCAGAAATGCCCTTCTTTTTGTTAGTGCAAACATGGCATCAACCACAGTAATGCCTCAGTCTCAAGAGTAGTTTCTGAATAGTTTTATGAAGATGGTACAAATAATTTAAAAAGCAGAATTATTTTCTTTGTTGTGCAAGGTTCAGAAAGTTATTTTCTTTTCAAGAGGACAAGAGCAATTCTTACATCTTTATGCAAATTAACAGTCATAATGAAATTTCATTATTTATTCCAAAGCAATTTTTTGCTTGTTAAAAGCTTTGAAAATACAAAAAATAAAATAATTACCAATAAATTGCTAAGGCTACGGACTTGGAAAATTCATGCTAGAAATATTGGTTTTGTGTTGGCCATATCCAAATACAGCGTGACAGTTTAAGGATGGGTGGACTAGAAGGTACCTGCTGTTATTCAGGTGTTGTCAACTTATATCTTAAGAGAAGTAATTGGAATACAGAGGAAAATAAAAGGCTTAAGAAACAAACAATGAATTCCATGAACCTCCTCTTCATTCTGCTCCTATCAGCATCCCACACAACTATATTCCTTAGCTACTGCTTCCGGACTGTTTCACAAATAAAAGCTTCAGCATAAAATTTTTAGAACAAAACTGAAACTTCAGGTGCAGCCACACTAGTTTGTTGGAAGAATGAAGACATAAAGTGACAGCACTACATACCTGTCCCAACATAGTTCAATAAAACAAACCTTATTTGGTACAAGTGGATAACTCATACCAGGTATTACTAGATTTTAACATTCTTTACTACTCTCTTAACAGAAACAAGAAATTGTCTACATTTATTTCTGTGTAATTCCTAAGCAATGGTGAGGTAATTTCCTACCAAAAAGAGCTATTGTCACTGAACACAACCCTAAGTGTAACATTGGAGATGGAAACAGCTCCTTAAAACTGCTTCGCTACCAGAGTACTGCCCTGGGATATTATATTGGAAGTGGAGCCCTGCAGCTACACAATTAGGGCTGTGAAACTGACAAGATACGTTTGTGGATGACAAACTATCACACCAGGGACAAAACAAGCCAATCAAGCTTCAAAAAGCCATAAAAAATATTCATCCTAAGGAGTCAGTGTCTCCAAGGGAGATGACGGCACGCTCCTTTCGTAGGAGTGTAATGTTACCGCCACAGGAGCTGCCATCCTTCAGTGCTTGGTGCCTGAGTCTTTTGCAAGTCCTGTTGATTGGTCCTGTGGCGACAGGCTCTCAGAAACCAGAAGCTGTCTGAATGCTGCTCAGACACCACAACATCTGCAAGGAGGATCAAAATGGGGGAAAACACAGAGCAGCTGTGAGCAGGTAAATGATGATTACATCATCACCCCTGACAACTAATAGCAACCAGAATATGCATTTCTCTGCCCTTAAAACTTTAAGAGCAGTAATACGGTTCTTAATCTGCTTTTTTTGGGTAGTACTAGGAATGGCAGACTAGAAATACGAAACAGGATTAGGATGGAAGTCTTAAGACTTCCATGCATGGTAGATGGAATGCCTAAAACTTTATCAATAGCCATATGAGGACTTCTCTTGCAGTCCTCAGGATTCTTACTTCCTAAAACCTTTGACAGACAGGCAACATTAGTATCTGATGGATGCTTCAGAACTGGACACACTCCTTGGAGACCTTTCATTACAAATGAGCAAAGGAAGGATCAAATCTACATGAAGACTGAATGATAAATGGCTCATTTGCAGAGGATATGGGATTGAAGAGTAAGATACACCATAATAGGCCTCACCAGCAATGAAAGTAATTTCCATCATCATACTTCAAATACTTACAACATAATGGAAACCAGAGGGCAAAAAAATTAAACTATTGCAAGTGTGATTCGTGTATCTGTAAATATGACTGAGTAAAAGTGGTAAGTAGACTAATTCCCAAAGATCCACATCATCAAAGCCACCAAGTATTTCAGAAACCTGAGGTACCTTTGGTGAAAATGTACAGACCAACCATGTCATGTGAGGCCACAGTGTTGCATCACAGCCACACTGATGGTGAACCAGGCTCTGTGGGAATGCCCTAGGGTGCATCTGTGTTCTTCCTGACCAGGAAGAATTGTGTCCATGGCTGGAGGTGCTCCAACTTCTACGTTTTCACCCTTGGAAGTGGAAGGTGCATGGTACACATGCACAACCTCATCAGACTCTGCTGCCTAAACACTGTTCAACAATCAAGCTTGAAAGCAGAACCACTCAAACCCCTCAAATCCTGTCAAGATGAAAAGTTAAGAAATGAAGCAGCATTAATTAATCAAGTCCCAGCCTACACTAAATGAGCTTAATACTTAATATGCAGCGACTGTGCCCTATAGTAAGATCCTTAGAGATACTCTGTGGACAGATCGTGGTTCAATGGTAATGCTTTCATATAAACCTGCTTAATTGGAAAAAATACTCAACATTGCAGGAGCAGAGAAAAACTGGAGTAGCAGATAGAGCTCCTGCCACATGATGCCAGGCTAGGTACCTTCTCCAGTTATCACCAGGATTAAAATTGAGTACTTTTACTGTCTTTATGGGTAAACCTGGGGAAAAGTAACACTATATAGACAAACACAGCAGAAAACTACAAGACCCACATGTCCTTTTAGTTTAAATTTAATTTGTCAGATAGAAGTTATCTATGTACAATCAGTGTGCATTGTAACAATTCTGTCAATAAATTTATAATTCAAATCTTCTAAAATATTAACTACCTGCATAGCACATTTGACATTATTGCCCATGTTGAAGAGGGAACATATGAATTTACAATTAATTTTGATTGATTTTGATACTGAAGTGTTCAGGTATTTGACACTCCCCCTTTAAAACCAATGCACCTGAAAAGCTTTCCAGAGCACAGTTTAGCTGGATATTTCTTACAATATCATTACAAACAATCACAACACTGACAGTTTAATAGGGAAAAAAGATCCAAACCAAAAAAAAAAAAAACCAAACCAAAACCCAAAAACCAAAACATGTATCTAAAGTATCCAAAAAAAGGGAGCACTAAATGGAATAAAATGTTCCCTTTCCCCATTTTTACATTCTGAGCAGTGACTCCATCAAAATCTTTTATTGAAACATATAAGTACACTGATTTTGTTTCATAATTGTGACAAGAAGGCCTGAGTTGGTGGGGAAAGGAACAGTCAAAAAAAGCCTGAGGGGGGAAAAAGCTAATTTAATAAATTTACAACAATTTACAGCCATTTGTTTGTGTTTTGCTTTTTTTTTATTATTTGTTTGTTTTGTAAAAAGGCGTCGTAACTGATCACAAACAGGAGAAATCCTGGCTATTTTACAGTTATAGGTACAGAATTTAAATATTCAAGCTTGTGATGAAAAGCGGCAAGGTGGTCGCAGTGTACAATGTAAACAAGTAGCTTTGGAAAGTGAACAAAGTCCTTGAGAGTTCTTTACTAAGAAAAAAAAATATTCTCCCCATTCCCTCCTGAAATATGAGCACAGGTCAGTGTTTAAAAGTTCATTTACAAACATAACTTAAAACATTATCAGCCTCAAACCACTTTGACATGAAGAATTTTATAGTAAGATCCAGTCTGAAATGGGCAGTGTTGAGGTCCCTGTAAAAGTAAACATCTTCCATTTCTTAAAAAAAAGTGCCACAGCATTTGCAGCACAGTGCAGCATAAACTTTAAATACAAAAATATTTTTCTTCTGTTGGGATAATAGACCTTGCATCCTGGAAAGAAGTAACAATACTGCTACTGATAGAATATCCCGCCTGTATCTTTCAAGTCATGTAAGGCAATTACTGTGTTAATTTACTGTATATGGCTAAAAGAAGGTCCAGAAAATGTCAGTCTTTGTTATGTTTTCCGGCTACTCCATGTATGTTCAGGTGTACTTTTGTGATCCGATGAATGTTCAAATGGAGATCTGTGACCTAGGGGAGATCTTGAACCATAAGGAGACCTCTGATCCAGTGGTGACCTTGGGCCACTACCTGAAGCTCTGTGGTCCATTTGCCAGTCTGAGTGGTACCTGTAATCTCTGGGAGATTTATGATGGCTGTACTCGGAAGAGGAACGGTGATCTGCATGTATCCTGTGGTCTGAATGGGAACGGTGATCCGAATGAACCCGGCTGTCTTTTAAACTTCCTTCCAGGTTTGACCTGTGGTCTCTGCTCCTGTACTCGTCTAACTTTCTATGTTTACTATCACTGTAGTATCTAAAAAATAAGAAATTATTTGTAATAGAGTTACCGGTAAGACACTGAGAGCCACAATGATGTAAAATTGACAGAACTGCATTAGAGAAAGATGACTGTTGCAATCTTATGTTACTCAGAAAAGATGATTTGGTGCTTCCTACAAGCGTAACTACAAAAATATAAAGGCAATTCTGACCAGATTTCAAAATTACTCAAGAAACTCACCTGCTGTCTTGCTTGTAGTGATCCCAGTCTCTGTGATCTTTTCCATTGCTAAAGGCTGAATAGTGCCTTTTCCTGGAGTCACTTTTCTTGTAAGCATCTCCCTGATGCCTGTCCTTATGATGATCGTGGTATTGTGACAGATGTCTATCAGAGGAGTAGCTGTCCCTGCTACTGTCATCATGGTTTGTATTCTCCTTCAATCTTTCCACATCTGTTTAATAAAGCAGAGGTTAAAAAGTATCATAACATCTTTACTTCACCTAATTCAAACAGCAGTTCTACCTGTCAGCTGTATGAAAGAGACATCATTTAAAAGAAACAAGATCTAAATAGCTGAAAATCAAATGCACTAATGCCAGTGAACAGAAGAAAACTTCAGAATTAAGAGGGCAGCAAGCTAGAATGCAGATGTGTAGGACTTGGAAACTGAACTTCTGAGCCTCTCCATTCAGTCTATGAAGCTAAGTGTTCAAATGTGCAGTAAGTAGAGGTGCCTTCAGTAGAGCAATTTTAGATAGAATGGCAGCAACTTCCTCTTTAAGAAGGGATGGAGTTGGTATGAGTAACAGTTTTAAAGGTACACCTTGTTAGCAAAAGAATTTCAGTGGTATTCCCAAAATTCATGAGTGTTGATTTTAAATCCATGACAATATACTTGAAGAGTTCAGTAACTCAAGATGAAAAAAAGCACTACATACAAAAAGGCAGGTGTGGGAACTTGTGGGAAAAAAAAATCAGTTATTGTCAACAATAAAAGACAGCCCCTGTAACTAATGACAGACTGTGACTGACTAACGAACAGCTTTCTAACACCATAGTGATAACCACAACAGCTATAGTCACAGAATTTCCGAGAAATTTACAGGTTTTGAGTAGACCTTCTGCCCTCCCCAAAATTTAACACAGAAAATGTTTCTTTATTTTTTTAAAGGACAATCAAAAAAAACTGGTAAGTACCAGCTTCACTCTGCACTCTGCTGGATTTCACCAGCAAATTAGTGAAGCTTTTAGAATTAGCCTATCTCTATGGTAATCAGCAGTGTGGAAAACAGACCCAGGAGACATGTGAAATGAAATAAACACTAATACTTAAAAGTATTTAACACAAAAATATACTTAAAAGTTTCTTACCTGGATTTCTAATTACATGTGTATTCACATTGCTGCTAATATTCTGATCGTTGTGTTGCTAAAAAAGACAAGTACATTGGTAAGCGTACTTATTGGTAAATCCCAAAGTTCATCTGAATACATCGAAAAATACCCTAACAAAAGAGACTACTATACTGCAAAAACAAATACTACTTGCAGTGTATTTCCGCATTCTTTATAATCCTCTATATCTAATAAACGGTATAATAATTTAAAAAAATAGTTGTGTCTTTTGAAAGGGTCTGAAAATATTACCTGAGACTCTTGACGTTTTTTGATTGCATGTTTATACAGTTTGTGCAGCTTTCTGGCATCAAATTCTGTAAACTTAGAGACAAAAATCCACAAATTTCTGAGGAAGAAGAAAAGAGAAGTTACAATTCTTCTTTAAATTTCTTTTCCTGTATTATGTAGCAGAACATGGATTTAACTGAAATTATTTGAAAGCTACTTCAGTAAACCTGAAATGCTATATAATCTACACAGTATTGCCTAACTGCACAACAAATGTTATGTAGTTGTAAATAAAGCATTTGAAAGATTGATTCCTTTAACAATTTTTCACTTTTTAGTATTTATCATAAGTACTTCAGTGTGAAGTGCATGGACAGTAGTACTGATAAGAATTCTGTCAAATTTTTGTGAAATGCTTATTAAAAATATAGCTATCAGTTTATATATGTCTTCTAAAAGTTTGTTTGAATTTTGAGTACTTACCAGTTTGTAAATAAAAAATTTAAGTAAGTAAAGGGAGTAAAAATTCTTTCAAATTTGAAATCTCTTACAGCATAAGACACTTGACCAACAAACTTTATTATATGAAACCATCAGCAAGAGAACTTTTCCACAGAATTTGAAAGTCTGGTCAAGGCTTTTGAAACCAAGTAACAACTGTGAAAGAGGATGAAAGTTGTACGGTAATAAATCTGTGCCTAATCTGTGCTTGAAGGAACCAAAGAAGAACAAATCAAGTCTTTTGCTGTCGAGATGCCAGAATTCTGAAGAAAACTTTTCCTTCCATGATCACAGGTAAAGATTTTTTAACAGATACAGAATCTTTTTAGTGAAATTTGCAGGTGGAATGCTTAGAAGAGTCTGCAGAAAAACAGTGTTCAAAAATATTCGAAGTGTGGACCTTCAGGAAGCAACAGTATGCTCCTTCACTGTGATTATTTAAACATTACAATTTCTGTCGAAGTTTGCATAAGTAGGCAACCAGTCAATGGTGTGTCTAATGAGACCATTTTAACTTTATATAAACTACACCACTTCTTATCAAATACAGCTGAAATATATATTTTACTTATCTACACATAGTATCGTAGCATTATTACGAATAACAGTTCTAT
The DNA here is from genome assembly GCA_013398115.1 of Falcunculus frontatus. Classification (NCBI taxonomy): domain Eukaryota; kingdom Metazoa; phylum Chordata; class Aves; order Passeriformes; genus Falcunculus; species Falcunculus frontatus. The sequence continues at coordinate 49,844 of VZRV01002980.1, forward strand.
TACAAGTTTCCACTTAAAATAATATAAAATTTACCAAAATGTAAGACATGGATGTTGCCTGTGTATCTCAGATCACCTTACTATTTTCAAGTAAAGGAAGTAAAATCAGCAGAAGCATTTTACACTAACAGAAGTCTTCAAGAAAATGCAACACTTAAGACTTTGATATATATAATCACAGGATGCATTTTCAAGCATAAAGACATTAAGTGAACATTCCAACAAAAGTAAGTCAAATTGCATTAAGAACTTATCAATGAAATACAAGACAAGTATTTTTTTTCTTCGTTCTTTTTATATTGTCACCTGATACAGATGTAAACTCTTCCCTCACTTTTGAAGTGCATCTGAGTATGTTATGATAAATACTTATGAAGTCATAGTTAATACATAATACGTAATTTAATTTTAGAGTACATTTTAAAAAAATAAAGAATTCTACAACCTGGAATCATAGGTTCAACACAATTTTAGAACTGCATATTTTCAGCAGGAATTATTAAAAAACCAAAAAGACCTGATGTTGAAAAAAACAGATCTTTAAAGGTAAAAATGGTTTTGACTAAACACAGTGGCAGTGACAAGTCCCCAGCATTTGCTTTCAGCGTTAAGCAGGGCTATGTCTCCACCCTCTGGACAAAATACAGGGCTCTGCATCAATGTTTAAAGTCAATCCATTATAGGTCAGAACAACGTATAATCACCTTTTAATAGACTCCTATTTAAAACAGCAGAAAGATACAAGAAAAAGAAAACAATAAACAAATAACTAAATAACTAAGGAGAAATAACTAAAACCTATTCTTCTCAATGGAACCAATTGTAGATTTCCCTTTTTCAAGTAAAACCCAAGAAAATAACTTACTTTCTCCACTGTTTAATTTGTTCAGGATTTGTGTACTCCTTTAGGCATTCAGTAATATGATCCCCAATTTTGATAAGACACTGTCTAGTATGTTCCAGCTGCTCTCTTTCAGAAAGGCCCTTTTCTGGTCGATCCAGCTGTTTCAATGCTGCCTTGACAGGTCTCATTCTTTCTTTGCACTGTAAAATGGAAAAAAATGAATGTATCAATTCAAAAGAAAACAATTTATTCTAAAGCATAATGCACCTTTTACTGTGATATATACTCATAGGTAAAGACAATATTGTTAGAAGTCAAACAAAACACAAGACTTCCTCACAGGTCTTAAAAATGTTTTACATGTTTCCTTTGGAAGATTATCAATCCAACTGGAAATTCACTTCTCTATGAAAGCACTAGATTCTATAAAAAACAGTTTTCAAGACGTAGAAGAACAGAAGATACAGGTGCTAATGTGTATATCTCAAACACCTGCAGCTGGATAGTTCAAAACTCACTGCTGTGGGCTCATATGGCAGGTCAGGGACTATCATACTGATTTTCATTCCAAGTGTGTAATTTACTAATAAAACTTTGTAAGCTTTTGCAGACCCTCTCACTTTTATTGTTCCTTTCCATCACAAGCATCCAAGAAACTAGGGTGATCCTTTCCCTTAAGGATGGGACACTAGGATTTGAGAAAGCACTAATTTAATATATAAGATTTCTGAGGAAAAGGACTTACTACAACTGTATTTTACAACTAAAACTTTGAGCACAATCCTGTAGGACAAGACTTACCCCTTTCAGCACCTACAAAGCTATACAAACTCAGTGTCAAAACTAAATATGAGTGTTCAGTACATTTCAAACAAATACTTTCTGCAACCATTACACTTGGCATTCAACAAAGGATCACAATTGCTCCTTTGAGCATTTTTTAAACCTCACTCCTATGCAGACACTAGCAGAAGTTATGCTACCTAAAAAAAGCTATTTTGGGTATAGCACCATAAAGGTTGGAAACCACCTTCAAGCTCATTAAACCCAACCTCTGACTGAACACCACCATCCCCATTAAACTTTATCACCAAGTCCCACATCCAGTTGTTCTTTTGAACATTTCCATGCATAATGACTCCACCACCTCTCTGGGCAGGCTGTTCATTGCTTAACCACTCTTTCACTGAAGAAATCTTTTCTTATATCCAACATAAACCTCCCCTGGCACAACTTGGGGCCATTTCTCCTTGTCCTGTCACTGGTTCTCTGGGAAAAGACCTGACCCCCACCTGGCTACAGCCTTCTTTCAAGAAGTTGTAGAGAGTGATCAACTCTCATCTGATCTTCCTTTCCTCCCGGCTCAACAACTCCAGCTCCCTTAGCCCCTCCTCTTAAGAGTTGTGCTCCAGACCCTTCCCCAGCTCCATCCCCTTCTCTGGACTTGCTCCAGCACCAAAATGTCCTTTTTGAATTGAGGGGCCCAGAACTGAACACAGCACTTGAGATGTGGCCACAGGGAAAGTCTAGACTAGCCACAGATAAAGGTCATGCATTCTTGAATTTTCCCACTTTGAATCCAATGTTTTAATGATAAATCCAGATAAACCCAGTTGGCATGGTTTAAATTACAGACACTTGCTTAGTAATACCATTGAACTCCAATGGCATGGTAAACATGATATGCATATCCTCCTTGTCACCAAGAGCACAATCAGTTAAGCCTGAACAACATTTCCATTTGAAAGTGCAATTAAATATGTTTAATTAGACTGCACCCAACCATGGCATAATGATAAACAACAATCACCTCCTTCCCCCATTCTTCCCCTCTACACAGTACCAAACCTAGAAAAACCAAACAAATACCTGGAATGGAACGAAATGGAATATCACCATTACCAGCTAAGCATCTAGGGATAACTCAGAAAAACGGGGGAAGCTGTTCCACTGCCATCTCATTCCACTAAGTAATTAAGCATCTGGTTTACATATTACACTCGCCACAGATTAGAGTCGCTTTTAAAAAGACAGCTTAGAGTGCAATTCTCAAATACAGAAGCGATCAGAAAAATATAACTGTACATGGAAATCAAGTTATTTTCTGTCATTAGCCACACAGACATATCCACCTGAATCACTCAAGGCCCATGCTGAAAATCTCATGTTATTTACTGGGATTGTTTAGAATAAGCCCATGGACCAGTAACTGCCGTACTAATGGGAATCCTACTGGCATGTCACAGCCAGCACCCACAAGAGACCCAACAGACCTGGCTGGCAAAAACACAACTGTTGAAATCTGAATGACAAAACAAGCACAGCTGTTCAAAGTAACTCACTGATATTTTTCCAGGAGCCTCAGCCAACCTATAAAACTTCATATCGATCATATATATTCATTTTTCTCAAATGTTAATTCTATTCCTAGGAAGAAGTAGTGATTAAACCGAATTCTTTTGGTGTCAGAGACATTACCTCAGCAAGGTATTTCTAAGTGCTTTAGCATTGTTCCTTCCTGTGTTTACTAACTAAAGTCTGCAATACTTCAGAAGGGAAGTGCTGAAACCTAGTTTTTCTTGCTATCTTACAAAGAAGAAAAGCATAAATAATACGGTGAAGCCAAAGACTCCATCAATTCCAATTAAGTTCATTCACATCTGCTCTTTAAGAAGCAGGATATACAAGTGATTCTTGAAGATGAATCTTTAGACTGTATATTCTCAACCTATTAATCCTACAAATTACTAGTTAAGTTTTTCTATTATCCTGCATAAATATAGCAAAAAGCCAAAATAAAACTCCTAGAATACAGTCAAAAATTACTTTAGAACATTGTCAGTAACATCCATTGATCTGTGTTACTGTGCCAAGTAACAGTATCAAGAATATCAGCAATTGTCCTCATTTAGACTATTAAGTATAAACACCAATTTATCATAAGGGGACTTACCACACTAAAAGTTTTCTGATCAAGCTCTTCAGATTCTTCTGATATAGGAACTGGTTCACTAGATGCAGTAATATGAACTGGAGTATCCAGCAATGGAATTTTTTTAGATTTTTCTTTATTTTCAGTTTTGATTTCATTTACCTAAGAACAAGATACAAAAATATTTAAGTACATTTTATTTTGGTTCTGCAATTATAACATATGACAATCCCCATAACTACCGCATTCTCTTCAATACACAAAATTGATGCCTTAGGTTTTAACTTTTATATTTTCAAATTCTGTACTGCTTAGAGTGTAACTCTGAAGTTCCTTGGAGCCTGTAATTCCTGCTCTCTCGTACTGGGTAGACATAACAAAGCCTCTCCGGGCTTTGCCTTCAAGGACAACCAGGCTGTTTTTAGGCCCAAAATGTGTAAACTAAAGATTCTAAGGGGGGCAAGCTGAGGGGCTTTACATCGCTAAAACTGGGGCTTTAATTGGAGAATTAACCCTGATAGGCAAATGATCCTCCAAACCTATAAAAGTGTGAAGAACTCGTGACCTGTCGTCCATCTTGGGGTCCATTTTTTGGAAGCAGCCTCTGGCTCCCCCAGGGTGTACCTTGAAGGCCCTTCAAATAAATACCTATCTTTATTCCCTTACTCTTGTCTAGTCTCTGTTTCTAGGTGGCTGGAGGAGGCATCAAAATCTATGCTGACATTCAATGACAGTACGTTTTACTTTCTCTGTGGAATGGAAAAGGAAAATGGAAAAGGAAAAAAAAGAAGTTTTTGAGCACATTCAGTCCAGTTAGGAGATATATCATCAAATACATACTTCCCCAATTCAAATGCCTGCCCTTGTGATTTCAGGTAGTAAAAATAAAACTTCAAATGACATAAAAGACTTAAAAGAAATGACAACTGATCAGATCCAAAACACTTTTTCATCTCAAAATCATTCACATAAACCTGGTGGCCTTCTCTACTGCTATGTAAGATAAGTAAACCTAGTTACCTTCTCTTCCTTTCCTTCTTTTTCTTTCTGTGTGGATTCTTTTACTTTGTTTTCTCTCTTTTCTTTAATATCCTTTTCTCTAAATTCTTTCTTATCCTCTTTTTCTTTTTTCTCCCTTTTCAGATCCCTCTTATTTTCCTTTTCTTTTGTCTCTCTTTTTTCTTCAGCTTCCTTCTTTATACCAGTATCTGGTTCAGGCTTTTCTTCATTTTCCTTTTCTGCTTTAAATTTTTTATGTGGATGTTTCACTGAAACAATCTCATCCTGCAATATGCAAGCATATATGTCACATCAAACGGGGTTCCTATCTATTCAAGTTTCGCAACTATCAGATTAAAACACTTTATCTGTGCATTTTTTATTTCTGGACATAGAGTCATCAAATCACTCATCAAATAGAACTGAATGCAGCTGGTAAAGAAATAAGAGAACTATGCACTTACTTCCTTAATGTGACAAAACAAGAACTGATTGGGCAGAGTCAGTGGGTGTAAGAAATTGCATCCATTTAACTTAGAATTAAGTTTGAATTTGGTCCCTTTAAAGGTTATTAGATTGAAGAACTGAAGTCTAAAAGGAAGTAAGTCTTGCAAAACTGACCTGATCAGTCAGGACAGTCACGTGATTGGGGATGTTAGAAGACCTCTGATCTAATTAGCTTTGTCCTAATCCCATATTAAACACTCACAGGAGAAGGTAACAGAATCCCAACCTTCTCTTTTCCAGAACTGTTCATTTTACCAGGCTTTTAAAAAATCTTTAGTTACAGACTCTCTGTTAGGTGCCCATTAAACTGTCTGAAGGTGAACGAAGTATCACTTCACTGCTCTTTATAATATTCACTGAGAAGGTCTGAGATGGAAACTAATATCCTTTCAGACACAGAAAAATACTGTAACTAAAGTATTATCATAACACAGGTGGAAGAATCATCATCATGTTTGAATTTATTTGAACATACCAGAAAGGCACATACAGAAACTGTTTATCTGTTGCATAAAAACAGATGAAAGACTGTGTAGTACTTGAACTGAGCAAGTTACTTAGAGGAGGTGTGAAGTCATCAGCCCAACCAGGGCTGTGTTTTAGTGTTTAGGCATCATGGAAGCTTTCTAGCAAAAAATCCAATGATGTAAAAACTTTCCTGATAATTCTAGCGAAAGGTATGGCATCTAAGTAGCTAAAGCCAGTTGTTTAGGAAGGTTGTAGTATACAGTCCAGTTTTCAGAAATGCAATTGTTAATCATGTCCAAAAGTACTGAAGTGATGAGTACCTGTTGTTAAAAGAGGACAGAATTCTAGGCAGTTTCCCAAAACATAGTTAAGTCAATCGACTGACTGGCAGTGTCTTCTCATTTGAGTGAAGACAAACACCCATTTTTAAAGTAGTCTGAACAATTAATTTGCTTAGTTTTAGGGTTCAGTTGTCCATGTTAATTTACTGGGAACTGTGGCAACATTTACAGGTCTTAGTCTTACACTCCAGGCAAATGACTGTAGCTATAAACAGAAGGCGGTCTACATTGAATTTTTTTTGCCGGCTTTACATGTTCTTCTTCATAGTACAATTTAAATACATGCATTGAAAGAGTGGTTAGAAATTACTATTTTTTAATAGATTTATCATGTTTTCTTTAACGCTAATTTTAACTATATATTTTCGTAAGTATTTTTTCTTTTAGAACAAGTTGACAATTACAATGGTTTGTAATAGTTTGCTTTAAACCAAGTAGAGAGTATTTTATTGATACATATAGAATTGCAGTGACTTATTTCAACTGCTTTCAAATTAGCTGTGACATGACCCTAAATTTTATCCAAATATTAATGTCTAGTGATTTTGCTATGTGATAAATAACAAAAATAAGAAGACACAACAAAAGCATAATACTAAGATTAATAATCCCAAGTAACAAAACTTGGGTTAACAAGAAGGTTAAATAGGTGCAGAAATAGTCTTTCTGAAAAATGAGAGCCATGATGTATACACAAGCTGTCATATGCAAACCTTGAAATACAATTTTTTGATGCCACTCATTCTAATTGAGCTTGATGATATTTTTCTCAGCCTCAAAAAAAAGTCTTTACCTTAAGAATCATTATCAGTAGTTGTAACACATGAGCAAAACCCAGTAGTTTTACAAGTGTGATTTGCATATCTAGCAAATACAGGGCTAATGTCCTTAAAGAATGCTGAAACTGAGCAGTATCACTAGTAATTAGACCAAAATATTTTTATAACAATTTGGAAAACTCATAATTCCTCAGTTATTAGTTTATCATTAAATTGAAACAGATACAGTCTTCCACGTGCTTGTACTGATGCAACATCAGTTGTAGTGGCCACAGGAAAAGGATGACATTTAGGTGTTTTAATTTTATTAAGCCAAGCAGAAGATAAAATTGATACTAACAGGAAGAACTGAATAGACATTTTTATTGTGTGGAAGATACTCACCTTATTATTCTCATCATCATCATCATCAGATTTTTCTGAGGGTTGTGGTGAAGAATCGCTTTTTATTTCCTCTTTTAATTTTGCAGCCTTTAGCACCTTATTCTTCTTTGCTCTTGTTTTCCTCCTCTTTGAATTGCCCTGAATGCAAATTGATCTCTTTAATCATGTCAACTGACAAGGATCTTTGTACTATATTTGCAAAGTAAAAGGTTTGGGTTTACATCAAAGAGAGGGTTCCTTTTATTCCATTTATTGCCACAAATGACCACCACTTTACTCAGGATTGGAGACAGAGCTTAGTGCAACAGTAGAGAATGCACATAAATAATAAGAGAATAATACAACATGAAACTTGCAATTAATATCCTGAGTTCATCTTATGTACTACGATTAGGAATAGAGTAATACTACACAAATAAAAGTGCAGAGCTAAAAAATGAAAAGGATCAGGTGACATGCCCATAAGCATACTGTTTTACCTCAGCAATGAATGCCACATTTTACTTACAGCTCCAGCAAGCCTTTGTGCTTCCTTCCTTGCAAGGTCTTTATTCAGTAATTTAATGAGGTAGTCTGCACGGGTCTGTAACTGCTTTGCCTGGGGTTTCTTATCTGGATCATCAGGCAGAATCTAAGGAGAAAATGGTAGCATCACAGCTGTGAGTACAGATTATCAACTTTAGATGTTAGCCTGGAGCACACAGAACAGAAAAAGCTGTGCAAAATGAGGTAGTAAACAATCCACTCAAACTATACCTAGTAAATATGTCAGAATGTTTAAAGCAAAGGAGAATTTCTTAAAAGTTTTCATTTCTCTCCACTGAAACCAATGCAAGCAATCAAGGCAGAGTCTTGGAAATTGCCTCAGAGTTTAAAACCAACTCAAGAAACCAGCCTCAGATTTCTGTCTCCACTCTGATATTTTATCTGAGAAATTCTGGTCACCTGTACCAGTCAGTCACAGAACTCCTGGCTCTAAATGGCTCTCCTCTTCTAAATGCAGAACTAGACTACAGTGCAGATGCCAAGAATACAAATGTGTGGTTTCAAAAGCCAGACAAATTAATGAAAGGCAGGAGTAGGAACGATTATTAAACAAATTTGGACACAAACCTGGCTCCTCAAATCCCAAAGCTATAGGTTGTTGGCACTGTCACAAAGTTTACGTCACCCCAGGCTTTTCCTCAGTATCTGCTGCTCACTATTGCTAAGAAGCTATTGCACTAATTCTAGTACAGCTACTCTCAGTGTTGGGAGTTGAAGACAGCTTCAACTGAAGAACCTGGGGATTAAGTGGGGATGGAGAAACTAAATTAAATCTCTAGAAAAATCTCCTTTCTCAAAAGATCAAGAATACAAAATTAACAAAATTAGAACATCTGAAATAGAGAAGGAAAAGACCAAAAGAAAATCAAATGACACAGGGCCAACCACGTGAGAATATTAAAAAAATACAACTGACTGCAAGAATGTATACTTCAAAATACTCAAGACCCTAAAATCTAGTAATACATCACAAGAAGGATAGTAAAAGGTACAACTGATGTACAATGTTTCTGCAATTTCATTTATCATAAAATAAGCTCTTTCAGTAACTCTACTTAGCAGCATCATTACCAAAGCAAATAGTCCTTGGTAAACTATTGTAGATGACATACCTTCTGTGTCAAACTGAGATCAGGATCCATTTTTATCATTTCCCAGCTGCCATAACCATATTCATAGATGCCTATTAACAAATTGGAATCATCTTCCTTACCCCAATCTATATCAAAATGAGCAGCCTTGGTGTGGCATGGGATGACATATCTAGAAGAAATATATTAGAATGACAAATCAATGATTTTTACATCTGAAACTTAGAGAGGGGGAAGGGAACATACTAAAAGTAACGTAACTAGATTTGTTTTTTCTGCTAAGATGCTGGTAAATTTAAGAAATTAATCCAAATATTTATCATAATATTTTCTTAGTATTTCTATAAAATATTTATTGAAATCAGCTTTGGAATGTGTTTTAAAGCTGTTTAAGACTAAAATATGAAGAACAGACTTCTGTCTGTAGCCATGAGCTGTGTGACAGAATTGGCTAGCCATGAATAAAAGCAAAAATCATCATCCAAGTGTTCTAAGTGGATAGTTTAGGAATTGCAATACACAAGGTGGCAGGATTAGAGGGTAGGAACAACTACTGCTGCACTTTGATATTCCTCTCAAGCAGAGATGAAACATTTAGCACCTCAGCAAGCCTGAATTCTAGTCCTAATTATTATTAGTAACTGAACACAGTTCCTAGTGAATACAATTGACAAGTTAAAGCTGTTACTGGCTTCTATGGAAAAGGAAGAAAAAATGAAGTATAGCTGTGGTTACTGCTGCCAGCTCTTAAACGGAATAAAGGGACAATGCTTTTAGAGTGTTTGAGTCAAAGTTGCCAAAAAAAAATGCTAGTAAGACTTCAGAAGTTTTCTGCATTATTACTCTCTTAAAAAACCACAAAAATCAGTACCTTTTTCTTTCTTCTGGATCTGAAGGAATGGATTTGTGCAATGGTGCCAACTCTTCCTCATGAGAGATGACTAACTTTGCATTTACTTGCACTCCTGAGATTCGGAATGTTGGGCCTTTAACCTTCCCAAGTCTACCTCCTTAAAATAAATGACAAGGCTATTAAAATATTTACCTTTACAAATAACATCAGAAAAATGTAAAGAAAACAATCATACCACATGACCTTTTCTTAAACAAAAGCTTGAATTAAGTGCTTCGGAATTGAAAAGCCCCTACATAACAGGAATATTTCTAAATTTTACAGCAAATCAAAACCCTACTGCACTTTTCAGTGGTAAGTCACACACAGAAAGGGGAAAAAGTCACCTTACTATAACCCTGGGGTTTTTTAAATCGTCCAGTACGCACCTCAACATTTTTGTTCAGATTTCCCAACAAAACTGTTTTCTGTTAACGATCAGAGTGCAAGAGTAACTCATTCTTCTTGACATTTTTCACTGTCCCCTCAAGCCCCCTGAACACTGTACCTGCTCTTTCTTGTCCAGATGAATTGTCCTTTAAGGCTTTAATGCATCCATTATGTACAAGCTCTCCCAAACGTCTGAGATCTGTCTCTGATTTATCAACTAGCTCAGCATCTCTAGCTACAGCATCTAACCTGTAAGAAAAAAAACCCCGCATTTTTATAACTCTGAAAATTTGGCAGTTATCAATGATTCCTTCAGACTTCAAAACTAAAGGAATGATCACGTAAGGTACCAGTCACCTGTGGTTTCTATTTGGTGTACAATTTTGACCCAAGAAAAAAAAAACTTAAATGATTTAGGTACGAGGGCAATACAACAAGAACTGTAAAGAAGCCTAGTGTGAAGCTATTGCACATTTCTTTAGAAAAGAAAAGGAATCATTAAATCATATATATATGATACATAATGATCGTATGCACGATAAATATTTTTAAGGATGGGAAGTTTTTTTTTAAATAGGAATAATGAAAGAAGCTTAAAAATGAGAATTGACAATATGTAAAATGCAAAAGTAACTTTGACGAGTTACTTGTCAAAGTAACTGGATACACTGATAGGCTTTCAACAGGCTTATCAAACATGACAAGTCCGTGGTTATTACCAACAAAGATTAAACAAGTCAGCAGATAAATATAAAGGAAGTATTCCTCCAAATGGCAAGGTCTGTTGTGTGGCTGTTTGCACACACGCCATACATGAAGAAACAGAAGACACTACACTGAAGTCACACTATATTCAAGATGATGCATTTCCCCTACTGTCTAGTTTCATGGTACGTTCTAATCTTTATAAAAAAGAGATTCCAAGTTGCCACACAAATAATAATCAAACAATTTTACCTCTCAAGAGGGCCACCAAATTTCTTGTAGCTCTTGATAAACCTAGTAACAGAAAATAATTTTGCCATTTAAATATATGCTTAATAAACAACATTTGTTTTAAAGTTGTATTGATACAATTGTTAATCTTAGTATAATGCTATATGGACTATGGGGAAAAAAAAAGGTAGAGAGTAGAGCAGCTTCCTATGTTCAGATAACTCAAATAAAATCAGAGTTCTATGGGTTTAAGAACTGATACAAATAAAACAATAGAAGATGTAATTTATTTCAGAAATTACTTTATTAATTTCACAAGACTGAGGATTCAGCAGCTGTATGTATCTAATAATGAAAACTGAATGTGGATTTACAGTAAATCAAGATTTCAGACATTAACTTATGTGTAGTTACACAGTTATCAAAAAAAGAGCCATCTCCAACAGGTTAACTGGAAGATTTCAGAAAATGACATGAAAGATACTCTCTGCAGAAATATCTAAGCAATGGAAAGAAACTGGAGAGACTTGGAAAAGAAAGGAAATTAAATAAAAATTTTTAAAAAATTAAATAAATAAATAGAAGAAGAAGAAGAAAGAAAACTTCTTTAACAACGAAATTGCTTGTGCAAGCCCAAGAATAGCCTTGAAAAAAGTACCAATTTGTCCCGCTGTTAGATGAGACAGAAAACCAAAAAGGATCTTTGAAATTACTCCTCTAAAAAAATACTCTGAAAACTTTACAGCATTTTAGAGACACATGCATACTTAAATTTCAGAAGCAAAGTAGCATTTCACAAACCCAAAAGTGTGAACCAAAAAGAATTCCTCCTCCTCCTACCAAAACAGTATTTCAGCAAATATTTAGTATATACAGAAGGGACCAATAATAGTAAAAGTTTCAAATAGGATTTTATATTTTCTTAGTTTTAAAAAAGCAGAATATAACAATTCAATTACAGTGCCAAGAGGTTTAAAAAGAAAACAAAATCCAATCAAATTTTTTCATTAGTCACCAAATAGATTAGCATATTCTTTCAGCACCACAGGTTTTAGATAAATTGGTGGAAAGCAGATTATTTGTTTGTTTCTTATTAAAGTTCACCCCTTGTAAAATCACTGTCAGTGATCACCCAGTGAAATTACTGCCTTCACAGGCTGCAGGAATTAAAAAATTTAAACCAATCATGACTATTTTTCAAACCTAATTTTATACCTCATAAAAATGGGTTAAGATGTTTGCTATGACAGTTCACTATGTCAGCACCACAAGGTAAAAACATTAAATGCCTAGAATAAAAAGATTTCAAACAACTTCAGGAAAAACAGATTACCAGCTATACTTTCAAGACTAATAATAATATTATTAATAATCATAATAATTGCAATTTCTTTCCCATTTAAATATGCATGTCCTGCCATATCTTACCGCCTAATCTCTGCATCACTAAATCCTTTAATATTTTCTCGAGGAATAGTTCGTGGTCTTCCACGTTTTTTTGGCCTTTTTCTTTCTGAGATGGAGTCACTATCAGATCCAGAGTATCTTCTGCTCCTACTGCGCCTCCCTTCGCTGCCATTGAAGCTAATCTGGAATTACAGAGCAAGCAAGCTATGTGAGTAATAAATACAAGTATGTTATACCTGCCCTGTCAAAAAAATGTGTCCAGAAAAGGGAAAAAAAAAAACCAAGCCAAATCCCAAAAGCAACACAGAATTACAATTCAGTCAGAACCAAGAGACACCTGTTTTGCACAGTTTCTCATCCTTGGAAGCATGTATATTTCTTCAAGTTCTTTTTGTCTTTCCTCCTCTTCTATTCTCCGCCTCTGGACCTCTGGAATGATTTCTTCCCAATTTCTTGAATTTCTTTCCGGTTCCAACTCAATAACATCTTCATCCATATTGGAGAAGTTGGCCACCTTGTATATCAAAATGTACATATTTTCATCAAATCAATACATGACACAATTTGAAAAAGACTGATCAACTACTATTTTAGGAAAATGAAGTTACAGACGCCATATTTTATGCATATAATGTATTTACATATTTATCTATTTATATATATGCCATTGTTTTATAAGATATATATATATATAAAATTTATAAATACAAAATGTTTCACAAAATAGTCTCTAAAGAAAGTATTTTTATTCATTTAGCAAAGACAGACTCCTTGCAGCATAGGCTAAGATGAGATACAAGGAGAATCATGTCCCTCGCACCTTTATGATGGTTATTTAACTTCCTTCAAAATAGGGCTAACAACATTAGAATGCCTGATTTAATGTGAAACTATAATAATACAAAACTAACCAAACATTAATACCATGCAGATATCAAACTATGTTGTGAATGAGTGATTAGCAGGAGAGCTATGTAATAATCTCCTTAACTAAACAAACATATCATGTTCTGCTTTTTTTTTTTTGCACACATAATATGTTTAACTTAACACTTAAAAATACCTGGCATTCCAAGTTTACTTTAGGGCTAAAAGCAACTCGGAGAAACTATCAACTAAGAAACACAAAGAATATATTGCATTTCATGATACTATAGCTGCTTAATAACAAAGGCAGTACGTAAAACGCAAAATTAGAATTCTAATCATTAACATATTCATAAATACATCTCGTTTTATTATCAAAATACATAAAGCATTTTAAATTGTTTATATTGATGGTAGGTATCATGTATAGGTGGAAAACATTTTACTAGACAGTGATATAAAGTTGACTCACTGAGGCATCTATTTCCAAAGAATGAAGAGACAGATACATAGAAGAGAAATAGTACTGTTTACAAAGCAAAGTATAAATAACGGCAGGAAGGAGGGAACAGAGCCATACCTTGAACTGTGAAAGCAACTCATCTCCTACAGTTAATGGACCTGGCTCATTTTCCCGAGTTTCAGCTCTCTTCAAGATTTCATCTATATCCATTTCCTGAGGATTTAAAAAAGTAGAAATTCTTTATAATTAAATAATTCATACATATTTTCAGCTATTTTATCTACCTAGTCCAGAAGGACTACAACTAATTGCTACTTACTTGAGGCTCCTGTTCTTCCCCTTCAGGTTCTTTAAAAAGTTCCTCAGCACCAAACTTTAAAATTGCTGACAACTCCTCCTTATTAAAAGGTGTTGAGCTGAAATAAATGTTGTTTCAGGAAAAACATTTTAACTTACTAACTTGGAAAAGTCCTCTGTAATCATGAGTCAATTAAGCCTTCTTTTTACTATTAAATATAAACTCTTCATATATTTGAGATACATATTTATTATGCAAATAAAAATCTACAAAGTCTTTGCATCTTATTTTTTGCCTTTCATTTACAAATGAAATATTCTTAAGGGTAAGTTGGTATAGAAACAAACACAAATGTACCTCGAAGGAGTAGAGCCTGTATGTAACACAGTTTTCCCTGTAGTGTCCATTCTCTGAATTACTAAATGATCTAACACCATCTTTTTCTTGGCTCGTTCAAGAATATCTTCTTCTACTGATCCTTTTGTGACTAGTCGATAAATATTAACCTATATGTATTTAAAAAATAAAAAATTTTGAAAGCAGAAATCTCATTCTTCATTACGTAACTTCTGAATTTATTCATGGGTTTCAAATATGAAATACTAGTTTAATATTACCACAGTCTTTACAGAAACATTTTTAAAAACCCAAATAAATAGTCTTAGACCTTTCTTTATAAACTTCAGTGACTTGACACAAGCATTGCCACAGGCAATAATGTCATATTTCTAATTGTTACTGTATGTCTCCTGTAAGAAGGAAACAATCCTGTAGAGAACTAGAATATTTAAGCAAGGGGGATGTGCCTGATGTAGCAGTTATTTTGTAGAATGACATCCTACCAATGAATGTAAGACAGACAAGTCCACAACTCTTCTCCCTTTCCCAGTCCCACCCAAATACCACAGCTGCCATATTATTTTTTCCTCTATGGAAACTTAGGAAAAAAGAAATGAGCATTACTAACATTTCTGGACATACACAGAAAGTATTAGTTACTCTCAAAAATACATGAGAACTGAATGGTGCAGACAGAGAGTGGACAGCTGACGTACAGAACTGTCCTTCGGGTCTGGAGCTTAAACTGAGTGTGTTTACCTGTTTCTTCTGTCCAATTCTATGTGCTCTAGCCTGTGCTTGCAGATCGTTCTGTGGATTCCAGTCAGAATCAAATATAACTACAGTATCAGCAGACGCCAAGTTGATACCTAATCCTCCAGCTCTGGTAGACAATAAAAAGCAGAAGTCCTGAAATCATAAAGTAAGAAATAGTTTTATATACAATACTTGTAATATTCCTAAAGGAACCAATATACTTTATGCAGTACGTGGTGCAGACTACAAAATCATATACTACCAAATCCACAGTTGCTCTATGCTTAAAGCTTCTTTAAGTATAAAGAAAATGCTGATTACCAATTTCTTTCACAAACTTACTGACTTCTCAACAGTTTAAAGGAAGCAGTATCCTAGATGAGTATCACTGAGGAAGACATCCCAACAAAACCAGACTGGCCAAAAAATACCAAAATCTAACTGTCAAGGCCTTTAATGTTACAAAAACCCTCTCCCACCTTCCCTGCCCCAAGCCCTGGAAAACTAAAGAGTCATATCAGAGCAGGGAAAGCACTTGAGTCTACAAGGTGAAAAAAACCTGTAGACAATATAAAATTATTGAATCAGAGGTAACTATGAAAGACTGTAGAAGGATATTGAGACATGCAAAAAGACCAACATATGAAATCCAAGCTAATGTAAAACAGGTTAAAAAAACCCAAACAAACCAAATTTTTAGTATAGTTACACAAAACAGCAACCATTACAATACAGAAAGAGTCCTGAGAACTGCATTAAAGATTTCCAGGTAGCCCTTAGTTCAGCAATACAAAAACTCTACAAAATCCCCTCAAAAACGTTATGAAATTTTAGGAAATAAAAAATAAAACTGAGAGCATTATTTTTCTCGCTGCACAAATGCAGAGTTTGCCTCAGTTTTAGAAACGCATGGTTTTAATTCCTCTTCATTTCAAAAAACATACAGTGTAACTACTAAGACTTCAGAAAATGTCAACAATGTCTATGAAAGAAATCTGAGAGTTAGCTTTTGTATTTAACACTGAGTTCAGTCCTTCTCCCTCCACAAAGCAGAAACAAGCTCAGCAACAACTAACAAATGCTATCTTCAAATACCAATTAAAAAACCAAACAAACTAAATCCCAAAACCAATGACCAACCAACCTCCCCTCTCCCACATATGCCCGTGTAGGACAAAAGATTTAAACTGATCAAAGGTACGGAATGACTTGCATAATAGGATTGATAAATAAGGTACAAATATTCCAGTTCAGTATCTAAAGAATCATAACAGATGCCTACAGACTCATAGGTTGCTCACAAAGAATTGCTAGAAATCAGTACTTTACTGTTTCTTCCATGGCATGTAAACAGGTGGCAACAAATGAAAATAACAGAAATTGTATCTGAAACAAGTAAAACACTATTTTTTGTGCAAGGATATATGAAGTTAGTTCTGCCCATTGCCAAAGGACTTTTCGATGCTAACTGCTTAAGTTCAGCACTCCTGTAAACATTATTAAATTCTATAGAGGAATAAAGCTGGGATTAAAATTCTGCAGCATTTATAGAGCAATCAGCTACCATTTTCCTAACTTACCTGTTTTCTACTTAACCTCTTCTTAAAAAAAAGGTTACATAAACCTTATACTCTAGGCAGTAGCAATGAATTTCCAACCTTACTAATATATTCCTCACTTTTTTCAGCCCTTCTTTTTTGTGCAATGTCTTTCTGTACTTCTTGGGAAAAAATAAAACAGACTCCTCAGGACAAAAATTACTATACCTCTGATCCTTCTGCATTAAAATGATCCAGTGCTTGTTTCCTCAATTCCCCTTTTATTGATCCATCAAGTCTCTAAAGAGATTGAGAACTACAGTTAACAAATAATTTTTATACTATATTCAAAATCAGAGCAACTTGAATTGTCAGCTGCCAAAACTGTTATGTGAAGGGAAAAAAAGTAAATAAACAGCTCACATAATTTTTAGTTCATCTGTTTTAGTTCAAAATAACATTGATTATAGAGCCAGTCCCCTTCTAGAAAAAGAACGCATTTTCTTCCACTTTTTTTACATCGAAGGGGTAAAGGTCACATAATCAAAAAGAAAGCTGAAAGGGACTGCTGAGGGTCATCTTGTCTAAATCCCCCACTCAGACAGGGACAGCTAAAGCAGGCTGCCCAAGGTCATGTCCAGGGAGGTTTTGGACCTCCGTAAGAGACAAAATTCCACAACCTCTGGACAACCTGTTCCAGTGCTCTGACACCCTCACAGTAAAGAAAAGATTTTTTTAATATTCAAGATCAAAGCTTCTTAGCTGCTATTAACCAGCAAGTTTCTTACCTGAAATGGGAATTGACGATATTTCAGATATTCTGCCAGGATGTCCAGCATCCTCACCATCTGTGAGAAAATCAGGACTCTATTGCCACGTTCTCGCAGACGAATCAGTAGCTTGTCAAGAAGGATTAGTTTCCCGCTGCTACGTATTAAATGCTACAAAAACCAAGAAACATATATTGCAAAATAAATTAATCTCAACACCAATACACACTGGGGTATGTTGGACATTCATCTGAGGTTTGTTTTTCTTTCTCTTACTGTGGGCAGAAAAATAAAAAGCAAATTCTGACATTCCTGAAAAATTTTACAGTTTAAAACACCATACAATAATAAGTAATTAAAACTGGGCATATTTATTTAGTCAATTCTCTGTCAATTACTCAGTTCCAATTAAGAATCAAAAAATACTTCACTGTAAAAACCCAAGATGCACATTTTGTGGAAAACCTGTTTTTCCTTAACCCACATCAATAAAAACTAATGAACTGCCAAAGCACTATAAAATTCTGTGAAAACAACAGATGTAAAACTTCTCTTTTTTTTAAAATAAAAAGTGACATTACCTGTAAGGCCTCCTGTTTATTATAGAATTCATTATCATCTGGTGGTTTAATGAGGTAGCAATGGTTACAACACTTCTTGAGTTCCATCATGATGTTCAAAAAGCCTGAGGTACTGCCTTTTGAACCTTTGCTAAGGGCTTTATAATTCCTGGTTAAAATCCACCTATGAAATAAGATGTGCAATATTAGTAACTTCTAACCATATGTGGAAGCAAGACAGACGTAAGCTCTCCAAATATGAACAAGATAAAGAATAAAAGCATCTCCCAAAAGAATATATAAATACACCAAACAAAAGAAACTACGTGAATAAACATTAGACCACTGTAATTCTTGAGCCCTTACTTCACAGAATTTTACTGCTGCAAAACCCTATAAAAGCCTCAACTTCTATACAGTATACAAATCATCGTAACTCAGTAAATTGTACGTAGACATTATCACTGAAACAGCAGAATACATGAAGAGTTGGTACATACTTGTAGTATTGCTTCTGCAATGCGCTCATTTCCATCCTCAGAATCTGCTCAACTTTAGCAGGTAAAGACTTTTCTACATCTTTTTTAACTCTTCTCAGCAGAAATGGTTCAAGTTCTTTGTGAAGACTTGCATAACCATACTCTCTCCCTTTGCCATGCTCCTCTTCAAAATCTTCCCATGAGGAAAACCTTCAACATAATAAAGTATGAGCACAAAATAGTGACATACTGTGAACAACCTGATGAAGCAAAATTCAGGAAGAAAGGTAACACGGACACAGAACATGTATAAATATACCACAAAAACACATAAACATTCAGATTTCTTCCCCACTCCCTTCTGTTTTATCCAATTTCTGAATTTTCATCTCCCAAGAAATCCCAGATATTGTGCCTATAAATAGAAGAATGGAATTCTCAAAATATGTCTACAGAATGAAAACTTCTGATTCCACAATGGAAATGCAATGTTTTTCTTTTCCTGCAAGGACACTTGTCTAGATGGTTGCAGAAAATTCCATTATTACATTCCGTCAAGACAGCATAAAAAGCTAGCTCCAAGTTTAGAGGCTGTTCAAGAGATCAAGAATCTACTTAAAATGTGTCTTGCAGCTTGTATGGTCTAGTTGATGTGTAGCTATCACCCGTACTAACAGACTTAGGGAACAGACTTTATGATCAAACAAAAGAATAATGGCTATCCAACCTCAGTGGCTTTGCTTGTAATGTTCTGAGGAGGCCAGTACAATCCATACCTCAAACTAAATAGAGCTATGGTGCTTGGCATTTACAAGATGTCTGATAGGAACATGTGCTTTCACACATCAGCTCTAGTTTACCTTAGGTTTAAACAAGTCAGTACAAAATTAGGTCAATACAATAAGCTTACCATATGCAAAACATATGGGAAAAGCAGCTATCTAATTCAATTACAGGACATTTGGCATCTTGACACAAATTTGTTTTCGTTAACAGTACTAAAACAAGAAAGATTCCATTCTTCTTCCTCCAGAGCAAATTGATATGGTTTTCCTCTTAGACTAAGATGAAGCCTTTTTTCCAGATTCTGACCCATACATCAATCCATCATTTTTGTCCACCGCTAAAATGGGAAAAGATGACAACTGCTACCAGCATTACTTACCTAAAGCAGCATGAAAAGATATACACATTTACTTTATATAGGATATTGAAGCTATCTGTCTTTCAGTACAATTCCCTACTTCTACTGATTCTCAAATCACTACACTACTTTGCCGTAACAAACTTGACAAAAAACTTACTTACTTTTCTGGCATGATGAAGTGCAATAAAGACCAAAGCTCTTTGAGGGAGTTTTGCAGAGGGGTTCCAGTAATAAGAAGACGATGGTTAGACTTAAAGTCTATTAGAGTTTTGTACAGAAGAGAGTCATCATTTTTTAAACGATGAGCTTCATCAACTCCTATGAATGCCCAATTCAGGCCACCAAGGAATGACTTAAAAGAAATGGAGAAGGGGAAAAACATTATTCAAATAAACACATTACATAATTTCCCACATTATATAATCAAGGTATAAACCCAATCATTTCTTGGTTTATTTTAATAAAATAACAGCTGTATGGTTTTAGTACTAATTATGGCTTTTACATTTGCCAGGTCCAATGAAAAGCTGTGTAGTCATCCCAAGAAAGCATAAGTTAAATTTATTATTTTAAAAAATGCCCAGAAGTCTGACCCACATTTTTTAACATGGCAGGAAAAAAAAAATTATTTACTTCTTCCCATGCAAACAAATGAAATAAACAAAGTCAAAATGTTCTGCTTCTTGAATATCTGTATCAATTTCCACATGCTGTTAGGATTAACAATAACTCTGTGTGCTATCACTACCACTACAGAGACAGTATTAATACATGTAAACATATTACTGTATGCACAATATCACAGAAAAACTACATGGGATTTCCTAGTTTTGTATCATATTTGGGGCTAAGGATTGGGTTCTGTTTCAGTGCTGTGATGGTGGTCTGCAAAGAAGTAGAGCATGAAGTTGGGAGGAGATCATTACAGTAATGAGAATCCCAAGCAAACTGAAGAAAATTAAGTGTTACCCACCTCACAAAATGGGAAAAGGCTGAAAGCCCCACCACACATACGTAAAATCCAGAAGTGCTTAAAATAAGAAAAGACCCCACAAGAAACAAAAACCAAAACCCCAAACTATACACTGTCATACTTTCAAAAGCAAAAACTATCAGACTTGCCATAAATGGGCCATAAATCAAATACATGCAAGTCTAAAGAGAATTCTACATTGGGGAAATTATTTTTGTCTCCCCACGGAAGTTCAATCACCTTATCCTTCAGCAAAATTTCGTATGTTGTTAAGAGTATGTTAAATTTCAATCGTTTGGTCTGTGGATGCATCCATTCATGAGTTCTTATCTACAAAAAGAAACAAACAAACTGTAACCTGCAGAAAAAAGGTCTTTCTGACTAGAATCAATTTAAGTACTGTAACAATGTAGATATTTAATAGCATAAAATAATATGATAACAAAATGGAAGGATAACACATACATATATAACATTTTATGCATATATATACGCACACATACCTATACACACTATATACATACACATGTATAACATACAAGAACTTTTTACTTTAATGGGTAAGATTACTAACATTAAGAAAACAAACTAACAACCTTTCAGGAAATAAACTAAGAACATGACTGGCTTTCTTACATACTTATTTTCACTACATCCACCTAAATAATCACATGGCAGAAGATAACTGGTTTTCAAATGCAAGACAAAATTTTTAATTCTGTTCACTATCAAGCAGAAAGGAAATCTTTCACACACATTCACATGAGATCAAAATCTAAGCTTTCAATTCACATTTTAAAGACACAGGGCTTCAGCAAATATTTGCTCAGTCCCAAACCAAAATATTTGAGATACGCTGATGATAAGAATATGAAGTAAGTCTTGTTTATGTCCAAGACTTTCCAATGACAAGGAGAAATACTCACCATATTTCTGCTAGTTATGTCTCCTAAGTAAACGACAGCATTCATCTGAGGAGCCCAGGTTTGAATCTCTCTTTGCCAAGACGTCAAGGTAGAAAGTGGCACAACCAACAAGAAAGGCCCATACAATTGATGCTCGTGAAACAGATAGTTCAGAAAAGAAATTGTTTGTATTGTTTTACCCAGACCCATTTCATCTGCGAGAATACAGCTATTCCCCCTAAAAAAAAAAAAAAAATAAAAAGAGAGAGAGAAACAAAACTATTTAGGGGAGATGTGGAGAGGGGAAAAGTTTGGATAAGAAGAAATTATTATCTTTTGAGCATAAAACCCACTCATAAAAGTTTTCCAAATTTTCCAGCTATATATTTTGAAGAAATTTATTTACATTGTTTTTCCATAAAAAAGATTTCCCATCCCTCTTACCCCTTAAATTAACAAAAATGTTACAAATAGTCCTCCTGAGTCTAATTTTAAAAGTTTAACACTGATGTTGACATTCCGGAAATGTTTGGGTTTTCTGGTTTTACTGTTTTAGGTTTGTTGGCTGTTTTAAAATATGGCTTATTCCACTGAAACGAAGAGCAAAGTAATGACACAGCTGGTTTTTGTTGAGAATAGCCATGTAATGATAATTTTGGCACTACTCAGAGCAAAACCAGTCCCTTCAGACCTCTACTTTGAGTTTACAGTATGAAAGTCTCCAACTTCAAAAAAAAACAAAACAAACCACCAAACAGAAAAAACCATTTCAGTACTTTACAAATGCTTGCAATTTACAAACAAATTTGAGACTATACTTACTTGCACCATGAGTGAGCAAGCCAATTCAACCCATTTAACTGATAATCTCTTAACTCTAAACTTTCGTGTCCTCCAATGTAAGGTGGTTGCTTCTTTAGTGCAACAAACCGTGGCCTTTGTTTTAGAACCTGTGAAAAGCAAACCAATCATCAGTCAGTGATCGAAGTGTAACTGAACGAAGTTACCAAAAAATCCTCCCATAGAAAAAGTAACAGGAGGTATTTACTAGGTCATCAACTCTAGCTTTTATCCATCAAAGTAAGCAAGGCCATATAAAAACACCAAGTAATTTGCAAGTTGAAACTAGTTTGATTGCTAATCTAAATGTCCCAACATGACATTAACTCACTCAAAGTTTTCTTTTAAAATAAACTCCAATAGTAAACAAACCCTTTTCTGAATGCTAGTAAAAATGCAGGGGACTAGCATCTACAAAAACCTACTCTCAGCAGTGCTACTGTCCATACAACCTACTATATGTCATTATTGCTATTCTGAAAAAACTTCCTAAAAATACATAACATGTATTTGATATCTGGATTTAGGGGGGGGAAAAAAAAAGCCACCAAAAAACAAAAAACCCACATTTTTACTATTGCAACTGATGTGGTGGCTTGAACTTGGCCAGCAGCCAAGCTGCCACCCAGTGGCTTACTCACTCCCCACCCCAGAGGGACAAGAGAGAGAAATTAAAAGACAAAAGTGAGAAAAAAATTGTGGGTCAAAATAAAGAGTCTACTGGGTGAAGGAAAACCCCCCACCCAATCAAAACAAAAAAACACAAAGAAAAAAAACCCCACACGTGACAGAATGTGAGTCACACATTAATTCACCAGTAGACTGATGACCAGCAAATTTCCAGGCAACAGGCAGCCCCTGCTCAGCTCACTCAATTTATTGTTGAGTAAGACATTAAATGGCACCAAGCACCTCTTTGGCCAGCTGGGGGTCAGCTGTTAACTGGTGTGCTCCCTCCCGGCCTACTCATGGTGGGGATGACACAACAGGACACAGAGAAGGCCTTGACATTGTGCAAGTGCTGTTCAGCAACAGCCAATACGTGTTACCAAAACCATTTAGGTCACAAATCTAAACGACAGACTGTAGAGGCTGCTAGGAAGAAAATTAACCCTATCCCAGTCAAACCCAGTACAACTGATTATAAATCCACTGCGAATTACATACTCACCTTGCAGTCTTTAAAGGGAGTGGTCTTGGATTGATTTCTGCTGAAGTACTCATCAATGCATGCCTGAAACTTTTTGGCAATGAGAGCTCCATCTTCCCAGCTACATTCAGAGTAAGGCAGACCCTGCCACTTACAATAGTAGTCTGGATAACCAGCAGCTGATTTCTGATTTGAATGAGCTGCAAAAATGCACCAGAGATCTGATCAGCATTTTACTTCCGTACCATATGAAAACATTCATTTGAGATAATAATACAACAGAAGCTAGACCCATACAGACAGCCTGACAGCTCTTCTCATTACCTGAAGATTTGTTTTGGATTAAAAAGTTTGTGATATCAATATTTCACATTCCTTAACTACAAATAGAAGAGCATTGACAACATACAGAATTCTTGACATCGATTTCTGTCCACAAGTTTGTAACATACCTATTATTCTTTCCACTATCTGATATTGTTTATGTAGATCATCTGTAAGCTCCTGCTGGCAGTTGTAATATTCCACATCTTCTGGAGAAGCGTTTTTCAGCCTGGAGTGGGAATTAATTTACAACACTTATTACACCATATAGTCCTAAAACTAAGAAAATTCAGCAACTCTGTATCTCTGAATGTAATCATCCCAGGAATCTTGCCCGGAAAGCTTTTTTTAAGGAACAACTTAAAAAACCCTGCTACAAAATGGCTGTGTCTGGCCTAAGTGCCTCATCATTAATGACTGAGTTTACTTATTGCAGAAAATAAGTATTTTCCATTGGTGAACTGGTGCTTGACTCATACAACTGTAGCTGTAGTAGCTGTGTCTCTGGATAAGCAGTACACTTTACAGGTTATTTTCATGGAATAGTATTCAGGGTGGTCTACTCTGTAAGAATCCATCTTATGATTAGTTGCTAAAAATCCCACCAGCATTCATTGATTATATTAAACATACTAATAAAACTGGATACCAAAAAGGTGAGTTTAAAATGCATACATTTATTCATGTTTTTATTCTCAGGCTTCAACTTCAGGTTTCAGCCAAGAAAACTGAATTCTTCAAAGTAACCTGAAATGGCTAATGCACCAAGAAAACATTGATCCTTGCAGCAATTCCTGAAGAACTCCAATTGAAGTGTAACAGAAAAATTACTGAAAGGTACAATTTATTCCTCATTTTTAAACACTACCCATTCTTGTTAAAACTCCACTTATAACACACACGCACACATCAGATGATTATGTTACAAGAACATGTTAAACGGGCTTTGGCTTTCAAAGTTTTTGTCTTCCCATTGCACAGACACCCAAAGTTACGTCCTCAAAACCAGGTAACAGGTCTCAGAAACACAACAAAACACCTATAGTGTTTCAAGCATCATAAAAATAAAAAGATTCACCATCGTTTTGTTTCCTGATCCTTTTTCTTATAATTGTCCAGTTTCTTCATTCCTTTAACATTTTGTTGCTTCAGTGTTTCCTCAGTCTCCCAAGTGTTATGGATATGCGACCAACCTTTCCATTTAATAAGATACTGTATTTCTCCTGGCTCCTTTGATTTTTCAAACCCAACATTTGGGTCACCATCTGCCTCAACTGCATAGATTGTGGTTGCAGCACCTGTGGCTGAGAAAGAAACCACACCATATGCCTTGAGTAAGTGTGCATTATCATAAGTTAACCAGTTAGAAATGTAGTAGAGTAAGTAACTGGTGGTAATTTTAGATGAGCATATACTTGTCTAGTGTCTACTGCACTCATGTCATTACTATTATTTGAAAAATTAGGATATAGATATGTTAACATATGCACAAGTAGTCAAGAGAATCAAAAAAGCAATCAAAACTTCTACACCTAACCTGCAATATCTTATCTTTCCTCATAAGAATTTTATTATTTTTATATTATTATTAGTATTCCTGGTTTTTAAAGAAATCACTAGGGAATGCTCCACTAACACTACTTGTCATCTTCTGTTACACCGTTCTTATCTCTGAGCATATGGAAGACATCTGATGTTAAGACATCTGATGTTATGTCTGGTCAACCTCAAAAGATGAAAAACCAAACAGGGACACCATAAATCTCCTTCTTCCTAAACAAGTTTGTTACTTTTCCTGTCTCTGTTATCTTACCAGGTAAAAATTATTAAGTACAGATTAAGTACAGCCTGTACTGTAGCTGCAGCACACTAGCAGCAGGAAACAGGCTCATTTTGGTGAGAACAGGTTATAGAATCACAGAATATTCTGAGCTGGGAGGGACCCACAAGGATCATGGAGTCCAACTCTTAAACCTATATTGGGATTAAATCCATAACCCTGGCATTATTAGCACCGGGCTGTAACCAAGTGAGCTAATCTCAGTGCTGTTGATAAGAGAATGAGCCCAGCAAGCTGCTGGAGCCAATGAAGTCACAGAGAGGCAATGCCAAAAAGCATCACAAGCAGCAACATCATCTGGGCAGGAAGAGTGAAAGAAGCTTAGTTCCTAAGGCTTTGACCGTGACAGTTAACACCATACAGTGGAGCAGGATTTGGGATAGCATGGGACAGAATGGGAGAGGGAATTTGAGAGAAAGAAGAGTACAAGTTCTGAGACAGGTCAGTAACTTTAGACACCAGGTGTAACTAATAGAGAAAGCTAGCCCTGAAGTGCAAGGGGCTCAGCATTTGGGTGGGGTTTTTCATGTGTTTGTGTTTATAATTAAGAGTCGTAGTACGGGAGAACTGTTTACTTGGGACGAGGAGAAGGCTGAGGTACTCAACAACTGTTTTGCCTCTGTCTTCACCAGCGGAAGACCCAGCCACACCAGAAGAGGCAAAGCCAGGGAGGGAATGAGAGAAGGAAGAATCATCCACTCTAGGAAAAGATCAGGTCTGAGACCAGTTAAGGAAACTGAGGGTGCACAAGTCCAAAGGACCTGATGAGATACATCCACAGGACCTGAGGGAATTGGCAGAGGAAATAGCTAAGCCGCCACCATAAATTTTGAGGTCATGGTGGCCCGGGAAAGTTCACATTAACTGGAAAAGGAGAAATATAAACCTCATTTTTGAAAAGGGGAAAAAATGAAGACCCCAGGCTCTGGGGCCCCGACCATAAGAAGGATATGGGCTTGCTGGAACACATCCAGAGGAGGCCACCAAGATGATAAGAGGGCTGGAACACCTATGCTATGAAAACAGGCTGAGAGTTGGGGCTGTTACGCCAGGAGAAGAGAAGGCTCTGGGGAGACCTTATAGCACCTTCTAGTACCTAAAGACGGCTGGAGAGTGACTTCAGACAAGGGCATGAAGTAGCAGGACAAGGGGTAATGGGTTTAAAATGAAGGAGAGTAGGTTTAGATTAGGTATTAGGAAGAATTCTTTGCTATGAGGGGGGTGAGGTACCATAACTGGTTGCCCAGTTACACACAGAGAAGCTGTTGATTCCCCATGCCCCAAAGTGTTCAAGGCCAGGTTGGATGGGTCTTTGACCAAACTGGTGTAGTGAAATGCATACCTGCCAATGGCAGGGGATTAGGTGATCTTTAAGGTCCCTTCCAACCAAAACCATTCTATGAGTCTATGACTTTAACTTGCAGACTCAAATACAAAGCAGAACTGCTAGATACCATTGCAATTTTAGGTGCATTTTTTGTAACCATTCCACACATTGTTCTGTATTTGTACTGCAGTAACTGAAATCACGATTTCAGTGGTTCAGCCTTGCCAACACCATCTTTCAATGTTCTGACTACTAGTCAGCTCTCCCATCTAGCCTACTTGCTCCACTCCATTGTACATAATTTATACCGATCAAGTACCACTGAACTGTCCAAACGGTGTCATAACAATATGGTGTGCATTTATGCAATACAGAGTTATCTTCCATCTGATTTTTATTTTCTACTTAGGTATACAATTTTTCTGTATTTTACTCTGCAATACATAGATGTGAATAGAAGCATTCTTACGAATATGAAAAGTGAAACAGTATGACTTCTTTGTAACTTTAAAACTAGTGCTCTTTAACCTATAGCTGAGAATATGCATTGAAGTTGCACTATGATCTTAATAAGAATCTTAAAAACACTTAAAAAAAATACCTCCTTTACGGCCAACTCGACTATCCATAAATTTCTCTATAGTTTCAAATTCATCTTCTTCAGGTTGTGGAACATCTTCTCCACAAACTTCTAGCAAATCATCAGAATCCGTCTTGGTTTCTTCAGCTTCTTTGTAACTAATATTGACTGTTGCCTGGCGACGAGATCCCCTCTTATCATAATCATCATCATCCTCCTCCTCATCATCCTCTGATGAATCAAGTTGCCTCTTTTTTGGTCCTGCACTCTTTTTCCCACTTTTCGGCTTAATTCTTGAAGACAATAATGTATGACAGACATTAAACAATGATGTTTCAACAAGGACAACGATAAATCTTCTGCATTGCTTTCTGAATATATGTATTTAATGAATGTTCAACTACTCTGCTTTCATTTAAAGCAGACAGGAAAAGGTATTCACTAGAAAGCATTAATATAGTATCATAATATGTACATTTTTTTAAAAGTACTTCTTTTTTCTTAATAAGTATTATTGTTTTCAGTTGCATGTATAGCAGTAGTAAATACTCAATTGCTTTTTAGAGATAGTACCAGAGCATTCAAATGCCCAGCTTCTTACCTGCTTGGAGGCTTCCGGCTTTTGGCCTTGTTTTTTGGCTCATAGTCAGATTCACTCTCTTCACAGCTGCTTTTCTCCCGCTCTTCCTCTGATTCAGAATCCGAACCAGTTCCCGATACCGACCCTGATCCTGACATTTGCCAGTCTTCACTGGCAAATGTACATATTGAAAGACAAAACAGTAATTTCATGTTGTTGCATTTTTAAGAACCGTTATTCATTCATGAGGGATCTGCTGTAATTTCAAGACTCTTCACAGAAATAGAATCTTGTAACAGTTATTTCAGTTGATGAGACAGAAAATTGTCATCAGTGAATACTAGATAAGTAAAAAAATGTGCAGTGGCATCAAAGGCATTTGGATCAGATTTTCTGTTCTCAAGAGGTAGATTTACAATCTAAAATAACAACAGAAATCTGGATTTCTCTATAAATTTCAGCATGAAGAAATGAGTTAACGTGACATTAAGAAAACAAAGCACTTAACAAGTCTACCCAGAAAGATACATATTCATCAGAACTTAGACATGTTGAAATCATAGAGTCCTATCATGTTGTATTCTGGAGAGCCTCATATTGTCTAATGCCTATGGTCTCTGTGGCCGATGTGAAGAATCAGCAACTTTGGCACAAGAACTGAAAAATACTAGAGGGAGATTTGAGAAACACAGAAAAACCTGAATTTCAGCAACTGGTGAGTGGCATTGGCTCTCAAAAGCTCCCACTAAACTCACATCAGTGCTTCACAGCCAGGACTGAGTAGCAGAATCCCCTCGTTTCTGCTTAACTGAGACTTTTTTACTTCATAATAGGAAAGACAATGTAAAGTATCCTAATTCAAACTCTGACTTTATACAGGAAAATTCAATCTTAATAGCTTAGTTAATATTAATATTAAAACTATAATAACTTTTAAGCATGCCCAAGGAAAGGAAAAAAGGAAATAAAAGCAACTCCACAAAAATCCGAAAGAAAAGCCATGTACTTGAATTTGCTGTGAGACAACCTACTTAAGTAGTTTCCCATCTCCACAAGGATTTTTAGGGAGGGCTTCCAACTCAAAAGTAAACTGCAACAAAGTATTTTAGAAATAAAAACACTGATGAATGTTTCCAAACAATATTGCAGACTCTTTTGCTGAGAAAGTAGTATGATAGAGATGTTCATTTGAGAGTTTATTTTAAAAATTACAAAATTGGAAATGAAAGATCAAGACAAATTAAAAAGAGAACTTCAGCATTTCAAGAGTGAGGAAATCAAGCATAAGTTACGAGCATCTGTCTCTATGATAAAAAATGTGTGCTATTACTTAGGAAAGTATCTTACTCTTTATGTTTTTTCTTCTTGGTTTCACTGGAGGAGTCATCTGCTGAATCTTCACTACTTGAGGAGTCCTGCAAGTGAAGGAAATAAACCAAACCCAATTCACTATTACAAAAAGAATTAAGTACTTCTAACAGTAGATTCTGAAAAGATACATCAGCTTCCACTTTCATATTGGAGGCATATTATTCATGTTTTACACTCTTCATGCCTCGCAGTTCAACTGTTGGAAGACTGCTATTGTTTTTCTCTTTATCCATCTATGAATATACTATGCCAATACCACTCTGGAGAATGCCACATAAAATCCCCATCTTAAAAAAATAACATTGTGCATACATAAAAAGTCATGGTGTAAGCGGCTCCACATTAATCAAGATGATGACTCCGTAAAAATCCTAATGAAATCTCCTACCCTCAAGAGCTTTTCCACCTTTCATATTTATTCACATTAAAACACCAGTTTAAGAAAATTCTGAAAATAGCATGTTCCTTCTTTCTTTATAACAGAAGAAAAAACAAGAACCCTCTTAAAGTTAGATTTTCTTAAGGCCAATCTCATTGTCTTAAACGTAGATTTAGAATAACTTTTATCCTGAAAAGTATCTTCCTGGAAGAGAGTGCTTAACAGCCGTAAATTTCTATTTTAATGATAGGTGATTAAGTTTTCTGTTTAAAAGATGAACTGCTAAATCAGACAAAAAAAGAAATCCAACCAAATGAGTGTGACTACATGGCAAAGTCTTTGTAACACAGGACAAAAAGACTGCTTTACAAATAAATTCCATTTCATAGTTCCAACTAGTGTTCTTAAAAGATGTTCCTACTGCAAAAAGTCAACATTTCTTTATCCTATGATTTAGGTTTTGAAACACCTGGAATACAGGCCTCATTCTTAAAATACAAGAATTCTTTTGTAGTAACTATTACAAGACTTGTAAAAATTAGTTTTCTACTTCATATGGAATTTCTGAAAACTATAGCACACACCTTATACAAAAACATATTGAAAAAATATCTTAGCAGCATTTTTATCTGTCTTTACAAAACTCAAGAAGCCAAAAATACAATGTAAGTCAGTACCTTGTGGCTTGAAAATTTTGTCCAGACAACACAGAATAGCTACCTAAAACCAGCACAGAATCAAGACTGCTATAATTTTGGGACAACTCACTTGAAAACAAGTAATCAGAGATATCTTCACTTTTACTTATAAAAATGTCAGTTATTTGAATGTTAATTTTATAGACTAACCCCAGACTTCTATGCATGCTCAGAAAATATAAATTTGCTCTATGTAATTTTATTTTAACGTGTAAGACAATGAGAGAGGCATGTGTACATTTTAAAAATCTAAGTTACATTAATCACCTCGTCTGAAACACTGTCTGATGAGGCTGCCTTTTGTTGTTGCTGCTGCTTCTTGAGCACTGCTGATCTTTGCACAGCAAGTATACTCGGACTAGACTTCCAAAACTAAACAGGAATAGAGATGCAAGAGTCAGTTAAACATACTGAAAGTCTCCAGTTTACCACATATTTACTTTTCCTAAGTAGCATCTTAATTTTACCAATTAAAAAATTTCACTACAGAATACTGCATTAACTAACAGTATCAGTCACCTTTTTAAAATAGTAAGATTTCCACAAAACAGAATGTTATATGTTAATCACCAGGATAACTACTGCAACATGTCTAACCATTGTAAGTTGTAAGTAACTGTTAAGGCAGAACTTTATAAGTACATTTTTAAATTCACACAGATAAATTCTTTCAGATTGCTTGACTGCTATGATTTTGTTTCATACAGTAATACTTCAGGACACAGGAAAAAAATTTAACAGAGAATCCTTAACAGTCTTCAGTTCTTAGTGTAACTGATCTATAGCTATCTTCATAAATATGGTATACCACTCCATAAACATGGAAGAGTGCAGGTAATTCTGGCCCACTGAATTGAAGAGATTTCTCAACATCACTTTTTCCTGCACTTAGCTGACTTATTGATAAAGAAACTGTACGTAAGCTTGAAATTTTCATACAATTATTTATTAATACAATGGAACCAAGCATTAGAGAAACAATGTAAAAAACAGAATTCAGAAATAACATTATGTGTGTCTTTGTCTTCCATAAGTTCCAGTAAATTAGTGCATGCTTCTGTATGATGAAATTTAGGTAGGCTTTTAACTCAAAATACTTACAAATGTGAGAATTTTAAAAGCACAAATTTAAGTACTTACATATGAGAAACTTGCCCAATGTTTAAGGCAACCAACACATGCTTTCACTAACCAAATCAAATTAAAATCTAATTAAGAACCCTTCATTACCTCTTTTTATTTTTTAAATGAACACTGCTTTTGAAAATTTCAAAAGAGTTTTTTAGTATTTCCCTGCCACCCCCCACCAAAGGGTTCATTTAAGTATCTTGTTTACCTCAGATCCATCGACTTTTGGTGGTTTAGACTGAATTTGTTTCTTCTCTCTAGACGTGTCAGACTCCGATTCTGACTGAGTGCCTGACTCTGAACCAGAGTCAGAGTCACTGCTGCCTGACTGGCTGCTGCTTCCGTCACTACTGCTTCCAGAGCTTGAACCAGATCCAGAAGCTGATGCTGACCCAGAATCATCATCTGATCGGCTGCAATGACAAGTTAGTAGGATATTACACAACTGCCAAGGTAACAGGATTAAAAGAAAAAAAGACGTCATCTTACTTTACCTATAACTCAACCGTTAAGTGAGACCAGACAAATGGGTAGCACACAAATGAAACCAGTTGACTAAATAAGTTGAGTTGAATAAAGCTAAAAATAAACAGGGGATAAGAATTCAAAGTGTAATTAGATACTCTATGTGAAGCCAAAATAAAGCAAAACCATTCAAATTAATACAGCAGAGTCACGCAGGGGAAATAAACGTGGTGGAAATACTCTGTACCCACACAAACTGTTGAGTTTCACCCTCTTCAAAACTCCTGTTTAGCTCCATCAAATGCCATATTAACTAATGGTTTAGTCTACTTCACAAAGACCTATCCAATATTGTTTTCAATCTTCATACATCAGTGGTACTACTCAAAAAACAAAACAAACCAAAAAGCTACACAGACTATGCTTTTCTGTTAAAACAGCAGCACAAAATTTTCCCATGCAGACAACTCTGAATTTGTCAGAGGTGGTACGACTTGTGCCCAAGCACTTTCCTTGGAATACGCTTGAGCTGTCAAATTATTTCATCTGTATATTCATTTTACACCAGATTTAACATAATTAGAACACACATTAATTAACGATAAATACTTATTTTATAACCATTCAAAAACTTTACAGCATTCGTTTTTCTAGAACAACTTCACGAAGTAGATGAGTTTGAAACTTTAGTAAAATTCCTCATTAGATTAATACTATACTTCAAAGATATCATGAGAAAGAAATACTACATAGCAAAATAATTTCAAATTACGTACACATTGAGTGAAACGCTTGAAAAACAGAGTAAACATGAAGCCAGAATTGAAAATGTTAAAGCCAAAACTGTATCAAAGCCCAGCTTATCTTTGTCAGCACAGTTCATCTGGCTGACAGTCAGCTGGAGGTGAGGAGGGGGAGAGGGAAGATTGATCATCTGCCCCAGAATATACTTAACTGACAATATTTTAAAACTGCAAAACAAAGCAAAATCATTCCTCTGCTTTTGCTGCCACTAACAAAACTGTGCCAGTGAAGAAGAAATGAAGCTATTCATAAACAGATCCCTGCAGAAGGCACCTCCATCAGCCATCTGCAACCAGTGAAATAAAGAGGGGCAAAGCAACCATGGTAAAGCTCCCTTGCTCTGAAGGGCAAGATGTGGAGAAATGTTGCTGCTGGGTTCCTTGCACTTGCTGAGAGGAAAGCTGGGAAACAACAAGGCTGCTCCAAAATTTCCAATTTCTTTCATTAAAGTCTTACTTTGGGCATGGTACTATAACACTAACCTCACTTGCCTATAAAGCAGGTCACAGGATATGACACTACAATATATGACCAGAGGTTAAATGACACCAGAAATTAATGGCATTCCATGATTGTCTTCTGAAAAGATTTTCATTGTAATAGGTTTTGTACACAAACATTGCCTTACTTTAAACACTGGGTAAATCACATCTTTATAAAACAACCATATTTCTCAGCAAAGCAAAGTGCCCTAAGTACGTGCCAGGGGGACTACAGAAGTCAGCACTAAATATAAATGAAGATATACAGAAAAAAACTCAGTATGGAGAGACACAAGTAAATACCAGCCAAAGTTCCAGCCATAAAAACTTACCAAAAAAATGTAAATACTACAGAACCTTGAAGGACGGGAAAGGAATCAAGTACCTTCATGCAGGACAAGGCTTGCTCAAAGAGGACAATAATAACGTGGATTACCAAATCAAAAATTTATGCAAAACACTAAGCCATGCGGATGGTAATTAAGTTAGCTTTCCATACAGCAGTCAAATAGTTCACACACACTAATACAGTGCTAACCATAGGTTCAACTGCATACAGAGACAGAGGCAACCAAAGCAAAGTGCCTGTTTTCTAAGGTAGCACGGGGAAACTAACATTGGAATAAGACATCTTGGTCAACTTGCTAACATAATGAGAAACATCTAAACCAGCTACAGAAGAGAATGGTGGAAAGATAACAGAAAAGATGAAAAAAACCTTAGTTTACTTAGGTAATTAAGCAAGAATCACACTGATTAGACAGAATCATAGAATTATCAAGGTTGGAAGAGACCTTCAAGATCATCCAGTCTAACCATGAACTCAGCACTATCACTGTAACCCCTAAACCACAGCACCCAGAGCCAGATCCAAATGCCTCCTGGACATCTCCAAGGATAAACAATTGATGGGAAATTTTATGTTGTTTGATGATCTTCACACAAATTGAGTCTAAGTTCAAAACCAAACGGACTGAAATAGGGAAAATGAAAGTCTAGTGGATAATGCTATTTGCTGTAGCTTTGGATGCAAAAAAACCAGCCAAGGGCAAATCTTAATATTTACGAAGAGATCAGCTAACTATCATCCAAAGTCTCTGTTAAACAATACCAGCATGTCAACATGTGGATATTCATGTGGATCATACAGTATTCAAAGAAAACACACAGGCTCCTTATCTGGACCGCTAGCTCTCATCAAAGCTCTGACTCTGGTAATGAATTCCCATTAGGCTTATGAGAAGGACCAGCAAAGTAAGAGCTATTCCATAATCCCTGTTTCTCAAAATAAATTGGCCCGATTTGGAGAAGAGCAGCCTAATACAACTCAACTGCATCACAATTCACAGTAACATCTGACAAAGAGTAAAACTCTTAATTCAACCGTTTAACTAGTAAATGCAAGACTACAAAACAAACCTGCACAAAGAAGTAAAAGGAATGTGGAGAGAAATTAATGAAATTATAGGACCACAAAACAAATAATAAAGTTCACGACAACTGATTTAGAGCTGCCCTAATGACACCATCCATGAAGGACAATGCAGGATCCCTACCAGAGATTATCATATGGTACATAGAACAGAAAAAAACAGTCATATGAAATTCAAAGACTATAGCATCAATAGTATCTTACTAAGCTTTCTTCTCCCACAGTGTTGAATCAGAACAAGGAAAGGGGAAAAGAGAAACTAAGTAGCAGAAAGCAATGTTACAACTACAGAAACAGCAAATGTTTCAGACTTGCTGAAACATTTATCAAATCTTAGTAATCTGTGTTAGTAAACATACATGCATAAAAAGTTTGAAATTAACTCATAAAAAGTACTACGGGAGTTCAAACACACAAGGCTAGTCTATGTTGGGAAGAGCTTACACTTCAACTATAATCATCCAAATTAATGCAGTTGTATGAAACTTGTGTGAACTACAAGTTCTGCCTGTGCACCACATACTCCCAGATGTCTTCATGGAACTACAGTGCATATGAAAAAAATTTGGTAAGACTAACAAAGAGGCCTTCATTTCTACTGAACAGCAAAAATCTTCCCCGTTGACTGGCCACAGGACAAGCAACTGACAGGCTCTGAGGGCTACCAAAGCAATGTTTCTTTTATCATGTACTTTCATACACTGTTTCGACCTGAAACAAACTCTACAAAGACAGCACTGTAAGTCAGAAACCTAAAGGTCTTGTTAGCGAAGGAGGTAGAAAGTGGAGTAACAAGTAAGTTCTGCACAAACATATGCAATAAAGACAAATCACAGATCTTTTAAGACAGTATAGACAAGCAGCACTGCATGGGATATAACACCTAAAAATCCCCAACAGCTGCAACAGTCCACACATCAAAGGACTTTCTTTCCTCTAGAGAAATTTGAAGGATTCGAACCAAGAGTGACAGTGATGGGGCACATAAGGCAAAAAACACACCCTAGAGTAAGAACTACAGGTTTAGTTCTCAGTTTTCAGTGTATAAAGTATTTTCAATATTAGAGAGAAAATCAGTATTTTTCTTTTTATCATTTAAATCAAAGATCCAAAAGAGAACATGTTTATGCCATGATCAAAACATTATACACTTCTGGATGTATACTGTCCCCTTGCTTTTCCTGCACTTAAAATAAATATTGCCTAGCACTTCCAATGATGATCTTTTGCTTAACACAGAAGTTTAAAGAAAACATTATTGTATCAACAGAACAACAACAAACCTTCTATTGTCTAACAAGATTAGATGTCTATTCAAACAGAAATTGAATAGAAATTTTCAGCCTTAGCTCTTAATTACCTCTAAAGCTCCATATCTACAAGGCAGACAGAAAGAATAGACTTGATTATCAACTGCATTTTTTTGTTTCTACACATATCTCATACAAAGCAGTTTTAGATCAACATCAGACCCAACTAATGATCCACGTTGGATACAAAGGAGCACCCTATTTGTTTTTTACAAAATACCTGTAAGAAAGCAGCAGCAATGAAGTAAAAACACAGACCTATGTAACTTTTTCTAAAAATGAAGAAATCCACCAAAATATGCAAAGACTTACTTGGGACAAAGGGAGAAGAGTTACATAGAAAATAAAAAACTATCTTTCCCCTCATAACAAATGGAAAAGTGAAACTTATCTGTGGCATTTTCTAGCCATGTCTTCTAAGCAGTGTCCATAATGAAAAAATGGAGCAGTGAAAATGAAGTCTTACTGAAAACCCAATGTAGCAGCAGTTTTCCATTTCAACTTCCATTCAGCATAGATACTAGCAGTTTACTATATCATATCAATTTAACACACAGAGACCAACCATTTCTAGCACTTTGCCTCTGCACATGTAACATCACTGGGACATTATCTATACTTTTTATTTTTGTTTCACATGTAGTGCTGACCTAAACAAAACGTAGCAATGGGTCACTGCTTCGCATTATCACATGAGCAGGACCCAGAGTGACCCTGCCACCGGACTTAACTGAGAAACTATCTCTTAAAGGCAGCCTTCCTAGTGATAAAGACAATCCATACTTCAAACTGAGGTGAGGAGTGCCAGTATTTAACTAAAGGCTTTATCATCCTCTAAGGAGCCAGCCTTTTAGCTGCATCATTTGCCCTAAGGTGTTCTTCAAAAGAGAAACAGCTTCCCCCTCTCCCAGCCTCACCACATTTCTTTGACAAGACAAAACTGGCACATGAAGACAGTGGTTTTTAAAGAGGAGCACACACAACCAGGAGGTGTGCAAGACAACTCGTGGGTGTACGTAAAGAACATATAGGAACTGCTATTTGGATTTATTTTTATCTAAAACAAACAAAACCAAAAAATCCCATCCAAACCCAAAGCCACAACAAAGTAACAAACCAGAACATTAAAAAAAGAGAAAGAAAAAAAAAAAAAGAGAACCCCAAACCACAAATTCAACTTTGTAAACGTTCAAGTATTTAATACATGGTTTGACACTTGCAAGCTCACTCAGCCCATATGTCTGACGGGCCTGTATCACATAAGGCAGTCGTGGGGCCCTGGAGGAAGTATGTGCTCCACAATCCAAATGGGTGACAGTGGTGCAATCACTCCATTCCTTCTGTGTGCCGTGAGACAGACTACAGTTGTCTCTGCCTGATTAGGTGGATTCATGGACAGTATTACTTAGTTTTACCCAAACTAACCCTCACAGAATGGAGAAGCTGTTTAAAAAGAGTCCTGTAAAGAAACAATGGACTGAAGGTACTGTGAGTGCATGTGAAAAGAAAATGGCAGCACTGACACTTCTACTACGGTACAAGCTCTTCATAAGCCACACTCCAAGGTAACAGACAACGACAATTTAATGACAATGACATCTAACAAGAAGTCAGTTTAAAGACAACTTCAATTACCAAGACTATTCAAAATATTACTTACCAATGTTAACAATTATTCTTACCCTAAATCTCTATTGTATATTGAGATATTAGCCAATGGTAGCACGAAACCATCACAATTAGCAAGACATCTGAAAACTAACCATCCAGAATACAAAGATAAACCTTCATTTTTTCCAGCAATGTTTCAAGTAATGCAATAGTCAATCTTGTACTTTAAAAAATACCCCTTCATTTAATGATAAGTGTTTAGCAGCCTGTTCTGAGGTTATCTTACCCAAGATCAAGGGAAAAAAAACCCACATGCCATCACAGAATTGAGTTTTTGCTGCTTAAAAATAGCTAAAATAATGCATAGAAAACTATAGTGACAAACTGAAGTGCATATCTTTGTCTGCAAACAGTGTTGAAAGACACAGAGAAAATATTGCTGAAGATTTGAAGAAACAAGTATTAGAACAAATCATCCATTGCAGGAGGTTTGCTCTATGGTTAGATGAAAGTACAGGTGCTTTTAACATGTCCCAACTTCGGGACTTTCAATAACGAAAGACACAAGAAATTACTTTTCCTAAGTCACTAAAGGAAAAGCATAAGAGAAGTTATTTTATCAAAAGCAAACTACTTCTTTAATAAAAAAAAAAAAGTTTTATGAAAAAACTGTGCAAATATAACTAAGAATGTGTGGTTGCTTTGACTGAGCCTAGTAGGGGCAACAAGAGATTGCAGTACAAAATAAACTCATCCACTCTATCAACAAAAGGCAAGCTATTGCAGCAAAGAATCTGGAGCCAGAAAAACGTAGGAAGTCACTGATGTTCCTTATTTTATGAAAACAAGTCCATTAAATAGTAAAATATTTACAATACTTTGCAACAAGGTAGGAAATGAACATAAATATTTATACCCTAAGAGGCTGAACTGCTAAAAAGCATTGTTGACCAGGAATATTAGGTTTTGGTGAGCTCTGAGGGTGTTGTTTGTTCGTTTTAAAAAGAAGACAAGTGCTTCAAACATACTGACCCTTTCTGTGAAAACAATTTGTTACCAGTATCCTGTATGTTACATAGCAGATATTTTTGAAAAAAATAAAGAGATTTTATGTATTCCTTCCAAGTGAAAGTGACATTTTAACAATGAAAAAGCACCTGCTTTTCAAAAAAAACTCATGCCATAGAGCCAGCATTTTTAAAACAGATGTTTGGAAAGGTTTCCATCATTATGCAATCTTATTACCAAAATCAATGCATGTCACTTAGAAAAGCTATTGTACCTATACACATAAAAAGCTGGGAGATAAAAACTTCTAGCCTTTAAAAAAATCTTTCAAGAAGTTTCAGTGGGTTTTGAACCCATTTGTTAAAAACATGAAAACTGCAATCCCTTCAGACTAACATGCAAGAAATGATTGACAGGGTAGATGGAAATTTACTAGACAAAATTTAAGAAAAACCTTTGCATAATTATCTGATGGGATTGAAAAAAATAGTACTATGACTTAGTAAGTGCAGTAAACAACACACTTCTTCCATCTGAAGCCATGTATCTGTGCTAGGTATCATCTTCAGATGTGCTGGTCAAAAAAATAAGGTACAAAAACAAACTTAATGAAGAATCATACCTTCAAACCACTGTGCCACAAAATGTTACACCAAGACTTTAATAAACAAGAATATTCTTAATAATTTTTTAGTAAGTGCTAAAAGGGGTTTTTTACCAATAAAAACCTACCATTTTCAAATACTAAATCTTTATCTCATACTTTTAAATTTTCTATTTTATGTGTATGTTTTATTAAGTAGGTTCTAGTACAAGTATTATTATTTGTATATACTTCATAAACGAGAGATATATACATTAAAATGCGTGCTTAAATATTTACAGGAGAGCGCAAACAACAATTTTGGAGACCACTGCGCTACGGGATAAAAAAATGTAAAGGAGAGATGTCCTCCTTTTTCCTTAACCCAGATATATTAAGCAAGCCTTGGTCATCAAAAATGAACATAAATTTGTAACCTCTTTTGCAAAATTATCTATGGCCCTCTTCCATAGAAGCAGTAATTCAGATTAAATCCTAGTATGCTAGATGCTAAACTCAAGAATAAAGATGGAATTACTTAAGAAAAGGTATATGCATTTACACAGAGGCATTCAAGGAGAGCATTTATATCTGTCATCTCCTCACAGCAAAGGGGGAATGCAGAAACAAGAAACATAGAACTGTAAAATTTCTCTTCAACTGCTCCTACCTTTGCTCTGAGTTACAGTAATATTTACACAATTCAAACAATGCTGGGAACAGTACGCACTGCCACACTTTGAAAACACATTCAGTCCTCACCAATACCTTTACCTATTGGTGAGGGTATATAAAAATAACTTTTTCTGACACTGATATTGCTGCCTTCTCCAACGTGTCAGTGCTATCCAGAGAGAGAACAGACAGAGCTTTTCAAAACAGCCTCTGTTCTCATAAACATTCTTAAGTGCCGAGGGAGACGTGGAAAAAACAAGCAGGAATGAACAGGCAATATTTGAGACTGCTATCCTGAAACTGAAGCATAAACCAATGGAAATCAACATAGAATCTAGAAAAAAAACCCTAAACAGATTTCAAATGAAAAAGGTGTCTTCAGTATTTTTCAATTTTAGCACACCTACTACATGGTGTAATACCTTCTCTCCTTTTCCCTGGCACATGGCACTGCAGATGTGACTAATAAAGCAGGCAACAGCATAGAGAACTCCTAGCACACTGCAGTGTCGACCGGCATCACTGCAAATTTAGAGCCTGTTTACCAATTTTCGAAATGCAATTGTTGGAGTCTTTGAAGCTCATAGGAAAATACAGAAGTTTCAGACAGATTTTTAGTAGTTCAGCTGACGTTTTCTTCATCTGCTGAAATGGGACACCCCAACAGCCAGCTAGAACAAGGCAAAAATAATTATAATCAGCTGGAGAGAGGTCTAAAAGCTTTTCATAGTATGAAGACAAGTAATCTTTTATTTTAACAAGTAATCTCTGATTTTAACAACTTGTATTAGCAAAATTCCAGAAATGGTTTAGTCTTTCTTGAAGTGGAAAAGGAAAAAAAAATGTGAAATAAGAAAACATGTATTTTCTGTAAATATTTAATGGAAGCTACCACTGCACACCAAATGATAAGTGAGGGCATTTCATACTGTGCTAAAATTTGACTTTTAAAATCATTGCTACAATAAGGACAAAAAACCTGTCTGATAGAAAGGCAGTTTACTTGCATTAAAGAAACAGAACATAAGTTCTGCAATAAAGGTATTAAAAACACGGGAAGATAATAGCAGTGAGGTAGTCGCAACACCCTTGGTTGCTTTCCCTTCCATGTTTGCCTATGGGATTCTTTAACTCCACCTGCATTTTTTGAGGCACGGTATGTAAGCAATTTATTTTCTAGCCAAAGAGCTTTAAATGTCAGCCGATACAGTTTAACTAGGGTCCCTAATTTTACCAACTTCCCTTGCAACAAGTAATGACCATTAGTGCAAAGTAGCACCCCTGACTTTCACAAAATTAATCAACTGAATTGACATTACTAATTACTGAGATTCTGGTATCACATCTCTAGGGGGAGGATGCAAGGAACATTACTTATTTCCTCAAACACTGTTTGGAATACTGTCACAATTAGCTGTCTGCTGCTGTTTAAAGCTATCACACAAAAACTGTCTCAGGAACAGGGCTTCTGGTTTCCTCTCTTCAGAGCTCCTCTTACAGAAAAGGAGATGCCAAGTGTGTTATTTCTTGACAATTCCTATACAAGCCAGGGTCTTTGCTTACGTTGCTTCTACTGGAAACAGTCCAGCAAAACACAACAGTGGTTACATTACCCACTCTCCTGTAGATATGACAGATGGCTTAGATACAACTTAACCAGCCTTTTCTTTGCCATTTGTATCTACTTTTTTCTTCTTTCCAAAAAAAGCCTGATTAAAACTGGTAAGAAAACTCCACTATTTTTAGGCAGTTAGCACAAATTAAGACCTTCCTCTGTCTCTCCCTCAGCCTTTCCAAACTTAGTCAAGATGGTCTCTCTACAGGACAGTGCAGAGCTGGAACCTACTTTTTACATTCAACTATGCTGGCAGAACAGTCACTTTACCTAACATAATCAGAGAAACTATCAGCATAACAGACTTCACCCTCAGTTAACTGAGAATGTTTGTTGTGAATCTGTGTTTGTCAAACTCGCCCTACTTTACCGTGTCACGCTATGTCTATCCCTTGTTCTGGTCTTTTGCTGTTGAGCTCTTCTAACCAATTCTACTTTATTATCCAACTTGCCTTTTTCTCTTGCCTTCTTCTGAGATGACTGGGATTCCAAGAATCCAAATGGCTACAGAAATTACAAACACTATCAAGACTAGAACAGGAGGTTTAGACGCAATGTTTGCTAAGATTAACCACTGAAGACTATTTATACTTTTAGGCATTTAACTCTATTAATCAAAACTAAATTACTATTAAGTCCCTCTGCTGTGTCACATAAGCCTTCTTCCCTCCTCCACCTCCAAGCAAATCACGTATACTACTTATTTTTAAAAAAGTAATATGAAAATGGCATTATGTGTTTCAAGGTGCTCCTGTATAAGAAACCTTATATTTCATTCACTTTGCTCAACTGAAATAGAAAAAAAAAAACATTCAAAAACCCAACCTCCCCTCTACTAAACTAAGATAGTAGTATAAGAGACTGTGCAGAACAGTGGGCCCTCATAAGGATATGGAAATAGAAACAAATGTGATGGATAAAGCACTAATGATGATCTCCTTGGTACTGCTAAAGTGAGACTATTTCTTTACTGTGCAAACAAACCCCAGCAATGGAAAATTTAGCCGTCAGCAGTAACTTTGAGTAGGAGGCCAACAGCATATACTGAAAATGAACAGCAGGTCTCAGGATGGAAGCTCTACGTGAAAAATTAGTTTCATGTATGTTGACAAACTGAGGTGTAAAGTCTACAAAGAGCACTTTCCAGGATATGCACTTAAGAAACCTCTTACCTCTAGCCTTTGATAGTTGCATCTGTACAGCAGCATATATCAAATCTGATTCGGTATGGAATTTAGACACACTGAAGGAATTTGCCTGGTTTTTTTTGTAAACACTGTCTCTGGGTACTCCCTACATGTTCACAACAAATCCATGCCTGAATGCAGTATTTATTTGCAAATCCTTTGAAAGAAAAGCA
Source organism: Falcunculus frontatus (assembly GCA_013398115.1). Lineage (NCBI taxonomy): Eukaryota > Metazoa > Chordata > Aves > Passeriformes > Falcunculus > Falcunculus frontatus. Next base: position 93,017 of record VZRV01002980.1, read on the forward strand.
ACATAGGTTAGAGAAGGTACCGAAGCAGGTAACAGGTTAAAACAAATGTTGGGGGTTTTTTTTAACTCCCCCAAATAAATACTTATGCAGTGAAACTGGGGAATGCTTTGGGAAAATGACAGGCTTAAAGCATGTATCCTGCCATAGAGCCATTAGCTCTTTTCAAGAGTTTTAAGTTCAGCTTCACTAGCTTATCCTTTAAAACAAGGTGCCCCTGAGAGGATCATACAACGAGGAACTAGGCACTAGGAATAAAAGTCCTAAAATGGAAAGGTAAACAAGTCATATTGTGAAAGAACTAACAGAAAATTTAGACGCCTGTCTAGGATAATAACAGATCCAAAAGCAGCTAATTTAATATCATTGATTTCAAGTGCATTCATTAGATGAAGTTACTTAACTGATCAAGACTAGCAAGACACAGAGTAACAATTCAAGCAAACTTAAGTTCAACACACTAAAAAAGAAAGAGATTACTATCTGCAGGGTCTTTGAAATGTATCTGAGATGTCAATGGACTGTCTCCTTTGTTGCTCGGTTGTTGGGGTTTTTTTAAACAAGCTGAAGGAAGGCAAGCATTGGAATATGAAGAGCCCATTCAAAATGTGCAGAAGCAACAGACGCTAAATGCCAAACTCATAAAATAGCAAGTAAGTTTCTTTAGGCAAATGCTATATAAGTAGGAAACTTTTTCAGTTTTATTTCTTCAAGAAATCTTAAATATTTAACCTAATTATAATGCATAAGGCAGATTTATCTTATCCATCACTGCCAGTAAAGAACAGAGGGCACAAAGAGTATAATGTTCAATCTACCAAATGTTATTTCCTGCCCTCAGCTATTAGAGAGTATGGACTCAATTGAGTTTTCCTGGTATGGGCTAACACATTGTGTTTCCTGTCCTGCAGACAATTATTATCTGCTGCTACTACTGTAAACAAAGCGATGTCATCAAAATTAAACTGATTACCTACCAACTTGCATGACTCTACGAACCACATTGCAAGTCTTTATTTGAAAGATGCAAGTCACACATCTTAAGAGCACAGAGAAGTTCCAGGAACCCTTCATAGCCTGGAGGTATCAGTGATTACCCAGGGGTCTGCTACTTTGTTGCATAATGTGAGCAGCCTTCAACACACAGCTGGATCCAGCAGCAACACAATGATGTCTTTACCGGAAGCACCTTAGCAACAACTACCAAAAAAGTTTTACATGGAATTTATTAAAAAACAAAAAAAGCCATTTGAAGGGCCACATCTGGATAGGCCTGATGCCTGATGTATACACTGCCAGTATCACAAAACTTCACTCTGTCTTGAGTAACATGAAACATTTGCATCACCTAAAATCTTGAAATTCTCAGAACAGTGGAATTTAATCTAAAATATGTGGTACAGGTATGTGACATCCAACCGACTTAGACAAAAACTGGGGATAAACTCAGGAGGAGCTCCAAAACCAAACTTAAATCACATGCAGAATGAGAGCCAGACCATGAATTACTACTTTTTTCTTTTAGTCAGAAAGGTTTCTAGGAAAAAAATACTTGGGTTTAGATACATGTTTTATCTGAACTCCTCCAAAAAGAAGTTAAAAGATGCTTTTAACTTGGATTTGGACACCCTATCATCTTTAGAACGCTTAATTATGTAAAAGATTATTCCTGATAAAACAACAATTTGTTAATTAAAGAGAAAAATACTGCACAGAACTTGCTTTATCCACTAGCGGTTTACAGTATGTTCTACCAAAAGTTTTCTTTACCATTCAGGTACTTTTGTTGATCTGAGAATTCCTGTGTATGAAGTATGTATCTATATACATACAGTTTTATATATATGCTCTCTCTTGCTGTATACACTCATTTTTATTAATATTATCTATTAAACTCCTACTAAAAAGAACCCAGTGCATGTGAGTAATTCTGCAAACATGTTTGGTCAATTTCTGTTTTAACTCCCACTTAGATTTCAGGAAAGCGAGAACCTAAAATCATGGCTTTCAATGAATCTTTTTTACTTTCTACAGAAGGTATGCATTCATATAGTAAATTGAAGCCCATTGACCAAGTCTTTACTTATCACTGTTGAGAAAGACACGACATGCACGAATCACACAGACCAACTTCAGGCAAAAGCATTTTTTAATTCTACAAAGCATCTTTTATACAATCTCTCGGCATTTGTGCTACATGTTCATAGGCTCAAAAGTTAACACCTTACAAACTATTGGTTGCTTCCACTAACACCCATCCTAAAGTGAAAAACAGCCTCTCGCGAACAGCTGTGTGTTTTTCTTCGTTTTGATTTCTTGCTTCTGTTGATGCTAAGTGTTACAAAGGATACAAAGTGATTGTGTCAAGGTCGATGTCTGTGAGGCTTGCAGAAAAGCTGTCAATTCCCACATTTACTCTTTACTTAATTATGTGGTCCACAGACTACGCAATCCACAAAGCAAATGAGACCCACTGCAATTACTATCTTCTCTTAACATCAACTTTCAAGTGTGTAAAGACTTGTAGAAGTCTTTGGTGTAAGCAGCTGCTTTCTGCTTACTGCAAAAATAGCCAGCTACCTTTCACTCACCCTACACTGAGCACATGCCTTTTTACCTAGAAAAGGAAGGTTTGCTCAAGCCCTCTAAACCTTGTTCTGCAGAAACACAGAAGAGCAAAGAGATGGGAAATTAGATTGTTATTCAAATAGTGCCAACATTTCATTGCTGCAGTCCCTGTTCTACCTGGCACTTGTCTTGCAGTTCAGGTACAACTGCCCTTCCTTGCTGATTAAGCTTTCTTATTACTATGTAACTTGAATGTATGTATTCGTATCGAAGTTTGTATGCTGCATTGTTCTGAACGCTGTCAAGAAGGCTATACAAAGATGCTCTGCTTATGTAAGCTTCTCAGTGTACTGCTAATAAGTCTTTGTGTCTACACTCACTTGCTCTCCAGATGAAGATATCTGTGATATTTTACCTTGAGCTACTTAAAAACATTATGGAATAGTTATTTCAAGTAAACAAGAAGCTGGAAAGTAGACTCCACTGTGATTACTGGACAGAAATCAGAACACCAAGCAACAAGACTAGTTAACAAAGTTTACAATAATTTCCATCATGCTTGGCTCTAGTACTGATTTAGAGCTTCAGAGGTTGCTGAAATAGCCAAGGAAAGTCCAAACGGCCATGCATTTTTCCACCTGTAGCAAAACAGAACTTCAGGACCAACACCTGCAACCAGGGAAAGTTTTCTAGTGATCTAGCAGACAGATGAATAGATGCAATGCTGGAAAGGTAGGAAGCAGTGTGGCAAACTGTTCATTCTTCTCACTTCAGAAAAAAAGATCACCTTCACAGCTAGACACAGCAAATAAAGGACAGCTACAATTCCTTACCACAGTGCATCAAGCCAAAGGTCTATGATCAGTTCCTTCTCCAGCCCTCCTACTGCTGAGAACACTATGAGCTTTCCACAACTTTTTCAAGTCATGCTGTTTCCATAAAACACCATGTGATGATGTATTTTTGTAAATCCAACCACGATCCATTGCTTAACTTTCTGAAGTAATGATGGTGGCTCCCCTACATCAGGCTATATTTATTATTGCTCCAGAATGACAGCAATGGAAGTTGACACCAGACACCCAAGGCAAGTGAACGGGCTTTACTGCACTTGTAAAGCACCAGATTTGCAAACTGACAAATTTTCAAAGACTTCTCTTAGTTGACACCAATGCTTTTATTCAGATTATCACTATATTCATCCTCATCTTTTCTTTTTTCCTACTAATTCCTGAATTTGATCTCCTTTGCAACTTATTCCCAGCAGCAGTTCTCAATTGCTTTCTTCACTTATTTCATTCCCACCCCCTAGCATTCTGAATGGAATGGGATCACTATAAGCTTAAATGTATTCTGTTGCTGATTTCCACTTCCATTCTCTAAAGTTCACATTTCTGGATTTGAAGGACAATTACAGCAACATTTCCCAAATTACAGTTAACTATATGTCTACAGCTACAGCTTGCTAAGGTACCTCACCTCAGAGTGAGTATCATCTAGAGTACTGGAAACCCAAAAATTAAAGAAAAAAACCACACAACTATAATGCAATGATAAATCATATAAAAATATTCTGTATTATTTTAATAATGGAACTAGATTAGACAGAAAAGGGTACCATCATTTAAAATGGCAAGTTTTCTCACTTCACTTACAAGAACAGCTTTCTGATAATGAACACGAAAAGAAAGTTTCCAAGGCCTGCCTGTGAATTAGACTATGGTGTTATCAAGTGACACAAGCCTAGGAAAAACCGTTCTTTGGATTTTAAATTTTTTGAAGCTCTAAGATGTACTCAGCAGGTCATATAAGACGAAGAACAAAGTCTCACTTTCCAGGCAAATATGAAGTTTTGAACTGTTTTCAGAACTGTGCATCCTCCTGATACTTATTTTTCATTACATTCATGGCAACTTTATGACATTTAATTGTTTTATTCTTATGAACCGCTACACCTTTTAAATAACTTTGATACACAGATATTTATGGCCAGTCACAGTTCAATACAAAATAGCTTCTCCACAGACCTTTAGCAAGGTGGCTTCTTTCAAGCAGTAAGAAAATTCACACACAAACTTGTCCCAGGTAGGTTTGTGTTTGTTGGAAGGTTTTGTTTTGGCTTTAAGTAACAAGGAATATGTTGCCCCAGAAGAAACTTCAAACTTGTTTGTTAACTGTAACAGTATCATGTTTATAGGAAGCAGAAATCTTCAAAAATTACTATGTGTTAGAGCTTATGAATTATTCACAACATTGAAAATCTATTGTCTTTGTAGGACACTCCTGTATATTAATAGGAAGCTTGACAGAAAAATACACAAGAATTATAAAAGTCGCTTTAGCTTCACTGTTCATAAGTTTCCTTGTGATTTGCACCCAGGGTCACCTAAACAATTCTCTCTTCCCTGTCTTCCCAGTCCATCATACACTGTAGAAGTCTGATGGCCAGCACATGCTGACTGATCAGCTGGCAGTTATATGTTCTTCTTGCATTTCTTCTCTTGAGGCAATAATTTAGATCTCTCTCTACCCAACTGGGAGTTCCTACAGTCTGCAAAACATAGTTCTCTTTACGGCCCTCTGACAGAATTAGCTAACCAGTTCAACAGGCAGTGATCTGACAGAAAGAGGGGCAGAAAAACAGCACAGTCAAAACCCACCTCTTAGAGGAGAAGTCTAACGCCCACCTTTAATTGGCAAGTTGATTTTTAAACCTTTAGGTTTATCATATTTCCAGTTTTGGAAATCTAAACTCTGTAGCACTGGAGGGGCTTTTTGAACTTGGAACTGTTCTAGTAAGTGAACTTAATTCCACCCTTACTAACTGGCTGTCACCCTGCATGGATGCAAGGACACTCTAATCAGGCTCTTCCAAACATGTGAACATTCTGCACCTGATAGAAGACTGCAATTTGACATTACAGGACTGATTTTATGTTTCTTTTTAGTTAAGTACACAGCTGGAAAACAGTCCTTTCACTTCTGAAAACAAACACAAAGTTAACACTTCCAGCTATAGTAGTGTGACAGCTCTAAAGAATGACAGAATCATAAAGTATTTCATATCAAAAACTGAAGTGAACCACTGGCCCTTTAAAGACGCCCTATTAGGGTTTTATACAACGTATAGTATGCATGTGTGTCTTGCACTTTATAGAAGATACCTTTATTTTAACATTTTAATTCAATGTTTTTGATACTTCAGGCAGTTTTTCCCCCTCAAGAGTGATACGATTCTGCTGGATGCCAACATGGCTTTAATACTACTTCAGCTTTATTATGTAAGACATTTACAAGATCACTGCCATTCTCAGCTGAAATGATGCGAACATAACAAGTAGATCAAGCACCTGCAAGAAAGCAAAGCCAGTCTTCCTAACTATGATCTGCCTGCTAACCACCATACTTTAGCCCTCAGTTCAAATATAAATTAGTTTTAGTAAACAAAATATAAGAAAATACACAGCCAAGAATAACTGAAATAAGCAATTGCTTACCTTGACTCTCCACTACTGTTTCTTACACTTTCTTCATCGCTGTGCCCATTCATTGTAAATATTAAAAAGTTTTAAAAATAAATAAAAGTCCACTCAGGTTACAAGGTGGATATCAGGAATCCACTTCTTTGTACTCTGTATGTTTTCCAGATGCTGTATGTGTTTGTTTTAGTGTTCTCAGAAGGTATTCAAGATTTCTCCCAAAATACCTAAAATAAGAAAGGAAAACATTAACACAATTTAAAAGTACGTTTGCAATTAAAGAAATACCAAAAATAAACTGGTTTTTTTTCTACTAACAGTGAAAGGGGGCATGTTTGACATCATGCCTGCAACTCAAAACCAGCATTTTTTGTGTGCTACCTGTTCATGGCTGATGATTTTTATCACCATTTCCTTTTCTGAGGAAAACAAAGATTTTTCCTGCTGCCTGTGAAAAAAACAAAATATAGTGTCTAGAGAACAGCAGGTCTTTATGTTACTTGTATTTAAAAAACTGCAAGGTCTAAATAGAATGCACAAAATCCAGGGAAGGCCTGTCTCGCTTTTTGTTTGACTGCTGTGGAGTCACAGCACACATTTCTTTACACCATCATGCTTCTTTACACAACTTTTCATGGATGGTGCTATAAAGATGGCAATTTCTGCTGAACTACTAGCTGCAGAACAGGAAAAGTTACGGAAATTACATTTTCTTTAGTACTGGAGGGTGAGAACAGTTTACTGCCTATCTGTAGTACTATACATTGTGTCTTAACTTTTGACACAGTATTGAACTCAGGACAAAACAGATCTAAATTTTAAAGAAAAAATACCTACTTGAAGAGGTAGGTAAATATTAATGTTCTGCTAAGATCTGCTTAGTAAAATGTATTTCACGCACAAAACATAGTGGAAGTGTTTCCAGGAACACACGTAATGCTACCCACTTACAGCTGTGGGTTGGAGCAGGAAGATAAAAGACTGTACCGTTTAACAGGAGTTGCCACTAAATCAAACCAGCAAGATCCCACAGATGGAATGATCATTATTCCATATACGTGAGTATCCTAGGCCAGATCACTAGGCAGTCAGTATTGGACGCAGCCAGAGAAAGTTTAGGCTCACGGTAAATGGGCTGCAAGTATAAACTCAGTGATAATCTCATCAAGAGTTGCGCCCTCACAGACTTAGCGGTATGACGGCGATTAGGGTCTTGCCTGCCCCGGGGTGCTCGCCTCGAACAAGTCACAGCCCAACCCCGAGCCCATCGGGGCCGTGGTGAGGAAACCCTCTCTCTGGGGCGGGCACTGCCCTGCGCTCACACCGCCGGGCCGCTCCGGCCCGCGAACAATGGCGATAAGGGAGGGGACCGCGATCGGAAGGAGCCCCACAGCCGCAGCGCGGCCGCGAAGCGCGGCCGAGGACCCCGTGGGGGAGTAGGGGGCGCGCGGGGCGATCCCGCGCCGGCACGAATCGCCGCGCCCTCGGCACCCGGGAAACGCCGCGGGCGGCGGCAAAACTTTCTCCCCGCCGCCCGCCCTCTGCTCCGGGCCGACCCGATCCCGACTCTCATTCCCCTGTCGCCCGCGCCGCTCTCTCGCTGCCCGCCCACAGGGAGCGCGGGCAGGGCCGCCCGTCCGCTCCGCTATCAGCGCGGCCTGCACGGGCGCCGCTCCCTGGCAGCGCTTCCACGGCCACCGCCGCCGCCCTCCCACGATCTCTTCCCCCGGCGCCCCCCACGGCCCGGAGTGGAGCCGCGGCCGCTCTCCGGCCGCCCGGGCGGCTCCGCACTGGCTCCCCCCGCAGGAGCGCGCGGGAGCAGCTCGACCCCACTGCCCACCTCGGCCCCAGAGAATCCCTCCCTCCCTCCCTCCCTCGGGGGAGAACGGGGAGCGGGCCCGAGGAGCCAGCCCGGCGCCGGGCATCCACCCCCCTCGCGACCGGCAGCGGGGCCGCATTTCCTCTGCACCGCCCGCACCCCCTCCGGCTTTCATCTCCGGCAGCCGCACAGCTCCCGGTCGGCGAAGGGAGCCATGGCGGCCTCTGCCTACCTGCGGTGCGCGGGGCCCGGCCGGCCCAGCCCTCCCTGGGGCCCCCCACGGCCCGAGGCCTCGCTGCGCCCCGCGGAGCGTACTGCTGCTCGTACAGCAGCCCCGGGTCGCGGGCGGCTCCCGCGGCCGCGGCAGGGCCTGGGCGGCCGCCGCTGCTGCTCCTGCCGGCTCCGCGCTGCCCGCGCCGCGGGCTTGCTCGCTCTGCCGCTCGAACAATGGGGTCCGGACCACGCTAGGAGGGGCGCAGAGAGAACCGGGGTGGGCACCGCTCCTTTCCGCTGCCTACTCCTAAGTCCTGCCGACCGCCGCCATCACGCCGCTGCTCCGCTCAGCCTCCCCCTCCCGCGGTCGGATGGAAACCCCGGGCGTGATGTCAGCCCTGCGCCCTGGGACCGACCGGCAGCGGGAGGAGGAGCCTCGGGCGGGGGCGACGAGCAGCGCCGCCGCCGGGCCTCGCACAGCGCGGCGGAAGCGGTGCGGTCGCGCTGGGAGCCGGCGGGCTCGGCCGCAGCTCCCGCCCGCCATCTGCCCTTACTTCCCTTACCTCCCTTTTGCCTAGCGCTGGGAAGGGGCTCCCATCCCGGTGTGCGGGCTCAAGGCGCTTCCCGAGGGGCGCCATGAGCCGAGCGGCGCGGCTGCAGCCCGGCGCGGGCCGCCTGGTACTGCGCTGCGCAGCTTTCGGTGTAAAATCGCGGCCCAACTACAAACGCAACCGCGTTTCTCACTCCACGCAGTTACGAGCGGTACTGGGGGTACTTAGGGAGGTTTGGACTGTCCCCTGGCAGGGGGCTGGCCTTCCTCCCTTAATCCAAACATACATGCCCGGTCCTATGCCCGCTCCTTGCCAGTGACCAGCATGGTTTGACGAGACGCACGGTCGTTATTGAAAAAACCGAGCAACCCAACCCCAAAAGAACAACACACAGGCAAAAAAGTAATTCGTATGTCCGAATGTTCCCAGAGTGGCAAAGCAAAGTAGTAGCTGAGTGAGAGTGCGCTGTTAATAATGCATCACGGCGCTGGAAAGTGGAAGCAGCTTACCTGCCTTCCCGGTGAAAGCACACCTGCGCGACATTACTGACTGGCGGCTGGCACCAGACCTTTGAACACCCTGCAAGGGTGAAAGAGGTCAGATCAGCAGGAAAACATAGTTTGCTCATCAGTGAAGGAGGTCTTGAAGGAAGCTACTCACCGTGTAGGTATACGAGACAAAGGTGGTCATAGCAGCTGTCAAATGAATTCAAGCTCGAAGAGTTGTGTTGGCCAGGACCCAAATGCGAGCCACAGTCAGTCAGCTGGAGACCTCTTGGTGCCATATCTTAACTCATGGTTGCTCTTCCAGGGTGAGCTGCCTTGGTGCTCAGTGATGTGAGGACAGCTGATGTACACACCACCCTGCAGCTGAGTTAGGTTTCCTGCAGCCTACCGAGGAGCCTTCAGCGCACCAAGCATGGTGTGGGGTTGGCTGTCACACTGTTCCCTGTCTGAGGAGCTGCAGAGGCCAGATGAGGCATATACACTAGCTCAGCTTTCAAGCACTGTACAGGAGATTACCAAAAAATCTCAGTGACGGATGGCAGAGAAGAAATTTTCCCCCTAGTGTTAAGAAAAATGCATTTAGGAATTGCTTGGACAAGAAGGACTTTTCTTTCACATCAGAACTTCTTCGTATTGCATCTTTAACTGGTTCCTTCTTTTCCAGATGTCATAGTAAAGTATGGATGACATTCCTAACTCAGCAGCATTTTATACTGTAAGTAATACTGACGTCTTGTATGCACAGCTTTCAGTCTGCATCAAGAGAGAAATATTGGTTTTGTGTTGGCCATATCCAAATACAGCGTGACAGTTTAAGGATGGGTGGACTAGAAGGTACCTGCTGTTATTCAGGTGTTGTCAACTTATATCTTAAGAGAAGTAATTGGAATACAGAGGAAAATAAAAGGCTTAAGAAACAAACAATGAATTCCATGAACCTCCTCTTCATTCTGCTCCTATCAGCATCCCACACAACTATATTCCTTAGCTACTGCTTCCGGACTGTTTCACAAATAAAAGCTTCAGCAAAAAATTTTAAAATATATATGTTATAAAATGCCAATTCTTTGTAACCTGTCACTGTAGCCTTAGTTTTTCTAATTTGCTGGAAGTTAAGAAGCATAAAGTGGCATGACTATATGCTACTATGTTTACACCTGGAAGTTTTATTTGCACATCTGTTTCAGTCGCAAGCTTCCCCTGCTCGTATTCCAATCTGACAGAGCTTACGCTACAGGTGTTTACAAATGCAGATGTTTGGAGCTTCCTCTCTGCTACAGGAAGGCCACTCTTAGGCATCAGTTCTAGCAAACCAATATATTTTAAGCTAGTATATTATTATCTTATATTTGGCTAGTTACACTTGGCCAAAATCTTGAACACTATGCCTTGTGCACTGAAGTAATGCAATTCTCTTACTGGACCAACTGAAATCATATAGTACATTAGACTTGGTGCAAGTTGTATAAGGCTGTCTTTTCCCTCTGAGTTGTAGCAGTATAAAGGGTAGGTCATGCTAGAAATTATACTAATGAGTAGTATTTTAGTATCTAGTATTTCTAGGTATAAATAAGTTTGTAAAAAGCAACAGTTTTCAGTGTCTGAGTCTCTCTCTGAGCAGAACTATTAGTGTGCAGAAGTCAGCTCAAAGCTAAGGTTTGTTACTTAACCCTACTGCTGTTAGGAAAAATAGACTAAAGAATTTGAAGGAATCATATGTGAGTTGTTTATTCCAGCTACTAAACGGTGGATAAACAGGAGCACTGTCTGAAAGAGGAGTCATCCTTCTGTGCTTAACTATATAACATACAAAACATGAAGAGGTGTTTTGAAAAGACCTGTACTATATGGCTGTAGTACAACAACGTATTGTCTTTGATGTAGAGAGTGATGGAAAGCAGTAATTTTGAAACAGAAGAGTTGCAAAAATGCAGAATATATTAATTCCTTCAAAGTGTTTGTACTGTCTTTCAGAATTTAATCCTCAAAATATTCCTGCAAGACACAGTAACTAAGAATTAAAAGGATACAATAGCAGCAGGAGGAAAAAAGGCTACAAAGTGTTAACTGCATGGACTTTACAGCAAGACACTAAAGACATAACAGTGTCAGGACACTAATTACATGATTCATTAACTGCTATTGTAAATAAAAGAATGACAATTGGACCTCAGATTTTTGAGGTCTTGTATGATCATTAATGCATTAAAATATAGATCTCTATCTCCAGGTCTTACCAATAAGATAGGATAAGAGTTCTTTCTGAAATTATTGATACCAAGTTTTCATTCTTCCAAAAGATTATAGAAGTTTATGACTGTAGACCTGAGAACTCACTTTAGTAGGAAGAAACACCTTAGAGACAGGAATTTGTTAACTGAGTCAGAAGAGAGCTAAGTCAACCCTAAAACTTAAAGAAATGTAAGAGAAATACCTTTGCTATCAGACTACCATTTAAGACTCCATTGTGCAGTCATATGAGGCAAGGAAATATAAGAGAGGGTTTACATCATATGCTAGAAAATAGGAAGCTGTATGTGAGGGCAGGAGCAAGAAAGATAAAGTTCTGTGAGTTCTTGGCAGTTGTAACCTATAGAGAAAAGTTAGAAAGTGTCACAAACTTTCTTAGAAGGTGTCATGAGTAACAAGAAATTCTAATGTGAGTTTTAACATTTTCTTTTTTGTTTCTGCTACAGTCTGTAATGTTAAGTGAGCAAGTTATTTTTGTCCTTATAGCTTGTCTGTCAATGAAACAGAATCCTTTTATCTGACTTTTCTGTTTCCTCATTGTGACAAATTCCACTGCACATGGTGGGTTGACCTTGGCTGCCTGCTAGATACCCACAGAGCTGCTTTCTCACTCCTCAACATCAGCAGGATGGGGAGAAGTTTAGATGAAGTTCATTGGTCAAGATAAAGACAGAGAGGAAAATCTACTAAGTAACATCACGGGGAAACAGACTGGACATAGAGAAAAGGAATTTACTTTATTGCCAATTAAAATGCAGCTGGATGGTGAGAAACAAATATAAAATATCTATCCTGCCTTCCCTTCACCCTCCTTATTCTCAGGCTCAACTTCAGTCCTTCAATCCTGACTCCTCTCCCTGAGTGGTGTCAGGATACAGGAAATGGCTGCTGGGATCAACCCATAACAGCTCCTCTCTGCCACTTTTTTCTTATCACACTCTTCCAGTACTCCCGGGTGGGTTCTTCCCATGGCATACAGTCCATCGCAAACTGCTTCAACATGAGTTGTATGTGGGCCACAGTTTTGTCAAGATAAACCTGCTCAAGCATGGGCTGTAGGGGAATTGCTTCTCTAGTGCCTGGAGCACCTTGTCCCCTCCTTCTCTGATCTTGGTACCTTCAGGGCTTTTTCATGTATTTCTCACTCCTCTCTCTCAACTGTTGTGCAGCGTTTTTTACCATTACTTATATAAGTTTTCCAAGAGATGCCACCACTTTGACTGTAGGGCTCAGCTGTGCCCTGTGTCCATTGGAGCTGGCTGGAACTATGTGGGGTGGACACATGGCTGCTGCTCAGAGAGGTTGTTCTTGCAGTCCACCACAATGATCAAAATGTTGCCTTGTAGACCCAATGCAATAAGATACCAAGTCACTTTCACCATAACAAGATCTCCAGAATCTCCAACTGGTTTCATATTTTACCTCCACTTGAGCTGCTCGGTCTCCTTGAGAACTGGTACTCCATAATTCTGAGAGTAAGAATTCTGGTGGTTGACAGTAGCTGGGTATGCATCCTGGCATTCCTGAGCCTCACAGGAAGTGTGCAGTATTTGTGCTGGAACCGGATAGTCCTTCCAAGCACATGTTGCGAGACAAAACTCAGGACTGGTCTTTGTCCCATGGAGGGCCATGAATTATGCCTTCACAAAGGTGTGAGTTATGCAGAAGAGATTTAGCAATTTTCTCTTCCTTTTGATCACTCTGACAAAGTAATTTGCTGAGATGCTTCCCTGTTTCCTGAGGAAGTCCTTGCAAATTGCTAGCTGTGTGGCAAGACTGAGGGATATGATGACTGAAAGTAAAAACACCGTATTGTATTGCAGAAAGTTGTGTTCTTATATCCTTGCATTTATATGTGTAAAATGGAAAAAGTCTTGTAGTAGCAGAAAACAGGAGTTATGGAGCTGACTGCAAGCACAAGCTGTGCCTCTCCTGCTTTTCCATCACAGGAGGCTGGGAACAACTGGCCCCTCCACAGGTAGTAGAACTTCCTGTCCTTCTGAAGGATGTACAAGGCATACAAGATCTGGAGGGAGCTGGCAAAAGTGTTCAACCTGTTTCAAACCTGAAAAACACTCAGTGTTTTAAATTTTAATCAGTCTTCCTAAAGGGATGACAGTAAGGAGCTGGGAACCATATATTGTTTTATATATTTTAAATATATATATATATGTCTGTAAGGCTGGACATATGCTTGCTTTTAACATGATATTCAAGAAAACAACATAAGTAAACTTCTATGTTGGGATACTGGCATACTAGATACTGGACTTTTCAAATTTGGCATGTGGAATAACAGGACCTTTTGTTGAACTTTCAGTGGTATGGCCCTTCAGGTGCAGAGTGCAACTAAAAGCCCGGCTGTAACTCAGAGAGATTTCATCAACTTAGTAAATTATTATGAAACAGGAAGATGCAATAGTATTGTTTGTTAAAGAAAAGCATCACAGGAAATTAATACTTGGCACGACTCTATTTGGCCATTCCGTGTTTCTAAATTGAGAACATTCAGTGATATGGATACCAAACATTCCTCTGCATACTGGGTAAAGCAGCAGTATCATATCATTTCAATGTGGGACTATCTTTAAGTGGCCCTTAGTCGTTTAAAGAAACCAACAACTTAAAATTCAGAGTGTCCAATTGGGTATATCTGGAGAGTCTTAATCTAATCTTTTAGTTTGAAATACATCTACAGATACATAAATTAGAAATCCTACTGCAAAAATACATCTATGTTTTTTTAAATATCAATTTAAAAAGAAAAAACTCCAACCCCCCCAAAACTTTACCATTGATGTAACTGTTGGGGTTGGCTTTTTTCCCATTGAAGGCATGGGGAATACAATAACATGACCAAATGTATGAACCATACCAGGTGTCTTAATTTCAAATAAATCTCTAGTACTCAATTAGTTCCTCTGATCAGTCCATGGAATCATGACATTTCTCATTACTATTGAAAATATAATAAAAATGTTCACATTAAATGACGCACCTCAATTTAGCTGGTCACACAAAATGCTGCTTTAATTTTTTGTTGTTGCTGATTAAAGATACTTTCATACACCAGAAGTCCTACCACATCTTGCTATAAACACAGACTTAAAATACAGAGACTCTGCTCTCCCCTCCCTCCTTCTTCTCAATGTCAAAACTTAAAGAAAAACTAAATTCAATTATTGAATTTGGACTAGACACAGTTCTGAGTTTTAATTGAAGAAAGAAGTCCTAGATCAGGATAAAATGGCAATTTCTGTTTTAAAAGTCCTGGAAATGTGAGTCCAATAGTGCTTGTAACTTTAACTTTGCTATGAATACCAGACAGGAAAATATTTTCACAACTTTAAATATGATGGCAGTGTAGAATAGGAATGAGGGCTGTCTTTAGTTTATTTTGATTTCATATTGTTTACCAAGCACTTTGATAAACAATTTAAAACATATGCTGACATTAAAGAAGTACATATTCAAAGGGAGAAAGCTACTTACTTAGGCTGTATGTTACTAAATTTTATTCCCGAGCTCCAAAAGAAGAGAAATGTAAAGACTAGTGAGTGCTCCAAGATACAGAATGTGTTCATGTGCCTTTGGTACAGAGTGCTTTGGTGCACTCTATTGCTATGAAAAAATTCCAGACTTGCATTTATGAAAGTGGGAAGATAAATAGTGATTGTGAATTGCTTGAGATCACGTAGCTGTGTGAGACAGTTCTGGCAATTAAGTAAAATTTTCCTACATACAGGAATAGAGATGGATTATGCTTGGTAAGTGGACAACAGAACTATACCTTCCAAATCATGTGATTGAGGATTTCTCATACTGATTTTTAAAATAATGTCTATTTTAAAACTTTTTCTTTACTGTCACAGTCATGAGGTAAGTCAAACCCGGAAAAGGTTTCTTACAACTTGCAATTCCAAGATACTATTTCTTCTGTTGGAAAATGAAGATATGGTTCTGTAACAAGCAAGCCAAAGAATTGAATTGGCTTGTCCCTAAAATAACTATGTCCTAAAGTCATTCTACTAGCTAAGAAATATTTGCTGTTGCAGTGCTTTTGCTTAGTGGTTTTGGAGGTTTTTTTGTTTGTATTTTAAATAGTTCTGAAAATCAGCCCTTCAAAAACAACCTTAAGGACCCACTCTCATTTACAGCTTGTAAATGAGAGTAACAGTACGTATGTATCTTTGGTAGAAAAGCCTGGATTATAATACGGGTATGTGTCACTTCCTTCAACACACACTGATTATTTCGTATCTTTAAGGGATCTAGGATTCTGAAATCATCGTGTTATCCGAAAGGGAGCATTGTGGAAAGCTGCTTGCAAATGATGATGTTAATAGTGGCTCTCCTTTGTATTTACAAAGCGTATCTCTACCAAAAATTAAAGAGAATATTATGTAGTTTCTTCCTTACAAGAATGTAACATTGGGAATCAGCCAACAGAGGGGCAAAGAATACTTAAGGAAGGAGGAGGTAAGAGTAATCAGAAAAGGTAGTAAATCCATTGTTTGGGTCCTCCGCTGACGCTTAAAACATCAGTTTAATTTTTTTGTCTCTGATCCAGAAGTAGGATTTGCACATGCATTTTTCTCGTGTGGGGACCTAGTAATTAAACTGTTGGATCTAAGTTCTGGTAGATTTTTCTTGTAAGATTTAACATTTCATTCTGAAATAATATCTTAATTTCATTTTGGGATAAAGAAGTAAATCTCAAAAGGTTAATTTTTTTCTTCCAGGAAAATTCAATGCATCGTAATCAGCACATAGAAGGAAAACAAGACAGCTAGTGAATACTGCAGCCTATGGTTAAAGTGTTGAGGAAGTATGGTATAAAAGAATAAGCAAACTGAGACAAGACTTCAGCTCTCACCTGGAGTTTATATTTGTGTAAGAAACAGAGATGGTCACTTTCATGTCATTGAGGATCACGTTAAAGAATTGAATAGTCATTCTGTGACATTTTGAGAAAAGCTGTGCTATAATTTAAAATCTTAGGGAGTTGCCTATTTTATGCTTGTGTGTGAGTGCTAAGTGAGTATGTGATCACGACTTCTTGAAGTTTCGTTTCCAAGTTAAATTGCCTCCATCCAGGTGGATCGGTCGCTGTATCATGTTTTTCTTTGTACTATAAATTATGCTGAGTTCTAAGGTTTGTACTATCCTGTTGGTCATTCTTAAGAAGAAAATCAAATTATTATAGTGGCTAGCATTACCCAACATTAAGAAAATAAAAAAGAAGCATCCCATGTAGCCGTTCCTCTCTGGAAAACTGTTGGTAAAATAAAAATAGTACTTTTTCACTTACAGACTCAGGGTTATTTTGTAGCTGTTGTGCAAACGTCTATTCAGTACATTCTAGTACTTGTGTGTGCCTGAAATCTGAGATGTAGTTGGTGTGAATTCCTTGCATAAAAAAAAATGAGTGGTATTTGAAATGAAAACTTAAACTTCTTGAGTACAGCAAATTTTCTTTTATTAGTAGCTGTCCTTCTTACTTCTTGAAGTAACCTGTTCTTCATTGGAAATTCTGCTTGGAAACTAATTTCATGTAAGTAGTTTGTCTGTGTTTTAAAACATTTTTGTTTTCAAGTATGTAACTACAGGCTTTCACAGTCAGTTTACAATTAGTAGTAGCAGTTTTGGTAGTATTAGTAGTTTTAATTCTGTCTGAAATACCAGGTTTTTTTAACACATACTAAAATTCAGGGGGAAATACCCCACATTATTAAAAATGTTGTTACGAAACAAACTCTAGAAAACCATAAGTGAACAATCAACATTTGTCAAAACTAGAATTGTGGATGTTCTTCAATGACAGTGTAACTTTTATTCACTATGAAATTGTTATAGTTTTGTAACATTGTAACAGTTTACAGTAGTAAAATATCTGCCCTATTTTATTTGATAATTCTTAATAATAATGGGAATAGTTTTTGTAATAATTTTTACATCTGGTGTTTTAACATTGACAAATTCAATGTGAGATACTACTGGCACTTTTACTTTAATTCAGACTAAATGTAAAAAAATTGTTGTCTAACATGTTCTTATGTTTGTCTTCTGAAACTTGGTGAAATTCGGTACAATTTGTCAGTGTGCAATAGAAGGAGCATCAGTGAGAATTCCAGTTAGACCCAACAGAATTATTTAATTGAATCTTCAGTATACTTTAAAACTGTCAAGCTAGTGTTACACATCTTTATATTACTTCAGTCAGGAGTCATAGTTGACTTGTAATAACCCAAATTACGTAGTTGCTTGTAATAGCATGATAATATTCTACAGAAGGTATTTATTAAACTACTATGTAGGTCCACTAATTCTAAACTATTGCTGTTGACTTGCCTTTAGATTTTACTGGTTTTGTTGTTTTGTGGTTGGTTTTTTCCTAGATTGTTAAGGGCAGCTTACATTAACTCAAAAACAGGAAGATCTTATTCCCTTCTAGAAGGATGAAGTCTGCAGATAATTGAGAAATATTAAAGCAAAATCACTAAACTAAAAATGGAGACCTTTATCTTTCATCTCTCATTGCTGATCTTTCTGATACTTAATATGGTAACATGGATACTAGAGAGAGACAAAGAAATGGCTAGTCTGATCACTAACTGGAAAAATTATTTGATTTTAAAAAATGCATTGTCACTGAGGACATAATGGTGGGTCAGTTTTGGAATAAGTATTTTACTAACTCTATCCTTCAGAGTGTTGTCATGCTCTTTCTTGAAGAGCTCTGAACAATTACTGCTTAAGCAGGGTGAACTGATTATAGTAAAGAATATTGTATGTTAAAATGCAAGCAGCATTAGGACTATAAATTAATTAATCATTAGTTACCTATAGAGAATCTCAGTATGCTTAATGTCCTTTATAAGTTCTGAAGTAGAGGAAAGAGTTTCATTATAATGTTTTGAAACATAATTTGTTGCATAAACAACATGTGGAAAAAAGGGTTTTGTTAGAAGCATGCATCAATCATTGTAATAGAATGTAAGATATGTCACTGGTTTTTTCCAGTATAAATTTTAAAGCAGTGATAGTGAAAGTTGTTACTTATCGAGAAACATATGATTCAATAGTGGTAGCTCAGGCGGGAAAATCTTAGAGGAAAGGTATTCTTGACAAATTAGAGGAATAGGCAATCATCAACACTATGAAGTTTAACAAGGACAGATGCAGGATTCTGCTCCTGGGGCAGGGCAACCACGGCTGTGTGTATAAACTGGGGATTCGATGCTGGAGAGCAGTGCCATGGAAAGAGACCTGGAGGTCTTCGTTGGTGGCAGGTTGAACACGAGTCATCAGTGCCTTGGCAGCCTGGATGGCCAACCATAGCTTGCCCCAGCATTGCCCCCAGAAAGGGACGGGATTGTCCCGCTCTGCTCTGCACTAGGGCAGCCTCACCTCGAGTGCTGGGGACAGTTTTGGACACTGCAATACAAAAAAAAAAATTAAGCTATTAGAGAGCATCTGAAAGAGGGCCATGAGGATGATGAAGGGTCTGGAGGGGAAGCCATATGAGAAGCAGCTAAGGTCACTTGGTCTGACTGAGGAGAGACCTCATAATAGTCTACAACTTCCTTGTGAGGCAAAGAGAAGGAGCAGACACTGATCTCTGTGGTGCCCAGTAACAGGACTTGAGTAAATGGCCTGAAGTTGAGTCAGGGGAAGTTTAGGTTGGATATCAGGAAAAGGTTTTTGACCCTCAGAGGGGTTGGGCACTGGAACAGACTCCCCAGGGAAGTGGTCACATCACCAAGCCTGACAGATTCAAGAAGCGTTTGGACGATGCTCTCAGGCCCATGGTGTGATTCTTGGAGTGTCCTGTGCAGGCCCGGGAGCTGGACTCAATGATCATGATGGGTTGCTTCCAAGTCAGCATATTATATGATTCTATGATACTATTCCCTAAAATCTGTAAGATTTGGAGTCAAAACTTCAACTTAAAATTCTTAACGTTCTTATACTGAAGTATAAAGGCCCACAAAATTGCTGCTGGGCTTATCAAAATGGAATTTGTTAGTCAGTGATTTTATTTTCCTTTTAATAGAATAAAAGATGGGAAAAACTGTTTTCTGTATAATTAATTTATTCCTTTCAAGAAAATGTGAAGAGGCTACATACTAATTTGACCTAAAAAGTAAATAAACTTTCTATGCCAGCCACCACATTCCTCTTCCCCTTGTATGAAAACTCTGCAAGGTGATCTGTGGACTGAATAGGCACGATTAAATAGATACTTCTTGCTTTTTGTATTAAGAAAAAGTTACAGGTTGAGATAAGAACAGTTAAGTAATGAACAAGAGAGGGGAAAAAAGAGCAAGTATTGTCAAGGCAGTGACTAGACATCTCCGAACAGCACATCAATGCCTGGCTTGTGTCTGAGGATTGGCTACTTTGGAAAGACTACACCCCCAGTTTTGACTGCTGAGCATGTCATTGTATGGCATATGGCATTTGCATTTGCTCAGTTGGGGACAGCTGTCCTGGCTGCTTCTCCTCCCAGACTCTTGCTCACCCCTGGCCTGCTTGCTGCAGGGACAGAGTGACAAACAGAGAGGGGCTGGACTGTGCAAGCCCTGTTCAATAACCAAAATACCAGTGTGTTATCAACACTGTTTTGGTCACAAATGTGGAGTGCAGTTCCATACAGGCTGCTACGAGGAAACGTAATTCTATCTCAGCCAGGGACAGTACAGGTATACAGACTCTAATGCATAACTCTATTACTATGGTGCAAATTGTTACTAGGCAGTCTTTACTTCCTTAGCTGCTACTTCCTCTTTTCTGTACTTAGAGAGCTTTATTAGATCTCTACTGGGTTTTCATGCACAGTTCTGTTATGCAAAGTAGGGTACTGTTCCTTTAGGGTTCACTGAGAGGTTCCTTAAAAAGTATCCCCAGGTGCACCGCGTTTGCACCGAGACTTGGACAGTGCAGAGGTGGATGGTGAAGGAGACAAGGCTGTTGTGCTTTGGAGAGGTGTTGTGGACAAGGAAACTGTGTCATCAACAGAGACAGCTGTAAGTGCTCTTAACCTCACTAATGCAGTGGAAGGGCAGGAGTGACTGTCACGAGTCAGTAGGGCAGGGAGCTGAAGCTGCAGTGGTAGTTAATATGTATGCACTGGATGTGCATTCACAATCTGACACTGTCGAGGTCTGAAGATTGAAGGGATTTTAGATTCTGAAGCCAATGTTATGTTCTTATCTTTTGGTTTTGTTCAGTTTGGTTTTTTTATTAGACTTCGATGATGTTTTAAAATACACAAATGTTACCACCCCTTAATTCCTGTCATGTGTAGGAATTTCCACCTTTATGTCCAAATTATTTACATAATTTCTTGAAGCAAGCCTAAAATCTTATCAAACTTTGCAAGTATATGGCTGTAAGTTCAAAGCACAAACGTAGTGCAATAAAGATATCAAAATATAACTTTGCTGTCCTTCCACTATACTCACAAATCTATGAGTTTCTCTACCCTGGTAAAGAGTAATTACTTTCCCTACTCTCTTGTATGTTTTTCCCTCCAGAACAATGAGATTGGATAAAATGTAAAACTTGTTTAGATTAAGAAAAATTGAAATTGACTAGGAAAAATAAAAAGAATCCTCTATTAAGGATCGTCTAAAAGATATTTTGATGTGGGCATTTAGAATTTCTCTGAAAAACAGCATGATAATTTTCTTCTCTTTTACAAACTAAGAAAGACATGTAGCTTTCAAGATTAACCAGTGATCAGATGCTATCTTTATTATTTTATTTTTAATATTTATTTATTTATTTATTCTAGTGTAATAGATTCAGAGAATGGTTTGGGTTGGAATGGACCGTAATGATCCTCTTCCTCCAACAGCATCAGCATTTTGTCCCTTATATCCCTTTCACACAGTAAATCGCCTAAAGAAACAGCAATGCATTGTGCTGTATACAATAGGGTTGATCAGAGCTGTTGTTAGTCCTAAATAAATTTTTGTAAACAGCCAACACCAAATGTAAACCAAAAGAGAATAGTAATCTAGATAACAAATGGAAACGAAACTGTCTTGTATAATTTTTTTTTAGAGGGATAAAGAGGATTTATAGCTAAGAAAATGTAAATTTGATTTTCAGTAATGTAAGGCCTTAGTATTCAGAAGTTATTAAGGGAGGGGAAAAAAGGAAAGAGGAAAAAAAAGAAAACCTGAAAGAAAACTCCAAACTCCTAAGTCACCAAATACAATTCTTTCATTCTTTGTATGAAGCCTTTTGCCAAATAGAAATCCAGTATTGCAACATCACTGGAATCATCATAGATATATATGAAAAAATATTTGACCTTTCTCACATTATCAAAATGATGGAGAAGATCAGTTTTTCAGCCTAAACCCCATTTGAACATTCTCCTTGTTACACTCAAAATTAGCACTGTGTTCTCCAGGTGTGATCTTACGAACATGGTTAAGCCATGTTTGGTTGTGTAGTTCCCCCAAGAGCTTTCTTGGCAAATGCTGCCTTTGAGTTACTGCAAAACGTACAGGTCATGAAGCCAAGCTGCAATAATGTTGCTGGTCCTGTTCTACAACTCCTCATCAGCTCTGAGGTCCCATACAAAATCTTCCTGTTAGAAGGACTGCCAAAGTTGAGTGAGGAAAGGTTTACCCTAGCTCTTTGTTGTACTGTCCCTCATACTTCTTGTTCTTCTGTATAATCACTACCCCTGTTTTGCCTTGGCAAAACTGAGCTCAGATATGCCTGTCCCATAACAAGTATTAGCAATGCCCTCTAAAGTTAGCATATCTTCTGGATTATCCTCCATCAGTGAGAACAGAGACTCTGAGACAGCCCTGTTCTGAGCATGAATTAGTATGAGATGATTAGATGTAAAGTAACTTCCTTACTAGTATTAAAATGCAAAGTAATAACTTGTTGCTCTACCCAAGGCTTTAAGTTCAGCTGCCAAAATTCTGTAAACTTGTACCAGCAGGACCAAGCCAGTATCTTTTGAATTTTCTCCTTTTTATGCAGCAATAACATAATCATATTATTGGTAATAAAAGTAATATTCCAGGAGTAGCGCATTTGTCTTTTCCACAGTAACTGCTATGACAGGACTGGACTGAAAACTTGGAAATACAGTACTTACAAATACATACAGAGGGATTTTGGCTCCCTCTAGCGAAAAAAGACATCAACATTACAGTGGCGCCTTGGCTCGCTTGTTCAGATATAGAAGAGAAAATCATTCGGGAATGTTTAACTAAAGCACTGCAGCGCCTCGATCTGCTACACATGGCAATCAGTGCTGGACTTGGCTGACACAAAGTGTCAGAACCGGATGATCTTTGTTAAGCTAAAAGATGTCTCATTCTGCAATTTCCTTAGGAGGATTTTTTAATTTATTTCTGTACAAGTATATTAAAGGAAAAGCTGCTGCAAGATTGACAGCTGTTGGTGTGGGGATTTTGGTTTTGGTTTTTGTTTATTTTGGTTTTTTTTTAATTTTTAACAGCTATTCTTTTTGCATTAAAGTACTTGTGAATACTCAAATTAATAAAAAGAATCAAAAGAGAAGGACAGGTAGGTGGAGTGTGAAAAAGAAGGCAGAATTTAAAAAAAAATCAGATCCACTTCCGCATAGAAGTGGAATCTGGATACCCCTGTTCTGTTCCTAGCTGCCTTAGACCAACTTTATTTTTCTTTTCTTCTTTTTTTTTTTTTTTTTTGTGGGAAGAATGGAAAAGCCAAGTGAGAGAAGAAAATGAAGGAATGTAGCAAAAGACCATGTCTAAAAGGAGAACAATAACATTGTAAAAGGAACAAGATAATGATTATCTTGATGTTCAGCTGAAGAACAGCCTGTCAGATCGATCTCGAGCTCTGTTGGTGTGGTTTAAACTATTTATTTCTCTTTGGTGACACAGCTCTGTTGAAAGCGATTATAACAAATGGCACAGGTGCAAGAGGGTACCATTAATGTTGTCTGAGCAGGGGAAGTCTATTCTTTTTTATAATTTGTCAAGATTTAAAAAAAATTATGTTTTCCTTTATTTTTTTTCCTAGACAAGGCGTGAAAAGCAAAACTTCATTTCCAGTTTCTGCAAAGATCAAGAAAAAATAGAACGTTCTTTTGTTGGGTTTTCTGTTCTTTTCCCTCCAACCCCTTCAGAATTTAATAAATGAACACCTTAAGCAAGTTTCATTTTTCACAAGAAAATTTTCAAACACAATGATTAGCCATCTCTAATATATTTTTTGTCGTATTATTCAGAAACATAGAGTTTAAAGTAAACAGAAGAAGGGTGAGAATAAGGACTAAAATCATTGCTGGTCTGAATGTTCTTTTTAATTTCCTTTATATGCATCTCAAGTAAATCCAGTTCCTTAATCTACTGTTAATTGTCCCAAAGGCAGGGTGGGAAGGGGACCCAGAGGGTAGGAAGGCCATGGTCATTTTCTTGGTAGGTGCTCTGTTTTTTCTTTAATGGTGAGGTTATGGGAATTTATGTGTATTGTCCAGGTAAGTTGCTGTTTAATTTGGACTCCTTTGTAGCATACATATACTAGAGTGTAATAAACTACCTTGAATTTGAACACATAAATGTTTAGAGGACACAAGAGAGAAAGGAGAAGGAAGTAAATGCTGGCATAAAAGTCCACAAAAACATGTATCATGGAGAAAAGCTCAGATCTTCCTAATGTGATACCTTATCTATAGCCTTTTGCAGAACACATGGAATTGCTTCCTGGAACGTGGTTTTTTTTTTTTCCACCTGCACCAAGCAAGAGAAAGAGGGCATAAATATAAATGTCTAGGCAGGAATTTTCTTTGGGTGAGAGGAAAAAATTTAAGCCTGGGTTTATCAGAGAACTGGTTACCTTGCCTTAAGAAGAAGGTTGAAAACTAAAATTAAGTTGGAGTTGTCTATTTCATTATAGACAGTGATCATAAACTTGCAACAAAAGAAGCTTATTCTGACAGGTTAGATTTTCACAATAAATAGTAATCAGGGAAGATGATGAAATCATTGTGTAACATATTGAAGCTAGGTTGTAAATCATCTGGTAAAAACTACAGTCTATTTTAAAACTACTTAAGCCTGATGTGGTGTTGTAATAATTTGTAATAATATTTAAAATTTTCATAAAGCAACTTGCCCAAGGTGCCTAATTGTCCACCAAACATTACAGAAAAGAAAATTATTTTTTCTCTGTTGTTTCTAAGTTTCGGTGGTGCAGTTGGATTACACTTTGTCCACAATTAAGGGACTAAAACTTTCTTATGGAAGCTAAAAGTAGACTTTGTAAGAGAAACAACAAAGGCAGTATAGCTCAGAATAAAAAAAAGGATAAATACAGTACTTGTGCACAGTGTAGTAATTCCAGATCTCTCTGGAATATTGTTAGTCACTGACCACACATATATTCTCCATTAATTTAGAAAATGAGCCATAGATTCTATTAACATCTCCTGCTTAAGAAATAGGGAACCACATTGCAAATATTATTAGAGTTTATAACGGCCAAGTAATTAACTGGGCAAAGATAACAACTGAATAGTTGTTGACTTGCCCCACATGGGTAATATCTTCTCTGTAATTAAGCACAGTAAAAGAAAACACAGACACTCCAATTATAAATTTAAATCAACTAGGCTTTCTGAAGTAATCTCTTCTGCCTATCCTAAACAGAAACTTCTCCTCTTCTTGAGAAATATGAAACCCCGAGTTTTTAAAACTCTGAAATGCTTTAACCTGATTTCTGTCTTTCTTGCCACAGTATGATTGTCCTATAATTTAGAGAGTGGAGCAATTGCCCTGAAGGGTAAGACTGAAGGAGCTGGTGGAGTAGCTATTGGAGAAGAGAGAATGAGGGGCAATCCAAGAGTCCTACAAAGTCATGAAAATGGTGGGTAAGGCAAATACAGCAAGTATTATTTTTGGCAAGTCCTAAAATCAGAGGCACTCACTGAACTAGTAGGAAATAGCTAGTAAGAAGAGCACTTAAAAAACAAAGCCCCCCTTTTTTTCCCCCTACAAAACTGGCAGTGAGCTTTTGCTTCAGTAGACTATAGAGACACACAGCATCAAAAGGTTCAGAAGGCATTTTAAAAAAATCCCAGACTATGATCTGTAAATTGAGATATACCCTAAATAACATCTGTTTTCTACTGCTAGAAGTGAGAGCTGGACAAGATGGACCCCTACACACATTCTTATAACCCTGTCCTTTTCTCAGGAATCCTGTGTTCTTGCACACGACTTCCAATGCAGTTGTTTTCCATTGTATTCCTCTCTATCCTCTTCAGGCTCTTTGCCAGTGATGCTGTTCTTTTATCATACTAGTTGCACATGCTTGTACTGTTTGGCTGAGTTCATCGGCTCAGAAGCAACGTGAGTGACTACAAAACCTGGAGCAGATGCCTCACCTGTCTGTTACATTCTTCCACTACAGCAGCAGACAGAGTTGGCAGTATGTGGACCTGGGATATGTGTTAGGGAAAGTGTGAAAATGTAGATCTGCTTTCTACTGATCCCTGTTCACTATTTTCAATCATCTGCAGTCCATTTCTTCTACTTGTAAGCAGGACATTCCCTCATGCATCTTTTTTTTTTTTTCCTTCCCTGTAACATGAAGGTAGTTTGAGTTTCTCTTGGTGCTCCTAGACGTTACAGAATAACTGACACAGGGATTTCAAGAAAAGCACAGTTAGAGCAGGGAATATGCTTGGATAGAGCAGAACATATTTATTTTAAAAAACCTCTTTGAGTAACTGTTACATTATTAAGCTTTTATCAGCACACAGTCGAAGAACTATAAGGAAACAAGTCTAGGCAACAAGGTAACTTCGGTTTCTTCCTATAAAATATTGTATGTGATCTTCATGCTATTTGGAATAAAAAGTATTCAGGCACTGTTTACATTTTGTGACTACCTTTTTAGACCTGGATTCAATAAATTTTGTTTTTTCACTGAAAATGAATTGTCAACCTGAAATAGGCTATCATTTATATTAGAAATAGGACATAGACATGCAGCATTTGGATGTCTATATAACATAAAACATGGACTTTCAGGAGAGATTGAACTGATTGCATCTTTCTACTTATTTTCTTCCAGTTACACAGAAGAAAACAATTATCTTTGACTTTACTGCCTTAGCTTAGACTGTTCCATGGAGTTTCCGTGTAGATGTTTCATGAAGATTTTAAAATATCAATGTATCTGCTCTGTGGGAGCATTTCTAAAGGAATGTTAACATGTAACTTGCAAAGTACACTTAATAGTATTTATTTCTTTTTTTTTTTTTTTTTGCCTCTTTGGATTAATATTTTAAGGATCTTAGACTGTATTTTGCACACTAAATCCCACTTAGATATTAAAATGAGACTAGTAGTTGTCATTATTTTGTTCTATAGCTTCTCAGCTCTGAGCATAAAATTCCCTTTAGAGAAAAATGTCTTTCTTAGACATTTATTATTTCAAAAAGGAAGATGGCTCATGGTTTGATCAGGAATTGCAATAATGGGATGCAGAGCAGAACAGTCACTCTGTTAGAGTGAAGACTCTACTTGCTCTTTCAAAAAAATTGTCTTTCCCATTGCTCTGAGCTGAAATTGCAGGGCTGATCCCTCCTCCTGGAGTAGTTTAACCTACAGCGTACACAACAATCACTCAGGCACTGCGTAATCATCTTGGGACTGAAATTTTGAAAAGCTCCACAACCCATGCAATTGATGTTACCGAAGGGGAGATTTTGTTTTTCTTCCTCTGACACCAGCCTTGACTCTTTACCAAGTTTATCTAACTCACTGAATGGCAGGGTATTACCCACTGCTTTACTGAATTAATTCTCTAGCACCTTTTTCAATTAGAAATTAAGTCACGGTAGCATGCAGCTGAGATGACAGAAGACAGGGAAATGAGGAAGAAGTGGAATGTCTTCCCAATGTCTTGTTGTAAAGTTAGTCTTGCTCAGCTGAAGAGAAGGAGATGCTTCTAAAGACTTTGAGAGAGTAATACCTCAAATCCAAATAGGTATAGGCAGGGACCAGGTGTATGTAAGTATTAGTCCAAGTTGTTGATTATGGACAAGACGACCAAGAGAGTCTTGCTGCTTCATTTGAGTAATCCTCAATCTTTCTGTAGTTCACTTTCCATCTGTAAATGCCATCATTTCCCTATGTTTGCAATGATATTGTGAAGATAAAATGAAAGTGACTATCTGAAAGGGCTGGGAAGGACTCCGATGATATATAGTCATCCAGAGTTTCTGAGATGCAAGTTGTCAGGCAGATGAATCATTATCAATTGCCCATAGCTGACAAAATAACCATTAGACCATATATACACATCTAAACATTTGTGTTTTATTGTAAATAAAAAGCAGAATTATTTTACAGTGTTGCCAGTATTTTTGCAACTACAATCTAGAGAGCTAGCACTTAAAATAAAGCCTGATAATTTAATATTGAAGCAGTGTGCTACATAAAGCCTATGGAAATGCTGGTAATATTCTATGGTATGTTCTATTGAATTGATTTCTGCATGAAACATTTAGAATCTGCATGATATCCCTAATGTGGCAAGATGCTGCCATCTTCTGAAATTTGTTAGAAGTCCATTTTCATATCAAGTATTTAAAATACCTTGAAAGAGAGGTACTATCTCAAATAAAACCAGGCTTTCAAGTGATTTCTTCAAAGGTAAAGGAGGTGTTTCTGCATTTGACACTCAGCTGTTTCTGTTTCTTTGATTCCATGTAATTAAGTAGGCTTCTATGGCTCTTGCTATTGTAGATATGAGCTGCTATTTTCTCCTCATCTTTCAGATAAGTTTATATATTTATGGTTTAGTTTTAGGCAGTCCTGAAGGGGGCAAGGAGTTGGATCCAAAGATCTTTATGGGTCTCTTCCAACCTGAGATATTCTACGATGCTGTGATTCCATGTGTGCATTCAGGGTGCCACTTACCTGTCAATCTTTTGTAATGAAAAAGTAAAAAAAGTACAAGTCCATAATAGCAATCAACCAACTAACCACAGTAAGGGAATAACACAGCTGCTTTACAAATCCTCACAAAGTAGCATAGGAGACTCTAAAACATGCATTGTAGATCACAAAAACATGAAAAGGGGAAACTAATATTTTGCAATGGGCTAAAACTTGTTAATTAAAGTTAGCATAACTTAAAACTTCCAAGTAGTACGAAAAGTAAGGCTTTTTCTTCACGTATGATTAGTGAAAGCAATTTCTCTTTCCTGACAAGTAAATTTGATTCTATCACCTTTAGCTAGGCTGTGAGATAATTTGCTTTTAACATGCATGGGGTTTGTATTGTTTTATTTTGTTTTCTGGGAGGCTAGGTTAAGGGTCAGAAATAATAGGGAGTTAGATGGCAAAAGCATGTTAAAACTAAGTAAGAATTTTAAATTGAATTCTTGGGGGTCCTTTACAATTCTGAGAGTCACATGTCATGAACACATTTCTGCCCACAGGAACGAGACGCCCCCTGACTACAGGCAGCTGATTCTCAGGACTGTTCTCCCAGTGCTTCCCAGCATGTGTCAGCGTGAATCCATTGGAGGGCAGCATCGTCAGGTTTTACCGGCACTACCGGACCGTGAATTGGCATAGAGGCAGTACAGGCAGGCATTTGTGCTTTGTTTCTGGCAGAAAGCTAGCATAAAGAACTCGAGTTAAGTTCTAAACCGCTGCAGCAAGATTTCCGCCTTTAACATGCTGACAGAACCTGTAAAAAGACATTTATGAAAACTGGTCTGTAGAAGTGACCTAAAGTGCATCTGCCCTCTAAGTGGACAAACTTGTGAGAACATCTTTACAGTGCTGTCATTAGTAGACTTTCCTTAAAAAAGGAGAGCTCAGTGTAATTAGTTATTTTATCTTCAAAATTGTTGTTACAACAGTGAAATCTGTTTCCTGCTCTCCTTCACACCTCATTCCCTGCCCTTTCTGAGAATGGTTATGTTAAATATGGAGTTCAGTTGATGCTGGCAAGTGGAATCTAGTACTTTTCACTTTAAGGGTTATTGTCTGAAGAATTTGTGAATTTTCTTCTGAGATCTATGTGTGGTACAATAGGAGGATGATGCCCTTCATACAAGCAAAAAGAGATCTTCCTGTCAGTTCGGTCAGTAGGTAGCATTTGAGTTCACTTATAGAGCTTAAAGCTTCAGGCAACTACTTTCAAATATATTCCCACTGCAGCCCGTGAATCTGTTAATATAGTTTTTATAACTGCAGTACTGTTGATCTGACTGTATTAAGTAAATTTAATAGGGTCATAAGAAATGTCAATCTTCAAATATTTACAATCTTCAAGAGTAGGTGGTATTTCTGAAGACTAATAATCTCTTTGGAAGCAGCTATTATAATCTACACAAATCAATTTGTAATTTTAATTTTGGCTTTCTTAAAAATCCAAAATATAAAATGCAAACATTTTATACATTTGCATTTTGTTTATAGATTAATATACATTTAATTAATAAGCAATCTTTATACAGTCTGATAAGACTGATATTTAAAGTGAATTGCATATTGACTTGAATAGCCTATAATAGTATGCTGGCATTTGCTCTTAAGTATTAAAAATCAATAAATTTGTGAATGAGATGTCTCAGGATCCTTCCAGGTGGTTTGGAAATTGCATGCTAAATCATTGAAATGGTGATTCTGAATTAATCCTACTTCATGCCCCAAAGAAATGCATTAACATAGGTGCCCGATCCCTATTGGAATATAGGTTGATTACTGGTATGCTAGATGCCATTTTAATAAGCTGAGAAATAAATCCCTCTACAGTCTGCCACAGCCTCCTGCTTGATTTATGTCAATCTTCCTATACACCTGCTTATTTTGGATTTGAAATGACAGGTGAATCTCTATTCATCTTTACAGGTGGCATCTACACAGATGAACAAACTAGATGGTATTCTTACTAAATAGCTGGAATGAAACATAGTCTTGTCCCTTTCTGTACTCACCTCTTTCTTTTTTTGTCAGATTTAAAAGTGCTGTACTAAAATCTATTGACCTGCTTGTAAAGAACTAGACGTTAAATGACATTAGTGTGTATCAAAGGAAAAACTGACATTAAAATGTAGATGAAATGACTCTCAAAAGGAAGAGAGTCGATGATGGCAAGAAGTTTAGAGCTCCTCATTTTCTAAGTATCACTCTTTTTTTGTTTTTAACAATACTGATATCGTTCTTGCAATAAGATTTAAGGGTTAACCACTTATCCATTACTACAGCTCTCCTTCCCTCAACGTCTAGCTGTGTCTCCACTTATGGAGCTATCTAAGTGAAATGTCTTATCCAAAATGAAAAGATAGCCACGTGTCTTATCCAAATGAAAAGATATTTGAGTTTATAACTTATATAATCTCTGCATTGATGAGATTCACTTCTTATTTGACTGCCTGAGCTGTGCTCTAAGCATCTTGTGCAGATACCTAGAATCTTTCTCTGGTCAGCTGGGAGCTTTTTTCACTGAGTTTTGTGTTGCTGATTTGCTATGATTTTAACTGTGTGTTGCTGATGTGCCAGCACAGATTGTAACATTCCTGGGTTTTGGTAGTTCTGGACCATGACTGGGAATTTATTTTGTCTCAAACTGAGATACATGAGACAAAACTATTGTTTTCTATGGCAAGCTTTTAAAAGTTGTGCTGCTCTGCTGATAACAGAATGCTGTATCTGCTTCTAGGGATGCTTTTGGACTGGTAGATCATTCGAGCTGCCTTCTCTTCTGCTGGTCATTGAGCCATTCTTGCTGCCAGCTCTGCGCCTATGCCCACTCAAGACCCTGTACATCTTTGGCTCTCATGAGCTTTATTATAATTGCTTTGTTTGTATTATCTACTCAAAGTAACATGTAGCGCAGGTTTTATTTTGACTGCTATTTTTGAAAAGAGCAAACTTAGCATCTCCTGTGTTTTCCTCATCTAAAGCTTCAATTTTTCTTCCCACTGTTTTCTCTATTAGCATACAATTTGTGCTTAATTAGAGTCCTTTAAAAAAGGTAGGATGACAAGCTGTATCAATTTTAATGTAGAATTAAAAAAGAATCAAAACCAACTACCTTTTATTTGATGCTGAAAAGTTTGAGATTTCGGTAGAATTTGTGGCTTACTCCCGCATAGTTCCTGCAACACACCATTATTGCACATAAACAGGTTGAAAGTCTGTGGGTAAGAATCAGAGACTGATGAAACAAAGGGAACCTCATGGCTGGTGTATACTACGGGCTGCCTGATGAAGAGGAGCCTGTTGACAAAGCCTTCCTGCTCCAGGCTTTGTCCGGAGGCATTGTGTTCACAGCCTCTTGTTCTGCTGGGGGACTTCAGCTATTCCGACTACTAGGAAAGTAGAACAGCCAGCTGTAGAGAATCCAGGAGACTCCTGGAATGCATGGAGGGTAAGTTTTTGTCCCAGGTAATAGACAACCCTATCAGAGGGGATGCAGTGTGTATCTGTTGGTCACCAACACAAGCAAGCTACTTGGACACATGAGGATTGGAGGCAGCCTGGGCTGCAGTGATCATGCACTGATGGAGTTTGCAGTCCTGAGAGATGTAGGACAGTTAAGGAGTTAAGTTAGATCCCTCAGCTTCAGGAAAGAAAAATTCCAGCTCTTCAAAGAGGTAGTCTATAGGATGCACTGAGAAACTCCCCTCAGGGACAAGCGGGTGGAACAGAGCTGGCAGATCTTTAAGGAAGTCTTCAACAGAATGCAAGAGATGACAATCCCCAAGAGCAAGACATTGGGCAAGGAAGGTGAGAGACCGGCATGGCCGAGTTGGGACCTGCTGGTAAAACTAAAGGGAAAGAAAAAATGCACAGGCAGTTGAAGCAAGGACAGGTGACCTGGGAAGAGTATAGAGATGTTCGGGGATGGGATGAGGAAGGCCAAGGTGAAGCTGGAACTGAACTTGGCAAGGAACACAATAACAGGAAGGGCTTTCTACAGGTGTGTTAACTGGAAAAGGAAGGTCAAAGAAGGTAACAACTGATGAGGAGAAGGCTGAGGTGCTTGACAGCCCTTTCGCCTCAGTCTTCAATGATGATCTCTCTTCCCAAACCTTTCAAGTGAATGAAGGGCACGATGGGAACTGGGGTAGTAAAGTCCCTCCCACTGTAAAAGAAGATCAGGTTTGTGAGCCCCTAAGGAACCTAAATGTACATAAGCCTGTGGGACCTAATTAAGATACATCTGAAAGACCTGAAGGAATTGGCTCATGTAGTGCTAGGCCATTCTCCATGGTACTTGAAAAGCCATGGCAGTCAGGTGAAATTCCAGGTGACTGGAAAAAGAGTAACATTGTCCACATTTATAAAAGGGTAAAAAGAAGCACCCTGGGAACTACCAACCTGTCAACCTCACCTCTTCGCCTGGGAAGAACATGAAGAAGCTATGCTTAGGTACATGGAGAACAGAAAGGTGATCCAAGTTAGCCAGAATGGCTTCACCAAGGGCAAGTCCTGCTGGATCAACCTGGTGGTCTTCTATGATGGAGTGACTACCTTAGAGGACAAGGGAAGAGTTACAAATGTCATCTATCTGAACTTCTTTAAAGCTTTTGGCACAGTCCCCCAAAACTTTCTGCTCTCTAAATTGAAGAGAGATGGATTTAATGGGTGGACTATTTGGTGGATGAAGAATTGGTTCCATCCAGAAGGTAGTAGTCTATGGCTCAGAGTCTGGATGGACTCCAGTGAAAAGTATTGTCCCTCAGAAGTCTATACTGGGGCCAGTATTATTTAATACCCATATTAATGACAGAGATGAAGAGTTCCAATGCATCCTCAGCAAGTTTGCAGATGACACCAAGCTGAGTGGTGCAGTTGACACATCTGAAGGACAGGATGCCATTCAGAGGGACCTAGACAAGCTTGAGAAGTGGCCCATTGTCAGAGACTGAAATTAATTCATGCCTCAAACATTGATATAAAGTGTTAAAGAAGCTACAACCACAGACACCTCCTTGAACAACTTTGGACTGTAAGTCAAACCGCTGATTAGATAAAAGGAAACGTATTGTTCAGTCACCTCAGGCTGAGGGAAAGGTATGCATCCACAAAGGGCCAAAGCCACTATCCGCCATCCCTGCCGAGTCTGGGGTGGGGGGGGGAGAGCACAGCTCACAGAACACAGGCTCACCCCCAACCGAGGGAGGAGGAGGAGGTTTTGGGTGCATGGCACAACCTCCGGTCAGAGGCAATAAACACCCATCCTCCAATTACACAAATTGGTCCAGCTGTGGAACCCCCAACCCCACAGGCCACATCCACAGGACTTTCACATGAGAGGCTTTGCACCACAGGACTGCACATGATGCAACAGGACCAGAGTCTGCTGTAAGAGACTGCCCCCTTCCTCCAGGGGGATATGGCTGAATGTTCCTACCTAGCCTGGGCATATATACCCATTGGATTCTATGCTTTTCGTGGGGACCTTCACTACCAAGAAGACTGGCTGAAGACAATCAATGGAGCATCGCTGGGATCCACGGAGTGGTGATATTTTCCTTATCCTGTCCCTGTCACCCTCTTTTTCTGTCCCCCCCACCTATTTTCTACTTCTTTCTTTTTCCCTTTCTCTCTCTCTCTCATATTTACTGTCAAATAAAACCCTTACTATTGACTGGCATATGGTCTTGTTTGTACCTTAATTCGGGCAGAGGAATTTCCAAAGAACCTTAATAACTGGACCTTAACACTCATAGGAATTTCATGAAGGTTAACAAGGCCAAGCTGGTGCTGCAGCTCCTAGGTCAGAGCAAGCCCAGTACCAACACAGGCTGGGAATGAACAGATCAAGAGCAACCCTGCCCAGAAGGACTTGGGGTGCGTCAAAGACTGGAATAGGTAATCTGTTTTGAGACATCTTAGGGGCTTGGAATGTGTGGTAGGGAGTGGGTCTGGTAAGGACCCTGCTCTGGTGAGGTGGTGCCCTGCCCCCCATATTCTCCAGCCCTACAGTGTCCATCAGTCATGGCACAATGGAGGCAGCCCCCCAGTGTTGCCTAACCCATTCCCGGAGTACCCAAGCAACCAAAAGTCCCACCTGGGAGGAGGGGTCTTTAAGAAGGCTGACAATGAGGCAAGCATGTTGTTCTTTAACCCTACCTCCATCTTGGAACTTTATATCACAGCTACCAATTCCTGGGTTCCAATGTCTATTTTTCTACTTCTTTGCTGTCTTTCTGTTTTTCTTCCTTTCTTCTTCTTCTTCTAACTCTTCACACGGAACATAACATTGAATGGGTTTAAAGGTTTTCTGTGTTCAATGGGATAAGTCTATGCTGTGATAACTGATTAAAATTCCTTAATTTTTTATGGTTTGCTAGTAACCTTTTGTGGTTTTTTTACCTCTTGAGAATATCTGGTTGGGATTTTCTCCTTTGTGTCTATCCAGAGCAAAAGAACTTTGGTTTAGCCCTGGATTTAAGTGATCAGGATGTAACAGGGTGCTGGTGGGTGAGAGGCTGGACATGAGCCAGCCATGGGTGCTCCCAGCCGAGAAAGCCACGTGTGTTCTGGGCTACATCCAAAATCCTGTGGGCAGCAGGAGAGGGAGAGGATTCTACCCCTCTGCCCCACTCTGGTGAGAGCCCACCTGCAGAGCTGCCTCCAGCTCTGGGGTACCAGCACAGGAAGGACAAGGAGCTGTTGGAGCCAGTCCAGAGAAGGATCACCAAGGTGATCAGAGGGAGGGAGGACCTCTTCTAGGAGGAAAGACTGAGAGAATTGGGATTGTTCACCCTGGAAAAGAGAAGGTTGACCTAATTACTATGTAATTGTATAGGTTTGAAAGCAAACCAGTGAGAGACTCTAAGTCAGAAATACAATTTAAATGGAAAAAGTAAAATAAATGCAATAGTACAAAGAAAACCACTGACAGAGTCAGAATACGACCTGACACCCTGTTAGTCAGGGTGGTGGTAGCAGTCTGATAAAATGGTGGCTGCAGTCCTCCTGAAGTGCTGGATGTGGTTCTGTTGAAGCAGTGATCCTGTAGAAAAGAGTCTGGTCTTCACCTGAAGGTCCAGTGGTGTAGCTCTTGTCCTCCAGGAGTCCTGTAGGTAAGGGCTGTCTCTGCTGTTCCAAACCTCTGATTATATACAGATGGGAATGCTCAGTTCCTCCTCCTGGGCGGAGCATCTCACANACCATCTACATCATACCCCAATCAATACCCTCTCACACACACACACACACATGTATATACACAGTTAAATATTACACACAGTTCTCACTTAAAGTTAGGTCTCCTTGTGGTACACAACGGGTTTCCCCATCTTTCTGCATTACCCACCAAGTGTAACCAAGTCCTTGAGCAAAGACAATCCCACGGATGGGTCTGCCTTTGCCTGAGGTGGGATTAATCCAAACAGTCTTTCCTAACATACCTTTCAAGTGTACCACAGGGACTCTATCCGCATCCACTGTGTGCACGAGTTCAGACTGGGTGGGACCAGCTCGATTGATGGTCCCTCGGGTATTGACCATCCGGGTGGCCTTTGCTAAGTTCACTTCCCAATTTTTGAAGGTCTCCCCGCCAAGTGCTTTTAGTGTAGTCTTAAGTAGTCCATTGCACCATTCAACTTTCCCGGCAGCTGGTGCATGATAAGGGATATGATATATCCATTCAATACCATGTTCTCTGGCCCAGGTGTTTATAAGGCCATTCTTGAAATGCGTCCCGTTGTCCGACTCGATTCTCTCAGGGGTGCCATGTCTCCACAGGACTTGCTTTTCCAGACCCAAGATGGTGTTCCAGGCAGTAGCGTGAGGCACAGCGTAGGTTTCTAGCCATCCAGTGGTGGCTTCCACCATGGTCAGCACGTAGCACTTGCCTTGGCAGGTTTGGGGAAGGGTGATGTAGTCAACTTGCCAGGCTTCCCCATACCTGTACTTTGACCATCGTCCACCATACCACAGAGGCTTCACCTGCTTGGCCTGTTTGATTGCAGCAGGTCTCACAGCTGTGGATGACCTGTGAGATGCTGTCCATAGTTAGGTCCACCCCTCGGTCACGAGCCCATCGGTATGTTGTGTCTCGTCCCTGATGACCAGAGACATCACNTGTTGTGTCTCGTCCCTGATGACCAGAGACATCA
This sequence comes from Falcunculus frontatus, assembly GCA_013398115.1. Taxonomy (NCBI): domain Eukaryota; kingdom Metazoa; phylum Chordata; class Aves; order Passeriformes; genus Falcunculus; species Falcunculus frontatus. The sequence goes on from VZRV01002980.1 coordinate 129,532, forward strand.
CGGGCCCAACAAGCTAGAAATAGTTCTCCCTTGT
>VZRV01002981.1:0-13877 GCA_013398115.1 Falcunculus frontatus
CTTAGCAACTTCTGTAATCTCTGGGTTGGTAGCAGGTTGGAAAAGGTTGGAAACCTCATTGCAGGTTTCTCCCTCCCGGCGCGGCGCTGGGTGAACTCAGCCCGGCGGCAGCGGCTGCTGAGTCATGTGATAGCGCGGCTGGATTCGCCCGGGCGCTTCCTGCTCCTCCGGCGGCACCGGCGGGCTCCTGGCACACGCCGGGCACGGGCGGCCCCCGCCCCCGCCCGCCCCCCGGCGCGGCAGTTCAGAAATTGCATATGATCCTCCACTTATGGTTCTCTTGTTGCTTTGGGTTACAGCAGCTGGAAAAGCTGTTTGTTGCTCAGGCACGATTAGGTGAGAGCCGTGCATGGAGTTCTTAATTGAAAATGTGGTAAACCTCTGAATTCCTTGCTTCAGATAGCAACAATTCACATGAGTTTAAAGAGATAATAATTTCACGGAAGGGTAAACTAGTGGTTTTCTAAGTACACAGAAACCACATCAGCCTAAGGAGGTCTCTGGAGCTGAAAACAGTTGGGAACTTGCAGCATTTTAGGAAGAAATATTGTATATGCATTTCTTGTTCTCAGTGTTTGTTCAGGCACTTGCCAAAAATCCTATTTGAGTACACAGTTGTTTGCAACACACCTGCATTTCTCATCTCTTTCACATAGTAGTTGATATTCTAGCAGCAGGGGATTTTGCCACTTTTAACAAAGTTTGTGATTCCACAAATGTTAAAACAAGGCAAAACAGTGAGTTCTGGCTGCTGCCAGAACCCTGGAATACACTGTGTTTGGGGGAGTGCTGGTACTTTTTTCTGAGCAAAGGGATATTGCCGAAATGTCGCTTCAAAGTAATGTCAATCAAATAAAAATCAATGCAGGTCTTTGGTTTTCACTTCTAAGTCTCAAAAATATTAATGTTATTCACACACACACACAAATTGGAGCAAGCATATTCTTGAGTGACAAGGTAATTACAAGACAGAGTTATGATGCAAATAGCTGCTCCCGTCATATAGGTGAAAATTTCAGATGATGCCATCTAAAAGTGCTGAAAAGCTGTTGAAAGCCTTAGAAATAAAGATGGCAAAAAGAAGGTATTTATGCCTGTCAGGAAACTGAAAGCAAGATTTATCTCAAAATGGCAAAAATATCCTGGCAAATAGAGATAATAACAGTAAATTATCAGGAGGGAGAACAGCAACCGTATCATAAACTCAGTGCCTGGTTTTGTGTGCAGTGTATGTGTCTGCTGCCTCTGTGAATTCATGCTGTTTATTTCCAAAGAATTGAGAACAAAAGATTAATTCTTGTGTCTATCTGGCACATCAGGCAGACGAATACACTTCAGATTTAGAAAGACTTTTCACATTAAAAGTGACTTTAAACATTACAGGAAAATGTTTTTTGGTGTTCCTGGGGACTGTAAAGCATTCAATTCTGAAAGTGAGATACTAACAGAATATATAATTTTTTATATATATAGCCATTTAGTCAACTTCCAACTTTCATGTTGAAATCTACATGAAACCATAATGAAAAATTTATTTTACTTCTTTTGCAGACTCCAAAATGAAATTATAAATAGACAGACATCAAGGCATTATGTTCAAAAGAGTAACTAATTACTATTTAAAAACCAATCTCAGTATGATATACTTAAATATAGTTTTAGCATAGAAACTGCTGTAGAGTGACATATCATAGGTTCAAATAAAATAAGTTGTCCTCCAACACTGCCTTTGATTGCAGAGGCTTTTTGAATTTATGTTTGTTACTTTAATGTCAAATTGAAGAAAAATTGTAATGCATACTAAATATTCATAAATATACATGGATTCTGGCTTTTTGATTTTGTTAGAGGCTGCAGGATCCAGTGAACCTGAGCACCCAGGGGCTTATTGTTGCTGCCAGCTGACACTGGACATTCCTGCAGCTCTGCCTCCCCAGCTATGGCCAGTAGTGACTCTGAGCAGGTTGTGAGTTTCCACTTGTCAGTCATCCTCTCATTCTCTCTGGGCCTTTGGGATTATAGCATTTAGCCTTTAATCAGGTCACAAATTTAAATAAAAAAACCATTCTGACTCCTTCTAAGCCTGTTTTGACAAACTTAAGGCTCTAGAACAAGAAATGTAACTCTGTGTGTAATGAACTGTGAGTGTGCTGGGGAGATCAATCAGTGTCCTAGGAAAGCTGAATGCCTTGGATGCAATGTCTCTCTTAGGTGTACATCCCCTGTGGACCCCAGGCAGTGGAGTAGGTCTCAGGGTGCAAAGGAAGGCCCAGGTTTCAGCTCCACCTGCCATCCAGACGTGGGGTCGAGGAGGTGCAACCTGCAAAATGACTAATTTATTATAATTATTATGTTGCAATTGAAGCAAAGTTTCGATTAATTTTTCATTTCATTACTTTTCTACTTTTTGCTTTTCAATCCAGCTTGCAAATGTATCGTACAGAATATAAGAAATAGAAAATCTGCCATTTTTCTTTGCCCCCCAATGCACGCACTTTTCAGAGCTGCTGTAATCCGACATCATTATAATATGACTATTTTAGCACAAAAGGAAGACAACTATGGAAACATCAGTTTGTATTAAAGGAAGTCTCGGTATTTGCTGTTCCTAGCTGATCCTACTGCTCCTGGTCACAGTGCTCCTTAGGGCAGTTTGAATCTTCCACAGCTGCTCCTGGCAATACTCAGCCATGTCAGCCTCCTCTTACCAGCAATGAAATTGTGCAGTAAAAGCTTTAAAAATCATTGGAATAAGTTGTAAAGTATAGGTAAATGGAGGAATAAAAATTAGATAAGGGAGAAGAAAGAAAAGTTTAATCATCACCATACACACTTTATTGCGACAAACACCACCTTCCTGACTGCTGATATTCATGTTGTTCATCAAACAGTGGGCCCAGCAAACAGTAACCAAACAGGATAAAAATAATTATCAATCAGATCCTTAACCTCATCACATCATGACACGATATAATAGTCTTCCAAAAAAGAAATAAAATATGAATAGCCTTTTTTTTCCAAGCAAATAATTTGAGAAATATCAATTATATTTTCCAACGTCTCTTTGTAGGGACTGTTAATGTCTTTGATGTTACTCTTTCCATTACATCTCCTTTCAAGCTTCAGAAATATTTAATGCATGAATACCACCGAATCTCTTCAGGAAATGGTTTTATTAAACAAATGTGCTTTTACTAAGTTCCTAGTCATTTTATGTTCACTTTCTGTGGGTATATCTCTACCAAAGTTTAATGGCAAAACTCTTTTTGAGTCACTTGAACATCAGTTCAAACTGTCCACAGAAAGGACTTGAAAGAGAAAGGCAGGCTGAGCAAGAAAGCTGAGTAGGGATTAGGTTGGTGACACCAAGAAATTTGGTCCACCAGCAGGACTTGCAAGGTGTGAATCTGGATTTTGTTGCTGTCAAGACTCAGCCACCACCAGGTATTTATTCTTCACGAAGTCCCTGAAAGCCTAAATCATTCTGGGGGAAGGGGAGATAAATTTCCCACTTTGAATACAAGTCTACCTACAGACAGACACCCAAAGGCATGTTGTGCAGCAGGGAAAGTGGTTCTAAATTGTGCAAATCTACAGTGAAGGTGGAAATATCCATTTAGAGACATTACTGTACAAATGGTGGTGAAGCTCAGCAAAATCAAGACTTATCACAGTGGGAAAATGCACTGTAGAGCTACAGGTATGAGAAAATACCCATTCCTGACGGTTTCCACTAAAGCTAAAGCTAAGCAGGATCCCCCTGTGACAGCCAGTCCACTCTAGCACAGATTTACCCAGATGTGCTACTCACTGTTTTCTCCAGCCAAACCATCAGTTCAGCTACCTTCCACTCCACTCCTTTAATTTGAAACCAATTTGTAGCCATTCCAAACTATCATAGCAAATTTTCCAGCTGGCAGCTTCAATAATAAACAGAGTAAGTGATTTTATTTACTTCGCTCAGTTTTAGGTTTGCTGTAGGTACTTAAATCTCAATTGGACAGCTGTTTCTACACATGCCCAGTGTGAAGGAATGGAAGTGACAGGTGGCAGTAGCAGTAATTCCTGCTTCCATCAAGCTTCCTGCAACTCTAAGTGGTTTTGATTAATGCCTGTGCTTATCACTTTCTATCCAAGAGCACTCATATATCAGAGCAATCTGATTGTGAGAATGAGTAAATAATCGTTCCCTTCACCGTATGGATAATTTCTAGACACCTCTAAATTCAGGAATGGGTAAAATAAGTCATTTTAAGGACAAGAACACTGGGTTCTTCATGAGTTTTATGTACACTGCTTGTGCCAAATTTGGCATTTAGTCTTCCTCAGGGGCAAGTCCAAGAAGCAGGCTCTTCAAAAGAGATCTTACTCTGTAATAAAAATTCTGAGAAAACACACATTTCCCCCTCCCACCTCCGGGTCTCATATCCTCATTACAGAGTGTACCACTGGCAAAATTATTCTTTCATCCACAATGGCTGCAGAACTGGAAGCAGGCTGTATGGCCCTTAAATAACATGCTGCAATAATTCAGTCCATAATTACAAAGTGTGTTATTATATGACATTCTCAGGAAGAGACAGGAAAACCTACCAGGATTCAATGGGTAACTATTTGGATCTGTTAATTTTAAACCAGGACGTTTTTTTTAAAAAATACAGTTTTCCTCAGCTATGCACTTCATATCTTCTGTTTCTCAGATGTATTTATAACATGATTTTGACAGAGTGTTTGGAGAATCTAATGCACTAAAAAATCTTCAGTGGAAGAATCTCATAGCTCGAAGGCTTTTTGCCTGTCAGTAATCCCTATTATGTTCTGAAGACTCCCGTGGTTTCCTCCAACATCTGCCTCCAGAAATAACAATCCCTTTAGCTAGAGAATTTTGAAGAGCAATAAGTTGAACAGTGGCTACAGCCATTTACTTTCTTTTTAACAAAACTTCTCACTTTGCAAGGAATATCCTAAATTACTATATTATTGAAAAATAGTGGGACTCACTGTCGTGACACTAACACTACAAGCTCACTGTGATTTTACTGGTGTCATTTGAACCTGAGATCAAAGTTTTATATTATTCATCTTAGTTGCCACCATTTCCTTTTTCTAGAATGGAGTGAGACTTTCTAACTCAAAGGAAACACATTAGAAAAGGCAGCTATCTTTATCAAATTCTACCCATGATCCCCTAAGAAGAGCTTCTTTGTGAAAACAGTTTCATGAGCTGCTCATGAAATTTTCTTCTCTTCAGAAATGCGTGTAGTTAGGCAGCAAGACATGCCCATTATGTCTTGAGCTTTTATGTTCAAGAGATCTTTTCAATATTCTGGTCCTAAAGGCTTTGTGCATGAACGAGTGTTCAAGGTTGAGGTTTAATCCACTGGCTAAATTGCCTAAATTTCTGACGCAAAAATGTCTTGCACAAACCTCATGATAAATAACAGAATAAAATCAATTGGATTATACCTGCTCATCAGCTGTACAATGTTCATTTGTTTAGAGTTTACATTCTTCAAAACTGTTGTCACCAAGGGCAAAGGTGGGAGAAGAGGGTCCTCAAAGGGTGACAGCAAGTGGCAGCTGAAATGGAATGATCAGGGCAATCAGCGCTGCTCAGACTGCCTACACAGCCGTGCTGCTGTGGCACAGCCGAGAAAGGCAGATTTTTCAGACTCCATCATCTTGCAGAAGCTTACTAGAACTAACCATAGATCAGGTGTGCACTTGTACATAAAAATCAAGTTTTCTTCTTGGTTGTTTTAACAAGTTTTCTTCCACCTCTGGATGCCAAGCCGAAATTTCTATGTTTCCATGGAGATAATTAAAATATATTTTTCTTTGGACTTAGCGCTTGTTTTAACAAGAAACCTTCCACCTTCAGAAAGTAGGAGCAAAATAATATCTTACACTCCTAGAACATTAATCACAATGTACTTAAAATAATATATAAAGGTATTACATATTGTATACAGATAAATTAACAATAATGGCACCAAAAAATTCTCACTGTATTTTGAAACAAATGAAAGCATTAAAAATACTATGTTCAACTTTTTCTTCTGTTTACATTGTGTTGCTTCAGCAGAAATGCTTTCACATTGTGCCAGGGGAGGTTTAGACTGAATATTAGGAAATGTTTCTTCACTGAAGGGGTGGTCAGGCTTTGGAAGAGTCGGTCCAGGGAAGTGGTGGAGTCACCGTCTCTGGAGGTATTTAAAAGATGTGTAGATGTGGCACTGAGGGACATGGTTTGGTGGTGGACTTGGCAGTGTTGGGTTAATGGTTGGGCTTAATGATCCTAGAAGTATTTTCCAACCTAAACCGTCCTATGATTCAATGATTCTTGATTATTTTAATAATTTTGGTCATGCAGATTATTCTGTAAGTATTAGGTTTGCATTAAAGAGTTATAAATTGTGTGGAAAAATGTATTTTGAAACAGATATTTGAATGTAACTTATCTAAATCAAGAATAAGGTAAGAAATTGCTATTTTGTCATTAACAAAACTTAAAATGGTACATTCTGACTTATTTTAAAATGTCATTGAAATGTATGATCAGCAAAAGAGTAAAACCAGCTTATGTTAAAAGGAAGTTTTAATAGAAAACTGTTCTAGGAATATCTTCAATCTCTTGCTCCAACTACAAAGCACATTTTTAAATTGCTTTGAGTTACTGGTAAAAAAACCAATATATGTATTTATACATGTATATATATACACGTATACATACATACACATAATGTATATATATGCACATATATATCAGCCAGCATAACAGACTAAACCCAACTCTCCTCTGGGAGTGGGATAAATGAAAACAAGATTTGTGATAGATAAAAATGATTACCTGAAAAATAGAAACAAAATACTGGGTTTTGCTAATAACTAAAGGATACCAGCATAGGTTGCCTGAAACCTATTAATTAGATTTTTGTGCCTCAGTCCCACACACAGACTCAGCAGTGATCAATCTTCTACGATCCCAAAATCAATAGTTACTCCTATGAATAGCACAAAAGGTCCCATGACAGCTGAGGCTGGGCTGCAGGCATGCTCGTTGTGCATGAAAAACTGAGCAGAACAAAGAAAGAGAAAGGAGATCAGGAGATCTCTGCATCTTGCTCTAGTAACTAATACCTCATGGTCAAATAGATTATACTATTATTCTTATTTTCCAACATGTCATAATATTGTCAGTAAAACAAAGAATTGCTAGGGTCATGTTGGTCTCTCTGGTTTATGATATATGGTCATAAATTGAAAACACAATACTGGTCCATGGCAACCACAAGAAGAAGGACTCTTGAATCCAGATGAGCAGCTGAAAAGATGACATTTTAATACTGATGGTAGAACCAATTTAGAATCAAATGTGAAAACAAACACAGAGCTGCAAATGGAGAATGTAATTAGAACACACCCTAAGTTAGGAATCAAAGTTAAACACTGTCTTAAATAGAGTTTTCTTTCATCATGTCATTATAAACTCCAACCATCTGTTCCTTGACGGGGATGAGAATACTGTGGCATTAACAAGGAGTTATTCATGGGAGCAAATGGGCTGATGCGGGGTCTGAGGAGAGGAGGAGGGTTTCTGCTGGGGTTATGGATTAGTAAAAAGAGTTTGCAGGGGATGTGTGCATGCAAATGCAAAGAGAAGGGATGAGAGCACAAACTGAACATATATGGGTTTTCACGTTTAGGGCAAGGATGTGCAAACCAGAGAATTCCCTTTGCAACTGAGATGACAATTTTCAGATTTGATGGAGGAGGAGGAGGGGAGAAGCATCTAATGTTTGGGGGAATAACTGGCAAAACCCGATGCAGAAATAGAATTTTTTTCTGAGCTATTTTTGAGTCAGTCAGGCACCAGATTGGAATCACGAGTGTAAAAAAGACAAGGCAGATGTGCAAGGGGTTATTCCTGCTGTGAGGCATCCTGAGACTGTAGGATGGCAGGAAAACCTTCCTACCATCAGTTATGTGGTGGCATGAAGAGAGGCTGCAGCATGACAAACAGAGGTGAACCTCAGCTGCTCAGGAAATATATGATGTACCTTGGTGATTGCATTATACAAATATATTGATATTTGATGTTTTTGTGATGGAACTGTAAAAGCTTATCAAGTGGGACATTATTAACCACATAAAGGACATTTGTTGGGGTGTTTTCCTGTGCTCAGTCTAGTCAGTAGATTTGGCAGCTGTCCTCATTTCCTCCTCATTGCGTTTTTTTCTAGCAGCAAATTCAATCTGCTCTGTGGCACCGCAGTTTCCATATGCTCCTGGCCTATAATTTCACACCAGTACATCCTTTGAGATAACAGCAGGATGCCCATGAGGAGCCCATGGACTCAGGATACCCCATGCCCCTGGCTGCCTTTTGCTGAGCCTGGGCAAAGGCAGGGACACAGCTGGGTCACCTTCAGCGCAGCAGAGCGATACAGACTGGCTGTGTGCTAATAAATAGTGTTCACAGCCACTTTAAAACTAACAGGAATATTAAGCTGCACTTTCAATTGCCTGGCTCACTTTCTCAATTACCTCTCCCAGCTCAAGAGATCTACTTGAGATTCTTGCTATCAGATCCACCATTTCTAAAGCAAGTTCTTTGCACAAACTGGATTTATACCCTTCCTCATGAAGCTGATTTTCAGTCGTTCCTCAGATTTCTCTTTCTGTAGCCTGCTTCTGACCATCCGCCCCGCCTTTGTCGTCATAATACAGAAGTATTCCACTAAAAAAAAAAAAAATAACCCCAAGCATTTTGGTAAGGATCATGCCTAGAACATTTTCAAACTGCTCCTCTCTCCTGATACTGGTGACCCTATACCTCTCATTTTCCTCTTTTAATTGATATGACTCAAAAAGTGCTTTCTATTCAATGTAACTTTAAAAAATGTAATGTAATTGCAGGCTATAATTTATCTTACCTTTTGGCAGTTCTTACCTGATGCCAATGCTCCCTGACCTCTGAAGGTGATTTGAGTTAATTTATGGTTACTTTGCTGTGAAGCAGCCCGGAGTGCTCACACAAATTTAATGTTTTCAGCACTGGAGGAAATGGCTTCCAGGTGACAATAGTCACCTGAACCACTTTTGGTAGAGCTGTGTGAACATGATTGTTAAGACCAGCTGGTGTTTAACAACTTGGTAAATCAGAGGAGTAACTTTAGGCTGGCACCCTGCAAAAATAGATGGGAAGCAGTACTTTATCTGAATATACTGCCTGCTCTTTAAGGGTCTAAAAAATTAAGCAAAGAAAATTAGAACTCAGACTGTCTGATGACATTGGTAAATACATATTAACTGCATTTCTGACACAAAATTATTTTTCTTCCTCTAATATCATACAGTGAATGCTGGAGGAAGCTGCAGCAACAAAGAAGACAGAAGGACATATTCTGCTAACTTAATTAAAAGTTAGCAAAAGAGATTGGCTTTATCAATGTTAAAGCAAACACACTAACTCCTGAAGGAAAAATCCTACATTTATCATTTATGAAAAAAGAGAGACACAAGGAAAAAAATGTATTAAATTAGAGCCAAGGACTTTAAGAGTGGCTAGCTGGTCTAATTACAAATTAAAAAGTGGTGTTAAATAATTTCTATTTTTGTTTATAAAACTCTCTGAGCAACTGAATTATTTATAGGCTGTACTACTGCAGAACGTTATTCAGCCATTTTGCTCAGATGAGCATAAAAACCATGCTACACTCTCACATCCCAAACCTGAACACTGTGACAGCTGTCCAACAGCTGTCCTAGCAGATTTTTAGGCATGTTCACGTAACAAAGAGCATCTCCAGCAACTACAGCTAGAAAAATATCTGCTCCTGTAAGAAAATATTCTCCCAACCAAAAGACCTCTTATCTATGTTTCTTTCTAGTGCTTCTTCAGCCAAGAAGTCTTCTCTGTGTGTGGTATTTCATTTTCACTGTTACTCCCCAGCTTGTGAATCACCATAAACTGCTGATTTTCAAGACTTAATAGGCAAGGGGAAGGATGTAACAAGAAAAATTAAAGCTTTCATTTGCATGATTGAAGCAGGGGGCTTCCCATTATATTCTGGTAAATACAGGATGCCTCAGCATTGTGATGCCTTCACTTATCAAGTTTTACAGCATCATTTTGTATAATTTAGGTATCTTTTTTTTTTTTTTTTCCTTTCTACCCAAGATGGTTTGGGGAAGTTTTTCTCAATTCAGCAGTTAAGCAACTGTTCCTTCAATCTCCAGCTAGGAGTCCCCCTGAACAGTCCTTCCTCTCCCCTCCAGGGGTGGGCAGTTCCCATCTCAGGAGGAAAATAGCTATTGCATGTGTTGTTTTAGGGACACTTGGCATCACATTCCTGACATGGCCTTCTGCAAGGAAAATTGTACTGCATAGTTTATTTTACTGCTTTCTGAGATTACTAGTGTGTTCTGAACGAGAAAGCTCAGTCTGTAGTTCAGAAAATGCTAAAATCGGTGAGGTTTTTGCAGGTATTTCTCCACATTTTCAGCAGGTCTAAGTTATTTCAGTTTGATATTTTCTCCTTTTATGCACATATGAACAGAGCTTGAGCTCTGTCACTGGGTGTTTACTTTCACAATGCTACAGCATCTAGAGAGGTAAATCCTGAAGAGGTTTGAAGATACTGGATATAACAGACAAAAATTACCTGGTAGGCAGATGTTCAGAAAGACTTGGCATGGTTGAAATGGTGTGCTTAGAAATGATTTTTAATGTCAACAGTCTTTGTGGCTGTGAAAATGGCAAAACAAATTTGTCAAGGTCTGAGCAAGAGCAGCACTGCGAGTGCACACCCAGTTTCAACCTGAGCAAAAGTCACGACAGGGCTCTTACCTGAAGCAGCTGAGAGAGGAGGGTAGAGAAGAGCCTGAGCTGAGCACTAAACTGCTGAGACTGGTGCCTGAAAGGAGGACCAGAGCCTCATTTTCAATAAGCCCCTGAAAAATGTGTTTAACTATGCAAGTAGTGACAGCAGTGGTCATATACATGGAAGCTGTGTTCCTAATGAGGTTCCTTGGAGCAGCTGTGCCAATAGTAGTGGCTGCCAGCCTTCAAAGAGGGTTGACTCTCCAAAGGCCACTGAGGGAGGCAACCAGCAGACCAAGAGGATGGCAGGAGAGTAACAGCACTGAAGGCAGTGGGGAAAGCACTCTTTCAAGACAAGCACAGGATTAGTTGTATTCTGTGGCTGACAGTAGCCATTTCAGAGGTGCTCAGTGAGAACAGCTTGGGGCTTTATGGGAAATTTGATAGACAAACTATAGGTGGCACAGTGTTAGAGATAAGTAAGTTAACCTGGCTATGACTTTGAAGAAACCTATGGAGCAGTCAACAGGCTAATCCACAGACAGATGATCTTTGCAAAGGGCATTTTTATAGCCAGACCAGGCCTGAGAGATGGGGCCAATGGAGACAGAATGAGGGACTCATGTTTATTTTGGATGTACATCTGAACCCAGGAGAACAGTGCCCGTCATCCCGCCTTTCTGTGGATGGAAGACAAGAAACTTGTTCAGCCCATTCATAAAGTTCTGGACAACGTCCCCTATAGCAGTCTCAACTATAGACCTCCTGAGTCACTGAGCTTCCAGCTGTCCTGGGAGCCCCAGTCAATTTATTATATCTACTCTGTTACCCAGGGAAACTATTGTGTTAAGAAGTTTGGATCTACCTGATCAACATAGATATACTCCTGATATTCCCTCACTCCCCTCTACTGTTACATTCTGCTCTTGGTGAAATAACCTAATGCATGGAAATCAAGCAGCAAAGAGACAAAGAATGACTCCTGCGACCCAGTTCTTTCTTATCTTCCTCCTTTGCTACTCATTCATTCAGAAGCAGACTGAATACTGAGCTTTTTCATGTCCATAATTTAGTAACCTGATGTAAATGCCTCTTGTTCTTCAAGACTTGACCAGCAGACAGTGTACTGAGAAATGAAAGGACCTCCTTAGTTCAGCCAGGTGTGCAGAGGGATCACGGTCTTGAATGTGGACAGAACTTGACATATTTTCAGGTCAGAAATACAAATAACATTTGTAACCTGCATCTCGAGGAGGTGATAAATGCTTGTAAGAGTAGAGCTGCAGCTGTTGACTGTAGGTGAATACTACACAATGAGGTGAATACTCACCTCAAAGAGAATAGAATATGAAGTGAGCCTGGGAAGAGCAAGAAGTGCTCTTTGGAATTCAGAAAGTATGACCATAAAGTAAAAACCATTAAAAATTGAGTTAAATCAGGCCTTTCAGTGGAGATTTAAATAAAATGAGGGGTTTTTGATCATGCAAATGAAAGAAGAAATTTATGGGTTGCTCTGTAGTAAGGCAAGGTTTATGGGAAACCCGGGACTGTCACAAATGAAATGGGTGCCCTGTCCCACCTGGGTGCTCAGGAGCCAAAGCAGCCACTCTGTGAAGCAGACTCTTTCAGCTCCATAGGTGTCACTGATAGAATCATGGAATGCTTTCGTTTGGAAAGAACCTTGCAGATCACCTACCGCCAACCCCGTGCCATGGACAGGGACACTTCCATTAGACCAGGCTGCTCAAAGCCCCATCCAGCCTGGCCTTGAACACTTCCAGAGATGGGGCATCCACAACTTCTCTTGGCAACCTGAACCAAAGCTTCACCACCCTCATAGTAAAGAATTTCTTCCCAACGTCTAATCTAAATCTAGTCTTTCCGTTTAAAGCCACTCCTGCTACCTATCACTACATGCCCTTGTAAAAATTTCTAGATGTCTGGTTCACAGCTGCAGTAATAAGCGTATTTCATTTCAGAAACCAGTCTGCGTTCCAGGAAATAAATAAATGTCAGTGGTTTTTTTTCAACCTTATTTAGATCCATAACCTTTCAATGCTGCCGTGAAGCAGGTTTGAGGGACAGCTCACTGACTAACATTCTTGTAGAGGCATCTGCTCCAGGCTGGGGAAGATGGTGCCATTCTTGGAGCCATGTCCCTCCTGCTCCAGGACAGAAGGCTCCGAAGACCAAAGGATGGTAGGATGAGGCACAAATGAATTGGCAATACCCAGTACTACTGTAGACCTCACTGGGCAGGAGCGTAAGGGAACCAAATTGTTGTAGGTAAGGATAACTGTCCTTCAGGAGACCGCGGGGTAGAATTGGAAGGCTAAGAAGATTTTAAGCATAGAAACCCTGTATTAGGTTCTGAAGTGGCCCTTCCTGTCCATTCATGGTTTTGAGAACTAGTGTTCCTGAAAACTGGTTTGATTTTTGCAGTTTTACCTTCTGGACTAATATAGACGTGGTAGCTTTACCTTGCTCATATAAGCTGGGATTTTTTCCAGGGCTCAGAATTAGACCAGATGCAAACATGAGCTTGCACTTGAATGTAGTCATGTGGCTTTTTTACATGATAGCCACACTTGTACGAGCAGAATGTTATTGTTTGGATTAATCCTGTCTTAACACAGTGATGCGGCATGTATTGTGGGGGAGAGCTGTCCTGGCCAGCAGCCACACTAAGCTCTTTTTCCAGCTCAAGTTTTCATTGGCTCACTGAGTCTACAAAGCTGGTGAGAGACCCTGCTGAAATGAGAGAGATTCAATTAAAGCTGTGACATATAGTACTGAAAGGGTTTTTTTGGTGAGTGCTCCATTGCTTTGCTTTGAGAGAAAAGGTTTGTATTTCCTGAGGACAGATGCAGAACAGCTTTTAACATCAGTGAAATCCTGTATGAGCTGGACCTTTGACACAAGCCTATTAATAGGAAGGAAGGAAGGAAGGAAGGAGGGAAGGAGGGAAGGAAGGAAGGAAGGAAGGAAGGAAGGAAGGAAGGAAGTTAGTTCTGCATTTCTGTCTCCGTTTTCACCTGCATCTTCATTTCTC
>VZRV01002981.1:14165-101315 GCA_013398115.1 Falcunculus frontatus
AGGAAGGAAGGAAGGAAGGAAGGAAGGAAGGAAGGAAGGAAGGAAGGAAGGAAGGAAGGAAGGAAGGAAGGAAGGAAGTGCTGATCCTGTTTGTGTCTGGCAAACCCAGCCAGGAGCAGCAAAGCATGAAAGGCAAAGATTGAACTGGAAGTACAGATGCTGAGAGCCTGCGGACAAGTGTGGTGATTGTGTTCATCACCGCCAAGCTCTTCCATGGCTCCCCTGGGGTGGTTGCAATGGCAACACCAAAGCAGACAAGAATGGGGAAACAATGGCAGTTTTAGACCAGCTGAGGAAAAGATGCTTTCTAGAGAATAAAAAAAAGCTAACAGGAAAAAGTACTGACATAATTCTCTGAAAGTGTATTTTATTTATGACATTGCTTAACAAACACAGTACCATTAATAGAATTAATTTAATCGACTCTTTTACTTAAATAGAGTAATGGACATTAATTATAAATGGTGAATGGCAGAGGTTTCATTTGGGGACTTAAAGTAATTCTTAAGAGCTGAGTGCAGGTTTATGTATGTTTAGATTTATATATAGAAATGGGGAGTCACGTTTGACACTGGAGTATGTCACTCTGGGGCTTAAATGGCTTTATTGACCTCAGGTCACAAAACAAAGAATAATTCACACTCGTGTTAAAGGTAACTCAGGCAAAGGGCTTTACAGACTTCAACAGGATCAGCAAATTTAATTGGATTAGCTAAAAAATTGAGTGAACTGATTACAAACGATCCCTTTGTAATGTTGTATTTCAAGTTTCCTGACGGTTTACGTAATACAGGCGATGCATCAATCATCAGAGGGTGAGTCAGATTCTCCTCTCACTAATGGAGTATGTCAGGGTGTAGAAGAGTTCTGGGGGATAATACATTTTGTGCCTGTGGTATATTTTAAGATCTATAATAGGAAATACCGCTAAGGACAATTAGTGATTTTAAAAAGGAAAAAGGTGAAAATGGAGGGAGGGAAAGATCATTAGAGGTTGGATAAAATTGCTTATTTATGCAAAACCAGGTAAACATAATCAAACAATTTAAAAATATTGCTCAAATATTCTTTGTCTGAAGTAAAATAATTCTTTATAGCAATATTGGCGAAAGAGAGCCAAATGCGGATGATGGAAATTTGTGCAGAAAAAGATGTAACTCATGATTTCTAAGACTCAGATCTAGATGGGATGCCTTTTATAACTCTTGAGTCTGTTTTACCTGGCACCGTGCCTTTGTAGCATAGCTGCTGGAAGTGTTTTAACTGAGACTACCTAAAAGGATATGCTCTTCGTGACGTGTTCAGTGACATTTCCCCTTTGGCTAATTAGGAGCAAGTGTTAATTCTTTTGATTTGTACATAGTCAAGATACTCTGTGAAAGTGAGCTAATTTCATTCCTACTTCACATCAAATATTATTCTTTATCTGAACTCTAGCTGAAGAACTCCAGGCCAAGTTCTCACTTACAGCAGATTAAATAAAAACTAAAGAAAAACTCAGCAAAGAACCAATTAGATAGAGTTGTAGGGACATTTTTGATCTGTTATTGTTAAAGGTGTGATCTTCAAAGCTGCTGAGCATCTATGTGCAGCTCCACTGACATCTTGAAAGCTGCAAGTGATGGCTTTGCCATGGGACCTCTGGCATTGGCAAGGGTTAACATGGTCACTGGCCTGCTCTTTCTCACAAAAAATAGGAAGTCTTTTGCTTTTGTATGTTTAAAATCTTGCTTTTAAGCAGTGACTCATGATTTCACTTATCTATGGACAAATCTCTTGTGAGACTGTATTCCTGTGGTCAAAGCCCTCTAGGTCTCATGCCTGTTGGAAGAGCTCTGCAGTAAGTGATCTCATACATTTAGGATGGGGGAAAAAAGAGAAAAACAATAAATGGTCTCCCACAGCTAAGTGATCCCACCAAGTAAGCCAGGCACATTGGAAACAGAGCTGCTGGTTTGTGTGAGGGGCTCTGGCTTCCCCAGGGACTCTAAAATAACACTGTCTTCACTCCCGGCTCCCTGTCTCTGCCCCTTCTCCATCTCACTAGTCACTTCCACCCCACAACAAACAGGTTCTGCTTCATTTTCACACCACCTCCATCTGTGTCTTCACCTCTTATATTAACCTAGTCCCAGTGTAAATTTTCCACTCATTATTTCTCCCCCTTTTTCTTCTTCTGACTTGTCTCAGCACATTTCTGTATTCCTTGTTGCTGAGGAAACTCTGCCCTTTTCCTCAGACAAAGGGAAAACATCACCAGGGCTCTTTTCCTGATGCTTCTTTCTGTATCACTCAACTTCTTTTCTTTCTTTGTGATGTTGTTTCATGAAGAAATGTAATAATGAGATTAAGACATGAGGGAAAAAAGTGAAGAAGAACACAAGATCAGAAGGGCTTGAGCAGCTGAATGTGTCCCTCTCATTTTTCCCTGTCAGGTCCTATGAAAAGTGTACCACCAGTCCCTTTGCTATCTGCTGGGAAGGGAGGGCAGCCAACCTCATTCCCTTCACCCCAAGGTAGGAAAACTGTTAAATACTGTGAAACAGCAGCATAGTCTCACCCTGTCAAAGGCTGAACCCTTGCTATATGCTGCTATGTGCTGCTATCTGTACGAGAATAAGACCACAGGTTTAAGCAAATAAACTTATTTTCCCTGACACAGCTTATCCATTTTGATCGATTCATAGGATGCTAATTTGAGTAACTGAGTACAAGGATAATTAGCAATCATGTCAGTGATAGTACATTTATTCAAATTAAGTCAAATGTGAGTAATCTCTGGATGTGTTTTTTTAGCCAGCACAGAGGAGAATAATTTAGCAGCTAATTTTAGACTTCTCTGAAAGAGAAAAACAAATTCTAGAGGCTCTTCTTGCTTTACATGTTAAGGAGACCCTGGGCTTCCAGGAATAATATTTTAACATGATTCAGAAAACTCATTTTCTCATTTTTCTGTCCAGTTATGGAAGAAAAGGTTTTGATCTAATTGCTCTCCTAGTTTCTTTTTCCTCCCACTCACCCTATGGGTGGGATATCTGCCCTCCATACCAGGGGTGAGGAACCATACCACAGCTTGTTGCAGGCATGGACACTTAAGTTTACAGCCATTTGGTTCCTTGGATGTGGAAGTTGCTTGAGTTGATTTATAGCCCTTAGTGAGAATTTTTTGGGTAATACTACAGCTTCTCACTAATGAAATTCCTGCACATTAAGTCCTGTGAGACTCTTGCAAGTAATTTTACTGCACATATTTTACTGCTCCTCCGGCAAAGCAGTACAGTGAACACAGGCAGAGAGGTACCGTGGCTGGATGCCAAAGCTGGTTGATGGATGGACTCCAGGTAGGGTCCTTTCCAACCAGCCTTCAGTTTCTCTGGGACCGTGTGATGGTGACCTCCCTCTTCTCAAATGAAACCTTTGCACCGGACCTTTGTGCTGGCCACCTCCATCAAGGTGTACGACTTGCCCTGGGTTTGCTGTGCCCTGCTGGCCCAGAGTGTCTGCGTGCACCATCAAGCAGCCTGTACTGGGGCAGTTCTGCACAGTTTGAAGGCCTCATATGTGGCAAGAAACCCTGGTCCCTCGTGCACTTCCCAAGGCAGGGTGCACACAGCAGTCAGTGACCACCTTGCACATGAGTTTGTGCTCCCCTGAAGGTTTCTGTTCTTTCTTGAAACCATCCCCTGTCAGATCCCTCTGCTTTGCTCATGGCTTAGGAGGGACAGGGCTTCCCAGGGCTCTGGCCAGGCTGTTGCTGCTGTCATGTTGCTGCATGCTCAGGGCACAAGACCAAACTGCTCTGTGTCTCAAGAGCAGCTGGGACTAAAGACACACTTTTACCCTCCTGTCTGCTCCCTGAGTCTGATCTCTGCCCTGAAAGCCACCTGCTGCCCCATAGAGATCCTTTCTGAGGTACCAGGAACAGGCTGGGTCTGGGATGGGCAGCCCTGAATCTTTGCCCAGCTTTGAGGTAGAAACAAGACTGGCATCACCTCCACTTAGAGTAATCAATTGACATGTGCCAAAGATTACTGCAGGAATCAAACAAAACAACATTAGTTAATTAACATCAGTTAATTTGAAAATCCTATAGCACATAAGTTAGAATTTAATGAGTCCTATCCATTTATTCCTTTATAATGTGAAGGTACAATATTATAGTAATATGTAGTTAACACATTAAAACAATCCCATTTTAGGTGATGTTTCCAAGCCGAGATTTTTTCAAGATTTCTACTTACCCAATCCCTGATGAAAACCCATGTGTGCCACTGGTGTTGGTGCCAGGACAGTGGGGACATAAGCAAGCTGAGAAGAGAGCTCAGCATTGCTCTAACTGGATGAAGGACAGCACACCTTCTTCATCAGGACTGCCTCTGCCTGGCATTCCCTTGCTGGGCTCACTTTGCCTTGAGGGAACAAACGCCAGCTTTGCAGATCTTGGAGAGCTTTAGGGTCTTTTCCTTGATTTTCCTCACAGGGTAATAGAGCCAGATTCTCTTGTGCATACCTCTATTAACTGCTTTAAGAGAGATCCACATCTTCAAAAGAAGCCCATAAAACATGCAACCAGACATGCATTATTTAGAGACAGCTGCTGCAGTAACGACCATGTGCAAAGAATAACAGAGCCACAAACGCTAAGCACATCCTCATGGAAGTCTCTGCGGATGTAACCCTAAGACCCCGTTAGCCTAATGGGACTAAGTACATCCAATGTTTTTATTATTTTGCAGTTCAAAACTCAGTTTCTCCCTTTACTTCCCTCTGTTTGGATCAAGCCTGAGAATTTTTTCACTGAGAGACAGACTGTCTCATATTTGGAGCAACAAATTTTTCTCAGTGCTTGAGAAAACTGTTACCACACGCACTGAGTCCCAGACAATAGACAATGACAGTTTTGGACAGATTTGGCCTAACAATGGAAAAACACGTTATCAATGATGGCTTGTACTAATTAAATGTACCTCCCTAGAATCAGGCCATATGTGATATTGATTCATTCAGTCACAGAGTTTCCCACTGCAGATATAATGATAATGCAGAGGCAGCATGCTGAGTGGCTCTCAGCAGCATATCAGAACAAAATACACAGCAGACACACACCACCAAGAGGCAGAAGACTGAAAAAAAAGTGCTAGGCAAAGCTCTAGAAATACCACTTACATGATCCTGATGAAAGCTCCAAAGGGGAGCTCTTTGTGTGCTGTTTTAGAAAAGCAAAATCTGTTCAGCTTTCCATGCCCAAGGCATTGCTCTTTGGGTAATTTGTCACTGAAAACCAGTGACTATTTCTGTTGCATTTTCTGGGTGAAATTGGAGGCCGAGCAGTCACTCAAGTGAGCAGGAGAAGGGCTGATCCCTGTAGGGGTCTTGGGAGAGACTGTTTCTTGCATGACCATGTACAAGATGAAGTACAGTGCCAGTGGCCCCAGGCACAGGCGTTTATCACCCTGCCAGACACAAGGCATCACTTCTCAGTATGAAGCCACGGAAGTTATATGTTCTTTTGCTAACTGAGCACTGAGAAAAGCTCAGTGACATTTAGAGGTTTGGACTCACTGCAGTCTGCACTGCAAAGGTGAGGGAGGATGTTGCATGGACACTCCCACATGGGCTGTTCTCCCAAACCAAACTTAGTTGAGTCCAGAAGATCCAGAATGCAAATGCTGCCCTTAAACCCATGTTTCTCATCCCATTTCAGGGCAAAAATTGAGATGTATAATTTTGACCAATATCAGAATGAACCACTTCAGCATTTGCAGAATCAGAGAACCTTGTTTTGGTTCTGAATTGATCTTGTTGTTAAGGTCATTTGACAATTGCCACTGCTTCATGGGAATTTCAGCTCAACGTTGACAATTACCTTATTGATCTCTGTGAGCAAAAGGATGGAACAAATTCAGGATGCTGTGACCTCCAAACACACTCAGTGGGACAAACCATTCTCTATAAACCCTGCTCCACGAGAGGAAAGAAAAGGGAAAAGTCAGGACTTCCCGAGCCCTGCAAACTCAAGACAATTCACAACAGTTCCCAGAACACTGTGACTTGCTTCAAATCTGTGAAAAATAACAAATTTTCCCCAGGAAAACACTGAGGTTTTCCTAATAATTA
Organism: Falcunculus frontatus; assembly: GCA_013398115.1. Classification (NCBI taxonomy): domain Eukaryota; kingdom Metazoa; phylum Chordata; class Aves; order Passeriformes; genus Falcunculus; species Falcunculus frontatus. The sequence goes on from VZRV01002981.1 coordinate 20,283, forward strand.
CATTTCTTTTGAATGCCTTTCTAATAAAAGTTTACAGGTCAACTCTGATTCTGAATAAAAGAGAAGTGTAGTAAGAAATACAGTTTTTCAAATCTTCATAATAAGGTAGGAAAACTTTTTCAGCAACAGAAACATATATAAATGTATGCCTATTTTCAAATTATTAATTTTATATTTAAATATAAACAGCAACTCTGTTTCTTCCTTTGATGCAACATCATCTTCCCCCTTAGATGGGGGCATGAATGGACAGAAATGAATGAGAGCTGTGAGCTGCTAATGCATCACTTAGTTTCCAGCAGTGCCTTGAACAATAAGGATTTACAGATAGAGATGTAGAGATGGGTGAATTTTTTCAGGGAAAATCAGCAAAAAACCCTTGCTTTTCTTGAAACTTGCAGGAAACTCGAGGAACTTTTGTGAGATTCACTTTCTTCCCATAAAGTGTAACATAAGAGGGACTGCACAACACTGACCTTGAACAGCATTCAGAGAAAAAAAAGAACTCCAAAGCTACCAGGCCATAAGTATTCTGCTCTCTGTTACTTGATAGAAGGGTTGTTTCAAAATAACTCCAAGATTTTCACTAATCCACTTGCCAAGATACCCACAGGCACGAGGGAGGTTTCAAGAGTGCTTCCTCAAGGGGTTCTGACCCCCTGCCCATTCCCAGTATCCCAGTGAGGGCAGAAGGTGGTTATCCAAATACGACACTCACAGAAATGTCCATTTAGGCAGAAGCTTAGCTTGCATGGCCTCTAAGAGATGAACTGAACAGACAGTACCTCTCCCTTTGAATGCAAATCTGAGCCCCAGGGATGGATTTGAGCTTGTTACGTTTGTGGTGGATCCCTCCCCACCACCTCCTCAAAGGAAAGCATCCCGTGAGCCTGGTTTTAGTTTGCCATAGGCCATGAGGCGGTCACAGTGCTGGCCATGGCAAACAGCCTTACATTAATCGTGTGAGATAAGACCATGGGCAGTGCTGCCTCACACACAGCTGAGGATGCAGCTCCCGTTCATCTTCCTTTCTTTTTTTTTTGACTTTGAAGGCAAACAATTCACCTCAGCTTTGAATCTTGAGTGTAAATTTGACTTTCCTTAGCCTTCTAAAATATTTTAATCTACTCCTTTCCAGCTGGCAGATATAGCTGGAATTACCACTAATGGCTTACAATACATTAAATTTTATGACTTGGTGACTGACACTGTTTATATCACAGAGGTTTTCATTTATGTACATTCTGTTTGTCTTGATTCCCAAGCCCCAAATTTACTAGCTAAGAAGGGCTGCCAGAGCTGATATAGGGAGCAGTATTTAAAATATATTTGTCAGCCAAAATAAATTTGTGATATGAAGAGTCTCTCAGGAGGTTTCATAGCAAAAGAGTCATCAAAAAGCTTTTTTTGCAGGAGTTGTGCAATTACCCAGCTCATGTATACGTACACAAATGTATATGTGTACCAAACAAGTCCTGAGTACTCATCTACCATATAGAAATAAAATTTACTTCAACCAAATGTATAGTTTTCTGAAGCTACAGACTACTCTAGTGCCCAGAAAAACAAGGTAAAATAAAATGGAGACCCACATTTCACTAAAGGTTATTTGGTTTCGTGTGTCTAGCTTTGGGTGTCTGTGGCTTTACTTTCAAATATACTGCAGTCCAGGACCTTCCACGGACTTAACAATACTTTAACAGCCATGAAACTGTGGTACCAGTTGACATCTACAGCCATCCCATCTCATTTGGCACAAAGTAACTTGCCTGAAGTCATGCAGGGTTTTGCAAAAAAACCCCTAGATTCACCTGACTCACATTCTCTCAGTCTCTGTGGATTTTCATCACCTTTGCCAGGAGTGCAGCACAGAGCAGTGCTCTGCAAGAAGGAGATGGAATACCCCTGAGCAAAAGGCACATGAAAGAAAATTTGCCACAGGCCTTGAAAATCAGCTGAGAAGGCATTTTATGTGATGACCCAAAACAAGCAAGGATTTAGAGACTGTCTGGAAATCTGAAGCCGGAGAGGAGAAGAAATTTTTATGGGTGACCACATTTAGAAACTTTGACCAGAGATAAACCATTACTGGGGCCTGGTTTTGAATGAAATTTTGCTGAGAGTCAAAACTAAATCATCACAAAAACCAGATTTCAGTCTATATGATGAAATAAAACTGAGATGCCATCAGTCCTTGAATACTTGAGCTTATGTTAATTTTTTATAATATTCTAGCATGATATGGAGTAAAGATCCATATTTATCTATACAGCAACATTCGAGTTTGTAAATGTAAGGGAAATCCATGCACTCCAAAGCCATGCAGAGAATTGGTTTTACTTTTTAAAAAATCAATAAATTGGTCCCTTTGGTGTTGCACTTTTTTTTCTAGGTAGCCCTTAAAAGGATCTTACTATAGCAACAGAGCAGCTCATCTCCCACGATTTGCCTGAGTCTCCTTTCCTTTTCACTGCAGATGTTAGAGCTCCTCCTGCACCAAATCCTTTCTGTTCCCTGCTTTCTGTGACCACTCAGCCTCACAAAGTCCATGTGTGCCATTCACCCCTTGCCAAGGACACTGTCATGTTTCCTTCTAGCGAGGTCCCATCTCACCCACCTCACCATTCCCCAAATTGTGCAGCCAAGCCTCCAGCAGGGCACAGGACTCTCACTCTGTAGCACATTGGACCGGACAGTAACTAAGTCCTTTCTGCCTTAAAGCCTATGGCCAAATACAGTGATATCCATAGGGAGAAGACAGTTGAAGATGGGAATTTCATGTGCATTTGAGTACTCAAAGCTGCTGCTGTGGTACCAGGATAAGCCGGGCTGATGCAGGCTCAAGCCTGAGCAGAACAACCATGGGGCTGTCCAGTCCTTTTGGCACTCATGAATGAAGACAGGCACTCGGTGCACTGAGCTGGAGATTCTTAGTCATAGCAGAAATCAAAATGGCCTCATTTCCCGGGAAAAGGATGTTAAAAGGAATTGCACTGGCTATTGAGAATTTTTCTTCCAATTTTGAAGACAAATTATACTGCTGCAGTATTCGCAGGTACTGGGTGCAGAGGAATTCATTAAAGAGAGAATAGCGACTGTGTATTGGTCTTTAACAGCCTGCAAAACTCCTCCTTTTTCACTGGGTTTTTATAGCACTGAGTTCTGCCTCCTCCTGTAAAGCTCTCCAGCTTTGAGTGTGTTCACCATGGGTTGATAATTCCTCCTTCACAGTAACACTTGGATGAATTCTCCTAACTGTATTCAGCATTTACATACAGGGACCTTAACTTCAGGTAAGGAACTGGTTATTAAGAATACAGGGGGCAGATTTACGGAGGTGCTGCCAAGGGCCCAAGGTGGCTGAGCGCTGGCAAGCAGGAAAATACCACATTTCATTTTTTCAGAGTACTCCTTGCAGCAGGCGCTGGTGGGAGCTCTGACACACCGTGGACCTGGGGTGCTCCTCTGCACCGATCCTGTTAACCAATGGCACACCTGTCTTGTCTGTGGGAGCAAAATGTAGTAAAATATACTGGTATGTGAGGGCACAGACTGGCAAAAATGGCAAGCAGGAGAATAAGTCTGAAGTGCTCTGGGCATTTTCTACTTCACAGGTAGCCTTGGTTTAAACAATCCAGCTGTGTCCATGTCAAGAGCACACCAGACTAGTTGGCCTGGGGTGGGTGACTAAAGTCCCCTCTACCTCCCTGCCAAATCTGTTTGAATGGTAGGGTCATTAGGCAAAGTAAAAAAAACTCAAAAAAGCTGGGGACCAGAGGGAGAAAAGAGAGAGAAAGAAAGGAAGAAATAGAAAAGAGCAGGGAAGTAAAATTTAAGATGGCATGAAGTTTCTAAGGATCTTATAGGCCTTTAGATTTGTTAAGCAATACTGGTTCTGAGAGCCGAGTGGTATGAAAGTTTAAAGTGTTTTAGGAGGAACTGACACACTTGTAATTATCCCTGCAGGACTGATGAAATGTGTGGAGCTTTGCAGCATGCCTGTGAGGAGGCCCCACCAGGTTAATCTGCCTCTGTTGCTTTTACAGAGCGTTTCCCTTTGCCTGTCTGACAGGCCTGATCCACAACCCCTGACAAATAACTAGAGAAATCAAAGATTGTAATGTTTTTCAGCCTGTGAGTAAATCTCCTTTTTAGGTCTCCCTTATTCATAAATAAAATTGAGATGCTTGCCCAGCAAAGATGATGTTTTTTATTCAATAGCTTACTGTTGAAAATTCCTGTTTCTGGCTGCTAGGAAAAACGAACTCTCATAATTTTCCATTCAATAATCTCTTCTAGTAAGTGATTGAAACGTAAGGCTTTGCTGTGGTTTTGTTTGTAATCAGGTCAGAGTTTTAGATGAGCTGTGGACTGGTGCTGCCTGGGCAGAGTGGTGGCACACAGATGTCAGAGGCACAAAGCTGGCTCTCAAAAGGGTTGCTGGGCACCAGGGCCTCAAGGTGTCAGTGGCCATTGGTGCTCTCTGAGGTAGTTCTGCTCACAGAGAAGTTAACAACATGAGCTCATGTCAATCAAGGGATTCAGGGACAATGGTATAATTTTGCACAGGGAGCTCTACATGCCTGTGAGAACATAGCTTTTAGCAGTATGCAGAGTTACACATGAAAATCTTAGGCTTTGAACCTATTTTGAAAATAATTAGAGGTTCAAAAAGTTATTTGAAGCTACTTGTCTCCTCCTTTATACATTTTAAATTATATTTGGTAATTTCAGAAGGAAGAGAGCTCTTATATAACATTTGGATGTGCACTTCTTGAATAATTAATTGCACCCTGAAAGGGATGATTTGGTCAACTCAAATATGATTTGTTATTTGTCTAATGTGGGATATTTCCATTTGTGCAATAGTCATTGCATGAGATAAATTACAAAGACTGCATTTTAAAACAAATTCTAAACATGCAGAATTAAGAAAGTCTTGCTACATTCCTCACAGTGCCTGAGATGTAAAAGCCCAATATTCACTAATGTACACCACATTTATTTTTTTACTTCTGGCTCACAGTTACTGTGAGAGGGGATAAATGACCCTCTGCTGCAGAGAGGTTCTCTATGTCCACAGTGATACAAACAGAACTTGGCTAAACATTTCTCAGTATAAAGATAGGTGACTGCAGCCTTGTCACCTGCATGGGGACCCCTTACCTTCCTTTATCTCAGCAGATCCCACAGACTCTCTCAGCTAGTAGAGAGGAAGACCTGGGATCTCTGGTCTGCTCCTCCATCTAAAATGAAACATCTTCAACAGCAACCTGCCTGCCACTGCTGCGCCGGGAGTCCAGTGCCTCCAGGGAGCACGGAGTGTTTCTGCCTAAAACTTAGAGATGGGCACTCTGGCTCCCTCTGAGACGACTCCCTAGCTGGTGGGTAATTCTGTCAGCACCGTGTGCTTGGAGAATGCAAAGCTCTGTGCTCTGGGCAGTATGAACATCACTTTACATGAGTAGGTGTAGGATCACCTCCTGTGTCAACCCCAGGGGAGAGCTGAAACTCTGTATGCTGCCACACCATCATGATTGAGAATGCTCTGGCTATTCTCACTAATGGCTACTTGAGTATCTGAATAATTTAGACAGAAATAGTGGCAGTGTGAAGTCTAACCCCATTAATTTTAAACCTTGAATCCCTTTAGGGTGTTTCAGCACAGGTGAAAAGGGCATTTCAGAAAAGATTTGGCCAAAAAAGACATGAGGAGCACCTGAGAAAATTACACAGGACAGTATAAATTGTTACCTGTGTACTCCTCTGAATTGTACCAGCCCAGAGATAGCTCAATGTCAATACAGGACCTTAATGGTGGTGACTGTGTAAAATCCGTTCCTTGGAGTTAACACTGAGGTTTGACAGAATCACGGGCCTTTGAAATAGGTCTTATAAATGTACATATATATTGTAGAAGAACACATACCTAGAAATTCTCTATAGGCATACACTCCACGGAGACTGCTGCTGAATTTTTGTTTATTTTTTTTTAATTTGTGGATGGGAGAAGAATTTGTCATGGTTATCTCGAAATCTGCAATTAATCATTATTTTTTCACTGATCAGGAGGACTTAATGGAGGAAATAAAACATTTTAGAGGGTCAGGGATATTACAGAAAACAGTATTTGTATCTCACAAATTTAAACATCTTCTATTTCCAAGTTACCACCCATAGATCAGATCCCCAAGAGCTGACTAAAAGTAGTTATATTGCTTTGCACTCCATGGTGGGGGAGCCGTGGAGCTAATTGTCTGCTCCTGAAGATACAAACCTGCTTCAAAGATATGAACTGGCTCTTCAGTCCTACTGGGGCATCTCTGGAGAAATGTATTCTCATCCAATTTTTTTCTCACCATGGACGCAATTCCATGTGAACATTTAGGGAGACAGATGCCTGCATCCACCCCTCAAATGTTTTAAACCCTCTGCTCAGTCTCAGCAGCAAAGAGCTTTCCTCCACTCTGCACTGGGAGAGAGCCTCTGGCAGGACAAGCCTCAATCCGACCCCCAAAACACTGACAGAGCAAAGCATGCACTTTTAAGAGCAGGTCACCTTTGTGCTGGCAGGATGAGGGCACTTCCACACTGGAGTGTCAGGGAAGCCACAGAGCAAGTGGGTTTTGGAGGAAATCTCTTCCCGAGCACCTCCAGTTGAAGCAGTACAATCCCTAGGGAGGCTACAATAACACCTTGTGCAGGATACTGGATAAACCCTGTGAGGGGGCGAAGAGTTAATGGAAAACTGACTCTCCTTCACATGCAAACTATTTAAAATCTGCAGATTACAGTAACTGCCCATTGATTTTTAGTGGGGTGAGGGCAGCAGGAGGAACATGTCACATAACTCATGGCTGGTACTGGGGGATTGATGCGCAGAACTGGAGGGCTTGGCACAGTGATGGGGTGGCTGGAGGAAAAACCAAGCAGGAAAGGGAGGCAACCGGAGAGATGGTCTGAGCAGTGATATAAGTGATGCAGACAGATTGGGCAACTTCCTACAGGGGCATGATCCATGGATAGCAAGGCTGGCAGAAAGGTGCCATGTGCAGGGTGCGGGGGCATTGGGGAGCTTGTGTATCTCTCCAGCTCCCAGCGCTGCTGGCACCACTCCTGCAGGGAAGAGAAGTGGGACTGTGTGGGGAACTTGCTTTGCATAGCTGTGTGGGTGGGATGAACCTCGAGGTACCGGGACTCGCAGAGGTTTTGTGCTGCTGCTGACAGGAATTTTAAAAAGCAGTAGCATTGTGTATAAACGTAATATTTGAATCTCTTTGACATTTCCCCCTTGGTGCTAATTATTCCCAGCAGCTTCTCACCATGCAGCAAATGCCTGGCACTGTGACAGTTATTAAAAACCTGTAAACAGGCTCTGGTGGAAAGTGCCTGGAGTCACCTTGCTGTGTTAAAGAGAAACTGTCTAATAAGCAAAACCAAATTGAATCTGAACCCCACTTAGGCAGCTTCAGAGACTTCTCAGAGGCAGAGGCTCGGGTAGGATCGTATCAGTAAGTACATGTCGAGAAGGTGTAAATTAGATGCAGCCGAAGTCTTCTCAGTGGAGCCCAATGACAGGACAAGAGGCAGTGGGAACAAATTGAAACACAAGGAATTCCAATTTAACGTAAGAAAACCCATTTATACTGTGAGGATGGTCAAACATTGCCACAGGTTGCCTGGAGAGGTGGTGGTGTCTGCATCCTTGGAGACACTCAAAAGCCACCTGGGCATGGTCCTGGGCAGCCAGCTGTACATGTCCCTGCTTGAGCAGGGGGGCTGGACCAGGTGACCTCCAGAGGAGCCTGGGCTGTTCTGCAGTTTTTAGTTTCTGTGTGCAAATGTGCTGTTCCTGTTGAGAAACAGCTCTGAGAGACACCACCCGAGAGGCGTGAAATACAAGGGATCTGCTCACCCAGAAGAAGCTGGTATAGCACTGGCTCCAGTCCTCTCAGGAGTGTGATTAATGCTGATGGGAGTCAATGAAATACTCACCTGGAGTAGGTATTTCAGCCTAGCTAGGGCTGGGCTCCATCTTCCTTTTCTCAAGCCAGGAACAGTAGTATGGCTTAGTTCACAGGTCCAGCATTAAACAGATTTTGCAGGATGTACAGAGCACAAGAGAAAATTGTAGACAAGACTAAGAAACTTCCCTGCTTGGAGCTTCAGCTTTCAAGCACCAAGTCCCCAAGGGCAGGGTTTGGACAGTGGTGGCATTGAACTGGCTCAAGATGCCATTGATGTTTTGGCTCCAAAGCTTGTTCATTTTCTGATCTGAAAAGTTGCTTGGTTTCTTTGGGATCCTAAAACCTCATTCAGCAAAGAGCTTTGTTGGCTGCCCTGCAGAGCCCAAGCTTTGGGGCTTTTGTCTTTGGCACGTTTTTCATCTCATAAGCTGTGGTGAACCACACTTAGTTTGCATCCATGTGTGGCCCATGGTCCAGGTGTTGACAACCATCTGCTTCTGGTTGTCTCAGATATTGTCACAGCAGAGGAAAGATTTGACAGATTCTCTCTTTTGATCCGTGGTCTCTGGGGTGGCTCTGGACTTCTACAACCACAGGAGGTTCTGATACTCTAGACACAGAAGCTGAAGCACTGCTGATAATCACAAGCCCTGAGCCGTCCTTTTGAACTGAACTTTGTGCACATGCCAGTATTACACAGAAAGAGTCATACTGAGCTGGGACAAATCTCCATTTATCCCAGTGTACCTGCCCAGGGTCAGGTTGCAGTAATTCAGAGCCTTAGCTTGAAGATGTTTCTTGAAAACCATTGTGTTTATTAGCCATTTACAGGCTTTTCTGCTGTGATTTTGTACAACTCAGTTTTAGGCTCTTTTTGTACTTCTTAGACTCTGCTCAGCTGATGCTGTTAGGTTCTGCAGTTCAGCTACAGAAAACACACTTGCTGTATTAGAACTACCCTGGCAAGTTTGTTTTCTATCTCTCTGTACCCAGGTTATAAAAGAGTGAAAAGCCCTGCTTATGCTTTTTCAAATGGATACTTTTAGCTTGTTTAGTCTTTCACTGAACAAAAAACTGCCCCATAATCTTACAGATCCTTAACACTCTTTGCCTTGCTTCTATCTTTAGAAACAAAGTGGAGCAAATTCTGGAATATGTTACTTTTCGATCTGAAAGGAAAATATTTCCTGCTTAAATGAGTGTTGACAAGCGAAGAATCTGACTCAGCCCACTGAGTTCAACATTTGCATTCAACAAGCATCTCTTCACATGGGATACAGGCAATGACAATGCAAGTAGCCTGGCCACGTCATCACTTCTTGGGGTCTTTTCAGTCCTGCAGCAGGGCCCTTCTGCAGTTCAGTCCTGCCCTTTTCAGCACAGGGGGAGAGGCAGTGCAGCACTTTTATGGTGTTTGCCCTTGGAGGCATAAGGCACATTGGCTATGTTGTTTAAAAGAGGCTGTAATTTCATCTATTTCGGAATCTTGCCTGTGGGCAGGTGGATGGTGAGGTAGGAGTTAACCCACCCACTCTGAGTCCCAGTTCTGCCGGGGCTGAAGAACAACAACAAATTCATGCACAAGGAACCTAACAGTCAATTGCAGTATGAGCCTGTCCATCGTTAAGGTAAATCCACAATTCTATATTCTAGAAGCAATGAGTGTGATAGGAAATTCTCAGAAAGGTTTGCTAAGACTGACTCCAACATGGAGATCAGTATCGACATCCATGAGCATATGGCTGCACACACTAATGTGAGCACACAAAAGTTGCACAGACTTTGGTACCTCTTTCCTGTCCTTTCTGTATTTCTACAATCTCTACCCTCTTCACTGCAACCCATCTGACCTTCCACAATATTCACTCAAGAAACCAAAAAGATTTTAAGAAAGAAGTGGCTGAATTGCTGACAAAGGTCACGAAAACGCTCGTAATAAACAACACTTATGGTAATGCTGGAAGGACAGCAAATATTTTACCAGTTTTTGAAAGACTGGCAAGACAATTATGAGATTCTAAAGCAAGGTTTGTTTAAGTGTTAATCACACCACTTGGGTGAACAAGGGGCAAACCACGGTAGAGGTAAGCCAGCTTTTATAAAATAAAATCATATATTTTCAGACATTCAAACTGCACTTGACAGAGTTCCTCACAAGAATATAATAACCCGGTAACTATAGTATTATTATCCACATTTTATTTTGTTAAAAATTTATTTATTGTTTATTAAGTGTAAAGTCATTCCAGAGCTAGCATTTGTAGGATCAGATGTTTTTGTTAACATAAAATCCATCAACAGGAAAATTCTAGCCTGGAGAAACAGCAACAGAAAGAGGAACAAATTAGTTACTTGGCTTGTCAGGACAAGAGACAGACTGAGACCTTTTCAGCAGAGCTTCCTGACTGGGCAGTATGAAGCCATGGGACCACAGCATAGTGCATTGAAGCACTGCACAGCTACCCCTCTGCTCTATGTAAAGGGCTCCCTCAAGGAGCTTGCAAACACAATCTCAGCAACATAAGAAGTCTTAAGAAGTCCTTGGAAAAAAAGGCTGGTGAATCAGCCAACATCACCCACCAGCACTTGTGACCAACTGTCTTTAGAGCTACCAATGCCTCCCAAGCTACAACTGAGCTTGACCTGCTCCAGGCTATTACTTCATATTTGTGTTTACTCAGGGTTACAGCCCGTATCACTTCTGCTGCCTTGCTACCCAGGGAATGGCTACTTTGAAGCAGGGCCAGTGAGAGTGCTCCTTAAGACAACCAAGGAACTCACAAGGTCTTCAGTCCTGCAATGTTTCCCTCCTTCCTGAGGGATATGTGCTGTATTTCTTACTATTCTCCCAAGCTTTTGGAGAGCAGGTAGCAGACAGGGTCATGCAGCACCCCTGTGAAGATGGGGTGCAGTGCCTGTAGAACTAGGGCAAGACATTGATGAGGACGTCGATGGGGTTCATTATAAACTGTCTGATTAGACCTTCATCTGGAGGATGTCCAGCTAGAAATAAGTAAATGAGAAGTGGGCACAAACCAGTTGATGATGCACAATAATCTTCCCAGCAGATAATTTTCTTTATTGGCTTCTTATTAATTAACAATCTGCTTATACTATTTTTTTTTGTAAGTTGAGTCTGTAAAATATTAACTGCCTAGTGCTTTCAACTTTCTCAGAGTTGTTCTGTTTAACAGTCAGGCTCTTAAGCCTTCAGACTTACAAAAGCATTGCTTTAAAATTTTATTTCTCACAGGAATAGCTTAGCATTGTTTTTAGCTTACAAAAGTAGCATGCCTATAGATTTTCCATAAAGAATGTTTCATTAAACTCCATTGATGTAATTTCCTATCACTCCTACAGCATGTTTTCCAAACCAGCTCTTCCTTTCTTTGACAGTGAGTCCTTTAGGCCTCTGTTTGCATTTGCATAATGCCTACTTACCTTTTCACCTTTAAATAAATTATTTCTACTGTGTCTTTTCCCCTTGTGTTCAGAACTAACCCGTGCACACACACTCCACCAAAGCTGTTTCACTCTTGCCATGCAAATGCAGGTCCTAGCAGAAGAAATCTCATTAACTGATTTCAGTGGAGGTATTTCTGCTTCCTGGCTGATAAGGGCACAAATAAAAAAGTAAAGGGAATCTGCAAAAGCAGGTAGATGCAAACAGATTGTTCACCTCTCTCTACTTCCTCTAGTCACACAGGTCTCTTCCTGTAAACCACAGGCTGACATTTGAAAAGCATGAGGGCTTTTCTCCTCAGGACAGAATTTAAATCAAGTAGTTACACAATGGCTACCACTATGAGACTGTGTATTAAAAAAGCTATTCTTTACACATGCACATAATGTGTCACAAATCGAAACAGAAAAATTAGTTACCCACAAATCAATATTGAATCTATTTCTTTGCTGAATGAAATAATTACTTAAAGATAAAGCCCTCAGCATGACTGGGGAGGTGACTTTGTTCTACACTGACAGAGTAGCTATGTGCACAGGGGTTGTACAGAGGGTGAAGCCACCATGCTGAAGTGACCTGGGACCTCAGAGCCAGAGCTGCACCGGGCAGCACTAATGGAGCAAAGTCAAGTGCTAAGAGCACTCAGAGGGTGTCACCTCACCGGTGTATGATGAGGTGACACCCTCAGGGAGCATTTTGCTCAGAATTCTAAATTTCTCCTTTAGTTTCATATCAACAAGAAGCAGAAGCAATTGCATTGAAGCAAACTCAAATATATTTATTATCATGGTGTCCAATGCACAAAAGAATTCAGGATTTTACAGTGTTGCAAAAAGCAAATCTCTTACTACTTCTCCATGTTTCTTGGTAATGCAGTGGCACTATTGGCTTTGGCGGTGCTCACAGTAGATAGTTATGGCAGTCCTTACACAGTGTTGATCCCACTTTCCAGGAATCTCATTGAATGGTGTCTCAGGCCTCTGGCTGAGACATTCTAGTTCCAGCCATGATAATGAAATGCATAAGAAATTAAAGAACTGAAAATGAGGTAATTTGGACTCCTCCCTCCTGTCAGCAGCCATTGGAGCTGGTGTTAGGGCAAAGTCTTCCTGCACAAAAAGAAAGTTACCCAGCTTTCAAGGTGCCTAAAGACTCTTGCCCATTTTCCTAATCACAGAGGAAGAGACAAAGGTCAGGTCCTTCTGGGTTTCTCCATGCCTGGGCCATCTGCAGATGTAGGGAAATAAAAACAGATTCACAGCCCTCATTCTCACTCGTGATCAAATGTGGGCCTCAAATACTTCATCACTCTTCATTTACATATCTGCTGTATTGAAGGCACTAGTATTTCAAGGGGTTTTTTGGTTCGTGGCAGATGAACCAACCAACCAAATTATCAAAAGAATTCTGTCAAAGAAAGATCTCAATACAAGGAAATTTTTTATGTTACAAACATTAAAAACAAATGGTCAGTAATGATTCCCAGATTTTCTTTTTCATGCTACAACCCTGCACAGTCCCAGAAAAGGAAACTTCAAGCGGTCAATCAGCTTTGCAGCCCTGTTTTAATCTGCCTATTACCAAGTGAGTTATGAATGCCTCTTCTATTTATTTGCTTTACCATTACACCATTTATAAATCACTTGATTTTCATTAGAAAGCTTAGTACTGTTCAGGCTCATTAACACACAGTTTTGTCCTTAGGTTTCAGCTAGTAACAGTCATCCTGAGTCTTCTAAAACTAAAGTTCACATAGAAGGCTTCACATCTTGTTTACCTTCATGATCCTTTGCTTGAAAAAATCTTATTTAGTTGTTGGACTAAAAGGTCACTTGTGTCATGCTGCTGCAGTGTTTCAAAAGTCAGAGTTTTGGGGGAAAAGTACTTGAGCAAATCATAGCTTTGTTGCTTTCAGAACTATGGAGACTAAAATCAGAAGTCTGATGCTTACTAATACCTCCAGAAACCTTACAGTAAAACCCAGGGCTAACAGCAAGGGAAAAGATGGACTTTAAGACAGCTACTACTACATTTCTCAAACCAGAAGTAAAAGTCAACTAAGCAATCAATCAACAAGTCAACGACTTTCCACGTCTAAATAAGCGGTCTACAGGTACAACACAGCCTGGACCCAAATCTAATCATCTTTTGTTGATCTAGTGTGCCGCCACAGGGCCCAAGGAGAGATTAAATATCACCAGTTGGAAGTTGGGCCTGATTGGACTGCGTTGCAAGACCTTTGGGGAATTTGATAGTGACATATGTTTTATGATAGCAGTAAGGCTCCCAATTGCATGAGGTGTTCATCGAAACAGCATTTTCCATTTGCACAAAACTAGAGACTGAAAACTGACCTAATCTGGAGGTCAGGATAGAACATGAAAAAACCCCAAAGATTAAGCTGCCTTTTAGTAAAACTGACAGTAAATACAATTAAGGGGATGAACTTATTTCACTGGTGCTTAAAGAACGCTGTGCTTGGTTCTCAAAGAGGAAGTAGGCACAAAAGGTTAAAGAATGCTTTTATTCAGCTTTCAGCTTTCACAGTTCTAAACAAGAAACATAATTAACAATTCACCAATGGTATCAGAGAACATAGTCCTGGTATCAGCAAAATGTCTACTGTTTAAGGCACTGGTAGTGGGAAGAAAAAACCACATAACATGGATTGCTCTTTCTCAATCAGAATTTGAATCTATTATGAATATGTGCTTGCTATTCAATGCTTAGAAACCCACAAGCTACATTCACAAACAAATGTTTATATAAGTTCGGTAATTACTGAGACAGGAATCAGTGGCTCCCCTACTTCGACTCTAGAGCAAGTATTGCTTTTCTTTGGAGTGGAATCAATTTTTAACCTACTAAAAGAAACCAAAACACAAATTACTTCAGCAGTATGGCTTTAAGACCCTGTATTTGGTTACAATATAGCAAGCCAAGTTAAATGACAGCATACAAGTGCCATATACTGTCATTTTAAAAGAAGCAGTTTTACAATATAAAAATTAGTTTAGAACATACTATAGCCAGCTTTTGTACAAATATATTTACAAAACTGAATTACTAAAAAAAATTTAAGAACGTTTTAAATATGAAACACACTTTAAATGTTGTACGCATAAAATTACTTATCCTGATGATATAAATTAGGAATACTACAAAATTTTTAAAGCTGGCATTCATATGCTATTGAAATGCACACATCAGAAATACCAAAGTGTTAGTTCTGCCAAAATCCTTAAGAGTCACTTTTCTGTTTGCCAAATGGATGTACAGTGACTTAGGTTTCTAAAGGAGACACAGTGACCTCCCGTGGCCACCTAAGAAATCCCTGTCCTTAACCTTTTTTCCCATTTTGCACATGACATTCCACAAAAATGCCAATTAACTTAAAAGGTACAACACTGGTTTCATGCCTGGTCCAACTACTCCAGGAAACTACAGTATTTCTATCCGAAGTGAGCATAAAGGAGCACAGCCTTCACACAATCTAGCTCCTGGCTGCGGAGAAAAAGTCAAGTGTCCTCTACGATTTATCAAGAAACTGTTCCAGAACCTTTTAGAGAACTGTTTTCTGTAAGTCAGTGAGAGATGATGTTTAATAGATGTCCAACACTTATTCAATATTAGGCTCCCAAATAAATAACTTCAGCTTTTGAGAGAGCAAAGGAAGGAAATGTAAATTGATGCTGCCTGAACCAAGTTCAAAGCAGAACTCTGGTAAAGTTGTACAAGGCTCTTAAATGTGTGTCAAGTTCATCGGTATACAAAGCTCAAAAACATTCTAAAAAGAAACCAAGTGGAGGAAAAGAATCCAAAAGTCATTTAAGTGCCTTCTTCCATTGTTCTGAAGGGATGCAACCAACAGGAACAAAACACTGTCTTCTTATGTCATGAACAGATGAACAACATGAAAACAAAACAAAAATCACAGTAGTGACTGTCCCTCATCTGTAGAACAGTAATTAAGACTTACATTCTTCTACTGTTTATAAATCCTCTCTGTTATATGCAACTTTTTTTCCATTATGCGACTCTTCCGTGTTTGGTGCCAGCCATGTGAAATACACCTTCACTGGATCGATATTCCAATGCTTGTGAAATGATACTGGAATTTGGTGAGAAAGGTAATCTTTTGGGTAGTCCATTGGCCTTGCCTAAGATGGAAGAATAAAGCAAAAGCACCAGTTTAATGATCAATAATAATTTTAAAAACAGAAAGTATCACTGCTCAATGGCCTCTGTAACACAATGTGGCACTGACAAAATATGCAAGATGGTAACAAAGGGGTTTTTACATCATTCTATTAAATCAATTGACAAGACATTAGTTTAAATCTTCAACTCACACTGGAGTCATCATGCTAGGAATGAAGTACACTGACATTAAATATGCCCTTTTTCTCAGGATATGAAATGACCACCATTTATGAAGTCAAGTGATAAACAGTGTAGTTGGTATGGAATCTTTTTAAATATGCAGTTTTGGCTCAATGATGACAAAATTATTTTAAACAATATTCTCTTCCTCCTCTAATGACAGTTGTCAGCACTGCCACTGTGATTGTAGGGTCCTAATAAGATCATAAGCAGCCAAAATACATGGAGTTTTACGATAGGTAAAGGTTCCAAACATGGGATAAATTGTGGTGCCAGAAAACTGTGTTGTTATTCCTTATCAGGCTATATCAAACCTGACAGAATTACAACACAGCTACAAGATGCAGCTGCTGTCCTAATGCACCATGTGTATTTCATTTTCTCTGGCAGCCAATGGCACATAAGGGTATCATTGCAAAAAAAATTCCCACCTGTAGTGGTCCCTGGAAAAACAACTACATTTTGCCATTGGAGTTTTTGTAAAGAAAAATGCATGGAAGGCAAACATTTGTGTTTTACATATAAGAAAAAAAAACCAAACAAGAAGAAAATGGAGTGATTTGGATAACAAATAATTGATTTGATGCCTAAGCTGGTAACTAATTCAACAACTGCACGCTTCACCTACTTAGTATTTATGAATTCTTCACGCAGTTCTGTATACATTACAGTCATAAAATTAGGCAACAGAATTTGATATTACGAAATCTGAATATGTGTTGTTGTTGTTGGCTTTTTTTTTTTTGTTCTGGTATTTAAACAACAGAGTACTTATTTTTAAAAATTTCACCGGAGAAATCAAGAGTGAACCTATATCCCTCACGACTTTCGAAAAACACTTTGTAGAAAATTTAGGTTTCAAGAACCTGAAGAATTTATTTTTGGATAGAGACAGTTTTTACACATCTGAGACCAAAGATTTTTGCTGTTTGAAAATCAATCACCTTTTTATTAAGCTATAGATGAAATTCCGGTGTTTCAATAATTCTAAAATAATGACATCAACTCTAGTTTGGGGATCTTTTGCTAAAATTTGTATTTCATGTTCTAGAAAAGCCATATATACTGCTTTATCCCAGATTTTATATTTAAGACCACAATTCTGGCTGCTACTCAACATGGGAAGGTTCCTGTTCTCTTTAAGAGTCTCACCATGTAAAAACCTCTGGAAGAGGTTACAGAATATGTATGTATCTACCTCAGCAAGTAGGCAGCAGGAAACCAGTAAGAGTGAGCAAACACTTACATCATAGACTTTCCAAGAATGACGATATCTTTGCTTCTGTTTCATAGTCTATATCTCAGTACAATTTTAGATTCACATATTTCAAGGAACATCACACATCATAATATTTTAGTCAACTCCTTAAAAAGTTATTTTCTGGTTGGCAGAAAATCCAAAATTGGTTTTCTCATTTTTTAAATATTTTTTGCACAGTAGTGGAATTTGTAGAATAAGCACATTCAATTTTTATTCAGTGGTTTGCCCCCAAGGGTTAGCTTCTGTTTGAGGGATGTTAAATTAGAATTTGTTATAAGCAACAGTAAAGATGAATTAGAAATCAAGTGCAATTTTCTATGTGAAAAATCAAACTCCTAGGATTTGACTTTCAAAGTGATTCAGTATCAAATGCAGACTATCAAGGATTACAAGGAAGTTCTTTGGTTTTTTTTGAATAAGGACCATTCTTACAAATTTGGAAAATGAGTTCTGTTCTGACTCTCCTTTAATTAGGTCATTTGTTGTTTTGGTTTTTTAAACACCTGTTCGAGCACAAATTATTTAATAACTGTTAGTTTTATAATATGCATGACTTGTTTTCTTTCTATACTGAAAGGAGTAAGCAATGATAAACAAAACAGGAGAGTAAACAGATATGATTTTTTTATATGGACAAGAAATTAAAATATTGAATAGTGTGTTCTCAGTCTTCCCATTTCTCTAAACAGTAAATGTAATCAGAAATGTAATCTTAACATAGGAAAAGATGACAATTTAAATAAGAAACTCCCCCCCTCCACCAACAGCTACTTTGAACTACATGGTAATTTACTAATTATCAAGTAGCTTATTATCTTACTTGCAGCTCATATTCATTCATACTCATATCCCAGTTTTTTCAACTAGATCAACACCTGAAAAACATCAAAGCTACACTGAGTTAAATGTTGATTTAAAAAAAGTTGTGCACTGTTTGGGAAAAAAAATCTTTAGTGCTTCTTGTTCATACCACGGAAGGATATGGTTTACTCAGCTTACAAGGAAGAAAATCTCTATAGGCCTCAATGCATCACGTTTTCCACTGTGGCACTACAGTTAGCTTGTTAAATATTGTGGAAGACAGAAACAAAATTCAAGTCTACTCCAGCCCTTTTCTCCCAAACTCACATGAAAATTATGTTTTGTGAGCTCTCTTTCCCATGTACTAGCATAAAGCAATTTATCATATTTATACCATTCTTCAGAATCCACCAAAAAACCAATGTTTTCATATTTCATATCTTCACTAATGAGGTATTTCAGAATAGTAAATATTGAATCAATTGAAAAATTATGTAAGTAGAGCAGGCAGATCTATCAAAAAATTTTACAGTCGGTTCTCCATTACCTGGAGAAAAAAGTATTGTGTTGTAGGTTTTTTCCTTTAGAGGACATATGACTGCTATTCAAAGCATGTAGCTGCTAGTTCTATTTGTTTTTCAAAATTCTCACCTCTGACGGCATTTTTAATAAAATGTAGTTAGAGGTTAGCTGAAATATCATATAAACTAGCAAAGCATTGTAGTAATCCATGGTATGAGAATGTTTTTATTTGATCAGTCTTGTTCTGCTGGGAACCAAGGTAAAGCAGCAGCATCATCTTGGTTAGTGTTATTACATATTGATCGAATTTGAATATTTATGACTGTTTTATGTGTATACTTAAAAAATGAAATACACTTTTAATACTCAAAAATAGCTCTCTGACCTGATGAAAAAGTGGACTGTGTGTTATAGGGATTCCTAAGCCACTGAAACACATTCCAAGGACCATATCATCAGGGGCATCCATGCTGTAACACCGGCATTTGCTAGCAAGTAGTTTCTGAACAGCTGTTCTGCTGAAAACCATCCTGAATAAAAAAAAAAGCACATGAAATGTATAAAAACTACTTAAGACACCATATAATCCTAATTAATAAATATTGCTAAATTACTAAAACTGCAAGACCAAATGTAGCCCTCTGATACAACACATTTGAAATTCAAAATTTGAGGGGTCAGAACTGACAAATAGTGCCAGAGCCATTTTCTGAAAGATAGTTACTATTTATACTGAAAATTAATTACACCAATTATACTCATTGCTATTATTCCAACAATAACTTAGCTACCCACAGCTGATAATTCCTCCTAAATTTGGCCTGGACTCAAAAGAGATGTTCTCCTCAATCTTACTCAAATGTAAGGGAGAAGAGTTGGGGCCTTGTGACCAGCATGTGTCACTACACAGAAGGTGTGAAGTGAATGGCACGCTTTTGGGGAAAACATCACTTTTTCTGTTGAAACTGATCTGTGTTGTAATTTAGAACATTTGCACTCAAAACAGGAACTAACGTAGATATCAGTAGGAGCCTAAATAAATTACCCTCCTCCACCAGTGATATAACTGTATCCTCCTGTTCCCAAGCCATAGCCATAACGCTCTCCAAGGAATACTGGCTCATTTGGGTCATAGCAGCTGAGCAATTTTCGGAGTCTGAAGATGCTATAATATGAAAAGCCATTAATAAAAAATCTTGTAAACATTCATTTTGGAATGGACATTGCTACCCTCAACAGCATTCTATTAAATAGCACAATGATGACAGGAGAAATTCCGAAATTCTACCCAAAAAAACTCCCCCAGAGATACAAACTGCTAAACAGAAATTTATGATGGATTATTTACTATGAGATATGACTGCTGAACTTGGTCAAATGATGAACCAATTAGCTTAAAACATTTTTTGAAATAGGCAGTTTGTCAGCAGAACTGCATCTCATATCAGAGAAAACATGAAATTATACTTTCCAAGCAATGTTAAGATCTTTGCAAATTATCTGTGAACATTTACAAATTGAAAACTAAAAAGGTAGGTTTAGTTATATGAATATTGCATTATCCACAGTTACATCTTATTATTTCTTATTCTACATGAGATTCTATACACATGATTTAATGTAAAGTATTGTCTTGACTCACTGTTCCTAACCATGTGATCATGCTCATTGATCACTGTGCCTTTCTTTGCTTATATTGTAGTGTCAGATTTTACGACAATGGGATCTAATTTTCCAACAAAGACAAGTTCCAGAACACCATTCTGGATAGCTTGGACAACTGACCTGAGCTTATGGAACGTTTCTTCTGACACACTTATCTGAGGAATACATCTTAGAAGGGGTATTAACAAATGACTAAACCCCATCAGGTCAAACGTACCTACACTGAGGAATCACAAAATGGGGTGTATTCAGACTATATGATTACATGATAACACTGATATGCACAGTTTTAACCAAGTTACAAGATTGTTTTTATTACCCATCAAAAGAATACTGATGGAAAGCGACAATTTTTTTTCTTAAAGTAATATAAAGCTACATAAGTAATAAAATAGCTGTATCACTTAAATAGAGAAGAGTAGGTGAATATTGCTAAATCTCTTATTGACATAAACAGTGGTAACTCCTGAAGTAATGCAATACGTACCTTATCAGTGTGTCATCATCCACTACCACTAACCAAGGGGTTCTGAGAGAAGTATGATTCAAAAACCTTTCCAAAATGGCAAAAGTTTTCCCACAGTGACCTAAGAAAAAGAGAAATTAACAGAATATACACTTAAATAAAATAGGAATTAAATTAAAAACAGGCTTTATTCCAGCTATCTGTCAAGCGGTTGGACAATACTGGACAAACTGCTACTCTTAACTTAAAGAGCTGTAAAAGTGAGGAGACCATGATAGAAGCGTGTTCTGCAAAACACTCCAAGATACTGTCATAGCATTTCATGATGCATCAGGCAGACCCACAGCTTTTATAGAAATATTTAAATCTACTGGACTCATCACTGGCAACTCAGGTCCTGATCACTGCCTCTAAGGAAAGGCCTTAACATTTATCACAAGATTACAGTGAAGTTCAGCGGTAAGACACCCTTTGCTAGGAGTGGAGAAGTGAAATACCCTTGTTCGGAATAAGCAGGACATGAGAAACAAGAAGTTTCAGACTTCTACTGAATCTTCTTTAGATCTTGGACAAACCTCATTTCAGTCAGTCTTCATTCATCACAGTTGATTATCTAAAGTAATTATCGCTATCAATATTACATTTACTAAACAACCATTCAAAATAATATTGTATTTGAAGCCACTTCCAGTTAAAATATTCTTTCAGAAAATGCAGTAACTCTATGTTCAAGAAATGAAGGAAGTCCTCGCTTTGGTGATTTTGTGAAACTGAGAACTTAATGCAGACTGATATGAGAACATTTACAAAATTAAAGCCTAGATTTCTATATTACCTTCTATCACACAACATGGAAGCTCCCTGGCATGACTAGAACTACTGGGCATGGCTTCTACAAATGACCCACATGTGCCCCACAGGCTTGCTGCCTCCTAAAGACACTCACTGCTTGCTCATGTCCTGCTTCACCTGTGCACACAGAAATCCCTGTCTATCCTCTCTCTGCCTCTAACAGACAAAAAAAGGGGGCAGAAATAACCCAGAGGTCAGAACAAGTGACCTAGGGGGATAGATAAGGCTAACAGGCCACAGCCTGGACACCCGCAATTCAGAAGGTAATAGATACAGACTATCAGCCTAAGAACAATACATCAAATGAAAGAAAAAATCAGAATTAGTGAGGTCAAGAAAGCCATCATATCCATAGCTTTTTTTCTATTAAAACACAAAGTAAATTAATTTAAATGCCTATTATTTGCTATAAAAAGATGTTTCAATCCTAACATTTCTTTTTTGTGCTTAAATCAAGACATACTATGCACAAGCATATAATATCTGAATACCATATGGCAAGCAGTTTATGCTCAGTAACCAGTTGGTACTGCCTGAGATCTTTTGAAATTAATTTATGACTTCCTCATTGTTGATGATCCTACTCAAAGACATCAATAACCATAGAGTTATTACCTTTAACCCAAGTAATAATACCATTTTTTTTCTCTTGGAGTATATCAGTATAATCTCAGTATTTAGGTTTTCTGCTAAAAAGAACATGTCACCTGCACAAAGGGACTCTGAATGTATTTTCCATCCATCTCCCGTGTGAAGAGCATTCTTTTAGTTTAGGGTGCATATATGCGCTAGAGAAATACAGAATTTCTAAACAGCATACTTGACATGAAAGACACATATCATCCATAAAACTTCATCTCTTCAGTCAGTCATTTGTGCAAAACTGACAATAGTCAGTAGCTCACCTCTGTCAGTGTTAGGTACGCCTAAATCTATAGTAGGAATGGAGATGTCTGTAAAATCACTGTAGTATTCAATAAGGGCAGCTTCTCTTTCCCAAGTCTGCTTTACAACTGGTACTGCAAAACAGTGATTGACATTCAAACACAAGTAACTTGATTAAAATAGATACTTGATCCAAATATTCATGTTAACCACTTTTTGTTAGCCACATTCATTCACATGGTAATAAAAATGCTGTTTCAAATACAGCAGCATGATTCTAAATGTACATTCTATTTTCTTTCCTATAATATTTAGAGAGAAAAAAAATTTACATTTTTATGAAAGCCAGTCAGGACAGTTTTATTTAAATGATAAAAAAATTCTATTAAAATATGAGTATTGTTTCATAATACTATTACTCATAATAGTAATTGAAAACTGTGATATTTACATTTTGGCTAACCAATCCATGGAATTCACTACTTTTACACTTGCTGTGATAGGATTCATAGCACACATCAGCACGAACACCTGTCAGAGATCAGTCCTTCTTCCAGTATTGAAATGCCCCATTTTAATCCAACTGTACAGTGTGTAACATATTCTGATTCAGAAACAGACCAAATGTACCTTTTGAAATACCACACTTGTGTTATACACATCCTATCTGACAGCAACATCATATTAACGCTCAAAAGCACCTGTCTCTGGAGACACACAGGGCATTTTATAATGATTCCTGTTATAAATGTATAAATATTTATAGTTTCATTTATAAATAAAAAGTATTTGTATAGTTTATAAATATCATACAATCAATTTTGATCCCATGGAGATTCTATTCAAAGGAGGACTGCTTAACACTTCTCTAAAAAAGCAACCTTTTTCTTATTAGTTTGCCATTTCACATCAACATTTAAAATTCACCACACAAAATTCTAATAATGATGCTATGAGTGTTTAAATTACATCCAGAAGTGAATAAATTATGGGTAATACAAAAAAGTCCAACCATCTGCAGGGTATTTAGAGGAAAGCCATCAGATTGAAATAATGATCTCTCTTCCATCTTAAAAATGGGGAGGTCAGGCCTGAGTTGAGCAAGCACTCTGAAACACTGCAGCCTGCTGTTACTGTTTCTCTGCTTTATGTTCTCTGACACCATCCAGGAGGTCCCAGGGCTTTAAACGGAGGAAATATTTATATAACTTCTCTTTGCTGCTATACAACTCTGATGCTTGTGAACAACTCCTTTTAGCCCCTTGCTAGAATCATCCATCACCTAATTTGAAGTTAGCTGCCTACCTAGTTGCTCACTTCCCTCTACTCCGAACACACAGGATTTGTTATTCTTGATTGACCAAGAGTCAGTTTGATAACAGTTACCTTTCAGTTCATTTTAGTGTTAACACAGGGTATTAAGAACTGAATGCACTAATGGAAAGGCTTTAATATCCCCCCCCCCAAAAAAAAAATCACTCTTGTAATATTTTGCAATGGTCCATACTGCTTTTAAAAGTTCTTAAGAAAATGTAAAAGAGTTCTCATTTTTTCATAAAAAATCCAAAGGGAATTACATACAAAAAAATGCATAGGCAGGAAATGATTTTCATATTTTGTGGAAATGTTTTACTTAAAAATGTTTCTCAGCAGAACAAAACCAGAAAGAGCAAAAATCAGAAAACAAGGCTCCAGAACAGAAGCATCACAGACACACAAGAGCATCCAAGCTTTCCCTGGCAGAAGAGACACGCCTGTAAAGGTTGTTTTACCTTTCTCCAAACAAGGACCTGAAACTCAGCAGGGTTCTTTAACACACAGAAATATTTGCTATTACAGACTGAGCCTTTCTATTTCTTCAGTGGGATCCCCTTTCTTTCTATAAATGAAGAAAAGTTCACTGAAGCAAGGACTTGAGTCTCACCTCAGTTCAAAGGTCTAGCAAGGGGGCTTTAGCTAAAGTGTCTTTCTCTTTCCCTTGCTTGTCTTGATGGAAATGTCACCATGCAGACTAATGTCTACTGCAAATGAATCCCACAATACTTTGTAATTTCTAGCAAATTGTATCTTCCAAAAAAAATATCTGAAATTTTGGACTAGATGACAATGTAAATATTTATCAATATGTATTAATACTTGTGATCACACCAAAGTTTTAATACCACTAGAGATATTTAAAGGTCAGCTCTAAGCTCTTAACTACATTTTATTTCTTCTGTTTCTAGAACCCTGATGCATGTTTGCAGTCTTGAAAATTTCTTAATAACTACAGATGGTATGTGTAAGAAGGAGAGTTGTATCTGAAGTAAATTCTGAGGTAAAATTTAGCTGCTTTTAAAAGCACATCAGTTTCCAAGCCTTAATGCTGCGCTAATGTAGTTTTTGGCATATGATAAAGAATGACTTACCAGGTAAAAAGAGCTCTCTGAAGCTGGCATCCATTAATCTTTCAAAATCTGGAGTAAGATTATCCTCTATTGCATAACACTGGAAGCTGTGAGGAAAGTTCAAGAATTTTCCTCAGTCTTCAACAGGTGTTTCTTGAAGGATGGTTATGCTATCATTTTGAGGCCTTATGTTACTTTCTGATTTTCTAGGTTGCTTTTTTAAAAAATTTTGATGTTAAAAATATTAACATGGATCCAGGAAGGAGAACTCTTCAGTGAACTCCAGTTACAGGACAGTCAATTTTGTTTTGTCAAAAGCTAATTTTTTTGTTTGTTGTTTTTAGCATGGTGGCTATCACTGCTTGTGTAACTACAATTTTCAGATGAAACATGCCATAGTGTTTCACACGCTCTTGATCTGGGCCACTGGTTGGACAAAGTACTACATATGACCAGATTTCTATAAGGTACAAATTTTCCCATTCCAAGCCTTATAAAAAACAGGTGCATGTGGAACAACTAGAAGCAATATGACAGCATAAACTGCTCAATCTTTTACTGGAGAGGAGTGCAGGACAAAAGGAAGGAGATGAGGGACCTTTCAGCTTATTCAAATTTCTAAATCAGATATCAAAGAGCTGCACAATTGCCACTGCTAGTACAAAGAAAAGAAGTGAAACAATTTTCTGGGGGAAACTCACTGAAAGATATTAATAGCTCCTGTATTAATTCATATTGCAACAATTCCAATTTACAACAACATAAGCTAACTTTATGCATATTTAAATGGAGGTATTCAATTCCAAGTTTTTTGCCAACAGTGTCTAATGATGAAACAATTTTTTATCTTAAATGTTTCACAGCACTCCTGAGGACTCTGATTCCACCCGAAGGATAAGCTGTTAAAAATTCCAAACCTTTCCTGTTTCCCAGTTGATTTTGTAAACATTTAGTCCCAAGAGCTACAGAGACAGCATATATCAGCTTGCTTTTTAAATATTCATTTTATGAACTATATTGCATACAACTACTACCTTGACCAGCCAACAACTTACTTCTGTCACCATGAAATTTTCGACATGTTTTTACAGCAACAAAAACATCTTCCTTATTCACTGGCTCTCCCTATATGAACAGAACAAAAATTAATCTTTTAAGTGCAGGCTGTGCCTGTAGTATGTTATAGGATATGTATGTCCATACATGTAATAAACCAGGAAATACCTTTTCATTGTAAAGGCTATCAAGCAGAATAGTGTTCTAGTGATACACCAGAAAGTACATTTTTATCTCTTGAAAAAAAAGGTATTGGTTGTTTAAAATTCCTGAAATAATATTATTGGATTTTTTTTTCCATTGATGCAGTACTCTAACATGAACTAAAACACCTATCATTAGGGAAATACCATGAGAAGAAGAACTTGTTGAACTAAGAATGATTCATCTGAAATAAAATGTTTTCTTAATTTCTTTGAAATCAGTCACAATGAGAACACAAGTTGTCGCACACTTGGAAAAACCAGCCTAAATGCTACGCACTAGAAATCTTTGAATTTCCTCAACTGTAATAAACCATTTGACCACTTTGATTTCTTATCCTTTTTGGCACCAAGAATTTTCCTCTCCTGGAAGCACAGAACACTTTTTGGCCTCTAGCCACACAACTCATAATATAATAAATGTATTCTCCTAGAGGTGGAAGAGATGGGTTGTACTTTAAGGCACCAAATACTATATTACATTTTATCTTTAGCCTCAACAAGTTTTAGATTCCCATCTGTGGGAAAAAAAAAAGATCATCTATACTTCAGTATCTCACTGTGTAAGGAGCGTAAGGATAAATAATTTATAGATCATGTGCTAACCAAACATTTTGGTAGAAAGACTCATTAAAGCATATGCAATATTAGTTGCCAGGAAATTTCCTGTGCCACTGAAGCCTGAAAGCATATCCAAAATACATCCTAGATAAGTGCCAGAACAAACTATTTTGTTGGGGTTTTTTTAAAGTTTACTGAAAAATCTTTTCTCAAGTTTTGAGGTTTTTGAACTCAAGTATTACACATTCTAGTAAGAGTTTTACTTTTACTAAGCAAATGGTATTTAAAACATTGTACTTACACAAAGTGGCAGAAAATTACTGAATGTTGTTGCACAGTGATCAACCTTATACGAGTTCATATCATCTGTGCAGAACTCAGGCACTGGAGTAAGATGTGGTCCTTCCCCTTTCTGCCAAATGTACAGGGCAATCTACCAAAATTGGAAATATTTATATCAGTAATTAAACTAGATAAAAATTTTCAGGGCATACAAAGAAACCACATTACAGGACGAACTTAAGAGGAAAAGTGAAGAACATGGGATGGTGTAGCAGATTTGCCCCTTAGTTGCTTAACTAATTCCTCCAAATTCTGCCAGTGGCACCAAGCTCAGAGCCAGGTATTGGTTGCTGGCTCTTCCTGTTTCTTCCCTCATCATTCCCTGAGACTGGAAGGACAGAGAACAGTACTTATGCTCCTGGGTCCTTTAACCAATTGACCCGGTATTAGTTCAGAATTCAGCTATTCAGAATTAATGTCTATCACATGAACCAACAAAGGAGCAATGCTCCTAGACCACAAAGAATACTTGGCAATTGAAACTTACTGTGATTTCTTTACAAAAATTCACAATGTGCTAAAATTTCCCACTGAAAAATGAAATCTTCACTAGAAAGCCTTAGAATGGTGTGAAGCTATTTTATTTCAGAAGTGAGATTAGAGTGCCATTTTGGGTTGTAGCACAGGATGACACAGGGTTACTAAAACAACAGATTTACAATAAAAAGACAAAAATAGCCTTAATCCTAGTTCAAATCTAATGTTAGATGTACAAAAAATTCCATTATTAAACTGCAGCTTTGAATAGGCATCAGGGAATATGCTGTATGTCGCACAGTCAAAAAAGTCTAAGCAACAACCTACAAATGAGCAGCAGCACGACAAAAATACTTCACCACATCTGCAAGATATGGAAATTATATAAATGTTATGGATATAAGAAATAGAGACTTGGAAAGTAATAGGGTAACACAAACAAAAAAGAAATAAAAAGGATACAAAGCACAATAAAATATAAAAGACTGCAGGCATATCTTATTAGGACTTTGTGAAACCAAAATATTTCTTATAAACTTAAACATTACACACAATAATTAAAAACAACAGATTATATTCTTTGACTTGTTGTCAATCTTGATTCACACAAGAAGAGCGTAGACATAAAAATGATTTAAGATAGAGAAGATTGTGATGTATTAAATAAATGAGAGGGAATTAAACTGTCTCTAGAGAGACATGAGACTGTGCAGAAAGAGTAACTACAGGGCTGAAGTAGGTTATCAATGGCAATAAATTTGAAATAAACATATTCAAAGACCTGCTAACAGAATAATAAGTGGATGGAAGTAATTTTGTTAGTAGAGTGATATTTTTTTTTTTATTAAGCAATCTGTGGCACATAAAAGGAATGTCTCTTAATGATCTTTTTTATGACATTATGTTTAGATACTTTGTTAATGCTGGGGTAGACTGGAATACTGGGAATGTATGAGTGATTTTGTCTTTAATTAAAAAAAAATTAAAATAAAATTACATTGTGAAGCCCAAAGTCTTGCATTGAGAAAAATTAACAAGAGGAAAAAAACAGCTTCTTGTCTTGTTTCTCACAGCAAAATGAAAGCTGAGAAGGATCCAACTGTTTTTGAGAAATACATCAGTCAAGGAGTGGAAACTACGTAAAAGAATGGTTTTGCACAAAACCAAATTAATTTAAACATGCTACAAATCTATACTCTATAAATGCACTGTAGATTTATGTTGTAAATGAGGAGGTTTATGACCATTACAAGATCTGAAAAAGCAGCAGTAGTTTTATGTGAAGTTGTTTTTTTTTTCTGGACCAGAACAATAGTTTATAGATGACTTTCAGGAGCATTAAAATAATTAAAACTACTTCAGTGTCACCCATAATTTCAGGCCAAAATCTTAATCTTGTTCTTCCTTCCTTCTTCTTTTTGCTTATACTTATTCTTAATCTTAATCATATACTTAATCTTAATCATATACTTATTTCAGGCCAGAAGCTTATTCCAGATTTATCCCCCTTTTCCACCCCCGGTTCAGAAGTTCACTTTGGTGACAGTACAAAACCCTGGACAGCACAAACATTTTAATGCAGAAAAAATCAAAAAACTTCCAAAAATGATACTCAGATACTTTTCCAGAGCCTCCTTCTCATGTTCCTTTCAGTCAGTTCACTTACTCTCTGAAATGCCTTCTGCCTACCTTTTGAAATGGCTGCATACCAGAGACAAAAAAGTCTTTCCAGACTTCCATGCTGCAAGTTGCAGCATTGATTGTTCACACAAAGCTAGGCTCCTCAGAGTATTTAATGCAAACCCTATCATATTTAGCTCTGAGAGTATGATTCAGAAAGCGAATGAGGCTGGCTGGTATCGAGACACTACTCACTTCAGCTTATGCTTCATGAATTGGAAGTCTCTCTCCTTCCTCACAGAGCAATCCTTAGAAGATATCTTAATGTTTAGAACCATGTATGCACTCATATATGAATGCAAGCTTATTAATGAATTTTTCTATGCTTAAAATATGGTTTTAAAGTATTGCAATATTCTAAAGGAAGGGAAAGAAATCTAACATTGCAGTCAAACTTTTTAGCAATGTTTAAGAATAATCTCTTATTTCCATTATGATTTAACAGCATTCAAATATATAACTTTGTGACAATTTTTTTCTTTCATCGCACCACTGCTTACCTCATGCTTTAAATCTATTGTAAAGTCTGACTTGAGTGGTTCACTCCTCAACTTCTTTGCAAGCCTATACAATTAGAGATGAAGAAATTTAATCAAACATATGAAAAAAATCAATCACTAGTGCATGCAGGAAAGTGTGGCCGGTATTACTGACCATCTTATAAGGGGAAAAATAATAAATCACATTTCTGTATTTATTGCCTCAAGAAGCAATTTATATTTATCATAGAAATCTTTTTTTTTTTTTTTTAATCTGAGCAGTGTCATGCTGTTAATATCAATTCTCAGTGCACACATTTTGATACATTCTTCCTGCCCAAAAAGAAAGTTCTCATCTGGAGTAGATGGAGAGTTTGGCATATCATTTTCAACAGATTAAAAGCAGCAGTGCATTTGAAGCTCGGTATTGATCAGTATCTCAAACCGCAGACAATATTCTCTTTTTGTGTATTGCACAGTGTTTAGGAACTTTCAATTTATGAGAACATCAATCCTTGCTACAGTAAGATGCATCTGAAATCTATGAACTTTTCAAATCTCATTTGAAAGCATCTAAATGTCTAATCTGAATTAAATATCTAGCTTGTCTGTACAGCATGAGAAACATTTCTAGAGGGCAGTGCAATCACTCTAAAACCCAAGATTAAAACCATTGTCTGGAGGAGAACACATTTTTAAAATTACAAGATGGTATTGAACTAGTTGAACAACTAGTGCTGGACAACTATTACCTAGCTGATGTAGGCAGAGTGAAGCAAAATAAATTACATGCACAGCAATGATACACAAATTTATTTCTGCACTCTTGACTACTAGTGAAATCTGGAGTGTTTATAATAATTATGCTTGGAATGTGTAGAATAATGGAGAATAAACAGGAAGTGATTTAAAATTCAATTCTTACTTGTTAACAAGTGGAATGCTAAGTGCCCAACCAGCAGCAAAATCTGGAAATTTAAAGACTGTAGGATTTTCAGCAAAGGCATAATGGTGAATTATTGTAGATTCTTCATCATACAATGCTTTACCTAAAAACCACTCCTGTAAAGGAATATAGGAAACAATTTTGTTCATCTACAGCATCCTTTTAGTGGAGATGATGACTGCATTCATGCTGAATAAAGCAAACCTGAAAACAAAAACAAGGGAAGCATATTGTTCACAATAAATAATCCGGACAAAAACTGTACTTGGTCAGAAATGAAACTAAAGGTAGTTCTCTGAAATTAAATATAGGCTGCATTTTCAAACTCCAGAATATGCCCTGGATTCCACCTGTTCAAAGAACACTGAATCCCAGAGTCATAGAATGGTTGAGGCCAGAAGAGGCCTCTTCAGATTATCTAGTACAATTCCCCTGCTCAAGCAGGAGCACTCAAAGCAGGTTTTGAATACATTCCACAATCTCTCTGGGCAACCTGTTCCAGTGTTTGACTTCCCAAACTGACTGCTTTCTAGACAAGATGCTCAAAAGCCTCGTATTCAGGAACTTCATACATATCAGTTTTGAATTTCCATCCATCTGGCCTCTTCTACACTATGGAACTCAAAAAGAGATTTCAGCTGTCACACCCCCACTGTCTTACTACAACATTTTATGAGTTCTTAGGATTCTCAAAGACAAACTGTTCTTAAGACAGATCTTTTATACTCTTTAGGTATCAACAGCTACTAAGTCATTGCTGGCCATCCACTTGGGTCATTCATTCTGGACATCTTTGGGGCTGTAGTCTACCACCCTGTTAGGATGACAGGAAGAGGAGTGGCACATACGATTCCGTTTAACCTTGCTGCCATCTTCCACTATGAAAGCCCAGTTTGAATCAACCTACTGCTGGAACATAGAATCACAGAGGGGTTGAGATTGGAAGGGACCTCTGGGGATCACCTGGCCTAACTTCCCCTGCTCAGGCAGGTCCAGCTACAAAGCAGGATGCTCAGGACCATGGCCTAATGGCTCGTGAGTTATCTCCAAGGATTGAGACTTCACAAACTCTTTGAGCCAGTGCTCATTCATCTGCACAACAAAAAAGTATTGCCTGATGTTCAGGTATAATTCAGCATCTCAGTGCTTGCCTTGAGGTCTTTATCCAAATAAGACATTCCCCACTGTTTTTTAGTTTTACTGCAGTCAGTAACATCCTTCATTATCAACGCGGGTCACTTTCTTACCATTCCTTCACAGTCTCTTTCAATGCTTTGAAACATTTGTTTTCACTCATCATTATATTCAGTACTACACTTGGATCAGTCTCAACATTTCTGTTACTAATCTCTACATATCCACATTGAAAAGCTGCAGATTCATCAACAATTCACATGCCCATTGCAGACCTCTTAATGAGATAAACATATACCAACTTTTGATTATGCAGATTGCTGAGAATCTAATATGAATAATGAATGAGATCATTCTGATATAACTCACCTTAAATTTTGGGCCTGATGGACTACTACTGTATACAAGGAATCAGGTGTGGACTGAGATGTATTACACTAAGATGACAATTACTATGTACAAAAGCAAAATGTTTTATTTTCCTTTTATTGCAGGTTGGAACTTAATTTGTTATTTTATTAGAATCTGTGTGTAATGCAAAGGAGAGACTAAAATTGGCAAAAGGGCAGCATCTAGAACAAAAATGTTCATGTTTCTGTTCTGAGAATATCAGTTACAAGTAGGTGTTTCTGAAAGAGAAAAAAAAAGGGATATTCCAAAGGCCTGAGTATATTCAGTCCTCCATTTTGAAGACCAAGTGTTTTAAAAGGCAAGATCTCTGAATTATTATTACTATTACCATTTTAGAAAAGAATTGTGAGAAAACACCACAAGGCCATGTGCCTGAAAAAGAAGTAAATATGCTAAAGTGAGTCCTGAAGCAGAATTACGATAAAGAAGCAAAACATATTTCACACAGAAGATTTTGGCTTCATTTATTACAGGCAAAGGACTGACACCAAGGTGATTTTTTTTCTGAAAACTGAAAATTCTAAATTTTAACACCTTTCATGTCAGTTGCATTGCCAAATTTGCTTTGCTCCTCGGTGACTGTACTTCTATTTTGTTCAGCAAGTCTTTTGGCGTTGTTTCTTTTCCAATAGGTACAGAAGACTTATCACCAAGACAGATCAGAAACAGAATGCAAGTAAAACACCCTACTATTTTTTACATCAGAGACAAACTAACATCAGGCATTCTGTCTGATGATAATCAGAGTTAATAATAGACAGGAAAATGGGGAGAAAGGACTGCAAAACAGACTACATTCATCTTTTTATTGATGGTATATAATTTTCAGGCTATTCACAGAAAAAAATGGTTTCTCTGCTCAATTTTAACAGTTCTTCAACAGCTAGACAGGTGTTTGTACTGCTTCATGTTAAATACCTTGCTCTCAGCCTCAGCAACAGAAATCTATCCCCGTTTTAAGGTGTTTGGACACATATTTTCCTACATTTGGCAAAACACACTCAATCACATTCAAAAAAAGGTTAAATATATAAATTTTTATTTCACCTTAGACTTGTCAAATCTTCTGAGTGTTTCTAGTAGTTTTATGACTTGTATTCTTGTATCTTCTTCACAGAAGAAAATCCATGAGGAGTTCCTACCATAGGTAACAGAGAAGCTAAAAAAAGAAATAGACATTTTACTCATAAGGTGGCTTATAAACAAGAGGGTAAATTCAAGGCACATTCCCCAAATATAAATAGTTTGCCATCAATTCTTCATTTACACAGAAGCAGAAAATTTTACTACTGATTTAGAATTACACATCAAAGAACTACAGTGAATAGAAAAAGACACCAACTCTGCTACTACCTCTTTATAAAGCACCAGTTATTCCAGAAAGAAGGGAACAGAGATACATAAAGAATTTCCATTCAGAAATGTACAGGTCTAGTAGCCACCTATGAATTCAGAAATCCTTAGACAGCAGTTTAAGTTACCTTCCCCTTCTTCCAAGGGGCCCCACCATGTGCTGTCTGACAGCACTGCAGCCACTGTCAAAAGGCCTAATGAGAGGTTTTCTCACAGCTGTTGGACACTGATCATTCCCAATCGAAGAACTTCATTAGCTTTTCCAGTACAGTGAAACTGAAGATTGAAGGGATTCAATCTTTAATTAAATGCTTCTTTATTCAAAGATAGCAATAATCTCAATGCAGGATTCCTGACTCCTTCAGAAAAAAGTCATTCCTTGTTTCTCTGCTCCTCCCACCTTAATTCTTCACTACTTGTCAAAACAAAGGCGTATTAATTAATAGCATCCTAATGGAAAAAATCTACAATCTTTATTTGTCCAATTTCCTTTGCATGGCTTTTACATTGATTCAATTTAACAAATCTTCTGAGGAGAGGGATAAGAAAACTAGTACCTATAAACATCACAGTCTGCTTTCTCCACAGCACTTTCTACTGATAAAATCAGCAATGAAAAGAAACAGCAGAAATACAAGCCAGCAGAAGTAAATAAAAAAGGTTGATTGGATCATTTATGTTTTAGGGAATGATGTTTGCCTAAAAAAAACCCCAAAAACCAAAACTCACTTGAAAAGCCAAACCCATTGTCTGAGAAATACTTAAGCTAGAAAATGTGTTACCTGCCTCTACAGATATTGCAATAAAAAGGTAGAAGCACCAGATGGTTGCCAGGTGTTAAACTAGTTCAGTCTTTTTTCATCTGGGACAAGTTATTGTGTTGGTTTGGGCTGGGGTAAAATTAATTTTCTTTACGGTATCATGAGAGTCATCTTCCTGTTAAGGTACCTTTCCTCTGTGTCATGCAACAGTATTTGACTGTTCACTATTTTCTGCTTAAGACACTTAATCTGCAAAACTACAGTAGCCGGAAGAACTCATCATTCATCCTTCAGTTCATAAAAGCATATAACTGATGCATAGTCAACACCGAAATCCTGGCAACTCTCTGCCATTCAGCCAAGCAAACAAGATACAATCAATTTGGAAAAACACTTCCCAGCTGTCCCCTCTAAAACTTGCCAAACAAGTACAGAAAGGGTATCAGATACACCTCATGTTTTTAAATATATACCGTACTTGATGCCCTGTGAAGACTGCAGGCATTTCTCTCACACATTAGTGCTCAGCTAGAATTTCAGGACAGAAATGTCTGGATTTACATGGAAGCAGGTGGGTGAAGGGCAGAGGGAAAACACAAGAATGACCCCTACAAAAAGAATTACTGCATCTTGTGAATACAGCACATATAAGTTCACAGCAATAATGATCAGCTCATCCAGCTATTGATGGACAAATAGAATGATGCCCAAGGCTAAGCACTTAAGGTCTCCAAGAAAGTCTTATGGAGACCTCAAAGCACAAAAGTTTGGAGTTCAGACTGCAAGGAGCCATTGGAGATACCCAGATAAGATCCTGTTTTGGACAATTTTTTAGAAAGGGATTTCTTCTCTGCTGAACGAACACAGTTACTGAGAAGAAATGTATCAGGCCTTCTGGGCACAGAAAGGATGCTGTGTCATAAGACATCCACTGATTGTATCTTCTGAAATTACATATTTTGTCCAACTCAATGTGTGGCCAAGAACTAAAAATTAAGAATTTTTATAACTGCTTAGAGACCTCCTTAAAAATGCTGACAACTACAGGACTGAGAAAAGCTATTCTTTTAAAAGCAGTTTTCTGATACAGATGCATCTTATCTCATAATTAAAAGCATCATCAACTGCTGCAGAATGGGCCAAACTCCCTTCTTCCTCTTTTGTCCATTAAGAAAACAAAATGATAAAAGCTTCAAAACATTAACATACTTCTAAACTGCTTCATGTCTTCATTTGCCAAAAGTACTAAGTGAAACAGTACACATAAGGAAACTCATACTCCAGAAATCTAAAGATGGAAATCCTCTACTTAAGATTCTTCTTCTGATTTCTAAAGAATTTTCTTCTGCTTTCTCACACAAATGAGCATTTGTATTTTTCTTTTAGTTTTGCTATCTTATAAGAGCTGTATCTGTAAACCCTGTCACCAAGACATAAATAACGAAGAAGAGGAACCACAAGGTCATTGAAACAGGAGCTAAGCAGGGAAAAAAAGAAAGACGATTGATAGTTGAAACATCATCTTCCAGTTTTTCAATTTACTTCAAATCTCTTTTGCGATTTTTCACAGTTTACATGTATCTCAAAGACAGCCACCATACAAACACTAGTTTCATGTTTCTACACACAAAGCAATGGAAAGCAGAAAGAAAAATATCCTGTCCTGCAACCATTCTGGTATAAAAACCTCACCCTGAATAAGTCTAATAGATTACATTAACTAAATTAAACTTCAAGAGACTGCAGATTCCAAATGCAAGCTTCAGGCAAAAGATAGTCTTCAGTATCATGGAGCTTCAGGATTTCTGAAACAAAATCATTGTTTCCTGACAGTTTGCAAGATACT
Organism: Falcunculus frontatus; assembly: GCA_013398115.1. Taxonomy (NCBI): domain Eukaryota; kingdom Metazoa; phylum Chordata; class Aves; order Passeriformes; genus Falcunculus; species Falcunculus frontatus. Next base: position 56,184 of record VZRV01002981.1, read on the forward strand.
ACCATATAAATGCAGCAGGTCTTCCTTGAAGCCATCTGCATAAGCTAAGAAGAAGAGATATTTCAGATTACCTGTCTTTTCTGATTGTACTAATATGAAAATTGGCCATATAAGCATCTAAAAAGATGCTGAAACCTACAACTTGTCGCTACAGAGACGTACCACCTCTTACAAAAAATGAAAGAGATAAAAACCCCAAACAGGTATTATAATCTATTGAAAAAAAAAATCAAATTTACTCCACTTCATTCAGTCAAGTAATTTGAAAGATCAAAATTTCTGTAATACCTCACCCCTTACACTATAAGAAATGGGGACCAAATAGAAAAATATACATTTAAACAAGCTGTTTCTTTAGACTAGTTTACTTCCCTAATAATTTTAAATGCACAGCAGTTTGAGGAATGTAGTTGCTCAGTTAAATTCTATTATTACTGCTCTTTTATTTCAAATAGGTTTCTCTGACTTAATTATCAGAAAATAGCTTTGTAAAACAAAAACAAGAAGTAGGAAAGTTAAAATATAAGGTTGCAACTCTCATTAAAAAACTTTGCTTCTGAAAAAAGAGGTAACTAATATATATATATTTGTTTACAAAAACTTCTGAAAATAACTGACATTCATTACACTTACTCTCTCATTAATGGCAATATTGTCCATGCACCTTCATGCCTGTCGATCTGATGAATAAGCAGAACTGTAGGCAATTCCTTTAAGAAAAATAAAAATATTCCCATTAAACTTGAATTATATGTACTTTCTTCCTAAATATCAATTAATCTTTAAGAAATTATTCTGGAATGACTGCTTAGTTTTCATTGGTTTTGACTGGCAAGTAGCCCTGAACAATAGATGACTTAGGATGGTCTGAAACAAGGTGACCTGCAATTTAGGGATAGTGCTTCTTCCAACTCATAATTTCTTTATTGTCTTTTAGTTACAAAGCTAACAGACTTCAAGTTAAATGCTTTGCATAAGAACCCATGTAATCAATATATCAGTAATCTCCTTGTCATACCACAAAATCCCATGCTGTAAAGAAATACTTATAAATAATGTAGGGTATTCTACAAAGGCTTCCATTGGACAATCATGTTACACACAGCTTAAGTGAGAGTTCTAACACTCTTTACTCTGAGCTGAGCTTTGACATGTCACACTAAAATCATGACAAAACCCATGGATTTACCCAAAAATCAAAATGAGGAGCTGGCATTTTTTTCTTCCTGAGAGATCAAAGAAGCTTTCCTACAAAATAATATTTCTCATAAATTCCTTTGCTCATTTGTTACTTGAAACTTCTTGGATGTGGCAGGTCCCAATGTCTAGCAGATAAGCCACCATTCTGCGGTAGTTTCCAAAAAAACATCATTTAAACACGACCTTCTGATAAACTGAACTGCACAATTCATAATACATGCGAAAAGCTGGATACAGACACATCCCTTAATACTCACACAGTATCTTACTCCAACAACGAGTCCAATCCTCCACTGCAGCATCATTCTGCCTGGGTGTGACACCAGCTAAAGAGCAGCGAGGGGCTCCCCGCTCACCTGACAGTCTGACAGGGGATTACTGCCCACAGGAGCATTGGACTCGCCACAGGATTCAGGGGAACAGCACTTTGGGTTGGCACGAAACTACACATGAGATGCTTAGGAAAGAGCAAAAGGTCAGGAAAAGAGGGATCATGGTGGGTGGTTTAAGCCCAGTTGGAAATTAAGCACCACACAGCTGCTCACTCAATGTCCCTCTTTCCCCATCCTAGCTGAAACCAGGACAAGCAGGAAAAACCATTGGTAAGTACAGGGGAAAAAGGGAGCTGGTCACTTGTAACAAACTGCTGGTCAGGACAATTGCCTGCCCATGCCCTGCACTGATCACTGCAGTCGGCCCCATCTTCTCCTTGAATCCCATTTTTAACTCCTGGGCAGGAGGCTTTGTGTGTCTGTATTTGGAGATCTGTGTTCCCACAGCCAGAGAGAGGACCATGAGTTGTAGGGGTGCACCTGTCTCCCAGGCCCTAATCCTTTTCCACTTAGAGCTTGCATATGCCAAACATTCCTGCTTGATGAATGCTTTTCATGAACAATGCCATTAACATAAAATTCACATGTAAGCACAAAAATAGTTTTCTAAGAAAAGCTCTAAGATAAAGTTCACACCACTTGCTGACTGTCAAGTTTAACTTCAAATCCTTTTTAAGGGCAGTTAAGCACAGCACACAAAAAACCATAAAACCTCCAAATTTCATACGCTAAAGAAAAAATCTCTACTGCTCTAAGGAATAACTGTGTCTCTTAGGAGTGCATTAACCTTATACAAAAAAAAGGATTTATGCTATTGGAATAACTCAAATTGGAAAGAAACAATGCCAAAACTCTAATTTGGAACAGGATATTCACCTGCATCTCAAAAATCAGCGTTTCTGATTTATGGTTCCAGTTCAAGCCAACCTAACAAATATGCTTCTGCTTGTTTTCAATTTACTGAACAAACAAAAGTTCAGAGTTTCTTTTCAGGAAGTGGCAAATCTTAGTCACAGTATGCTCAACATCTTGTATTTCACTAAAATGTAAAAATGGTAAAATTTACTTTGGTATGGTTTTATTTTTATTGATTTTATTTGCTTAATTTATTTGCTTATTTTTATTTTTGGTATAAGTTTATGGTAAAACCATAAAATTACGTTTACTTATGGGATTGAAGATAGGAAGATAAAAGGGCAGACCTCTGTCTTTACAAGAACATTTATTTTTACCTGCAGTTACGCTGGTTTTTGCAGGCAGCCATGTATTTCATGTGTAATAGGATAGAGACAAAGAAAAAAGTAGTTAATAATAATATACTCAGTGTCTCTATCACACTGAAGGCTGAAACTGGATTAATTTTAGATAAAAATAGCATTTGCCCATGCAAAAGGTATGAAGTAAATGACATAATCTAAGTAGCTGTACCATATACTCAGTTATCTCCTCTTTAACAAAAAGCCAGCTGTTTCCTTTGTGCGGAGCAAGGGAGTGATGATAAAGAAAAAGCACTGTCTCTTGAAATAATCCAATACTTTTACAAGGTATCTTTTCTTTGTCATTCTCATAAACCTGCTCTCTTTCTCTACCCAGCTTTCTCTAAAACATAAAAATACATGTCCTGCATGATCATTTCCTTCCACTCACCTCTAACCATGCATCAATTCTAATTTAATAAATGAGATGCTTAAAACACACTGTGGAGGTAAAACAGCCTCTTTCAAAAATACAGGAGGGATTTCTGTTGCTGTTCCTTTCTCATTTTTACTCTGAACCTAGTGGAACTGGGCTGACCTATTCATTTTATTTATTCTATCTTCAGTACAAGGACAGAAAAAAAAAAAGTGAAATGTACCTGGTGTCAGCTTTGAGGAGTGGAAGGGCACATGCAGTCAAGGTAATGAGATGTAACTTACAGATTGTGTCTGTCTCATAAAACTCTCCTACAAATGCATCCAGGGCCTATACTGCATTCACTGGTTATTCTAGCTTGAAACTATTGTTTCCACAATTACAAACCACATGTGTTTTCACACATACCAACATTTTACATATGACACAAGTAAAGTATCTTATAATCTAAATAAAATAATTTAATCACTTTTTGAAGACTGAGAAACTACCCTCCCCACTTTCACAACTGAGCTGACTTTAAAGGGCAAAACCAAAAAAATGGAATTGCTTTTGGTCAGAAATACCATAGAAGACATTTTTACTCCAAATACCACCTACTCCATCAGTATAGTGAGATCAGCAGTACCTGCCACAGATTACAATTGCAAACTCTACACAAACAAAAAACTAAGTGTGAATAAAGGGGTTAGATCCACATTTTCAAACCAATTCTAAAGACACAGCCTCACACAGCCTCATTTGTACCTTAAAATAATTTAGTAATTTTTATGCAAGTTGAAGTATGAAGATGATAGCAACACAATCAATTTCACAACAAATCATTGAGAGAACTCTGGCTCTTGAATCTAAATATTCAAAGTTCTCTTTATTAACATGAAAAAGCTTGGAGGAATACCATATCCAATAACAAAAAGGTAATTCAGAATAAAAGAATTAACAACTAAGTAAGGAAATTGTTAACCTGAAACAAGTATCTGTTTCTTTCTGCACTACATGCAATTTCATATTAATCTACCAAATCCTGTATAAGAAAAGTGCAATTTATAAAGAACAAAACTGTACAGTGTAAAAACAAAGAAAAATGTTAAGGTTTCATAGACTGCAAGGCCAAAATGGGCTTCTGTATGCACCCAGGGTGGTAGAGATCACCCCCAGCTAAAACTGGATTTCAAGGCTAGGCCACATCATCTATGACCCTCTAGGAGAATTTTGCTTTGTGCTCCTACAAAATAGTTCACTGAATTTCATCTAAGCACAACCAAACCTTGCCGTAAGTGTATTGTTTTGTGAGAACATGCTTTATTAGAACACAATTCAGACTAGGTCTTCCTCAGCACTATTAATTATATGTCCTATGTGACATGATTTTGCAAGTACGATATAGAAACAAAAATGGAACTGTGGTGAAACGCAAAACACAACAGTAAGGTGTTCATTATTATATTACTGAATCACCTGAGCAGAGCAAAAACAATCTTGTAATATACTAGAGGAAAATAAAGTAGTGTATAGGATATTTGCTCCTAAAGAGTCCAGTTTGCTGGTATCTGCACGTGTCTTGCAGATATCCCTGTGCTTTGTGAGCTTATTAAACTGCCTCATGAAGCCCAGAGACAGGGGGCAGAAGTGGGGATCTTAAACCCTGAGCACTGCTGCTGAACTGCAAAGCTCCAGAATTAGAAATGCTTTCCTACCTCTACATACCCTACAAGCACGTAAAAACATTTTCCCTACTCTCTTATCTTCTTTTCAGTAATCAGTCCTAAGACACATTCAGAGCTAGCCTACCTTCTCAGCCTTCCCTTGGGAGGTTAAATAAGCCAAGCTCTTACAGTCATCTGTTATGACTACTTTGACAAAGCAGAGCTGTGGAATACATACTGAACTCTCCCTACAGCCTTATTTTCACAAGCATGACAATTCTGTAGACATCCTGAAGGATTTCCGAAAGAAAGTAATAGCAAATCTCCTATCTCTAAGATGAGTGGGTCAGACAATTTGCTGGGAATTGCCAGCTTCAAACATTACACCAAACACTATGTCTTCTCTGTATTCTAACAATTTGCTTGAATATTGAAAATTACAATACACATTTCAAATATTTTTAATGTGTTAAAGACAGATTGTTAAAGACAGTTAATGTCTTAAAGTATCAATTTGATCAGAGCCTTGTGTCCAAAAATCCAGGACAAAGTATTATTTCAATAATCCCATTAAAATAAAACCCATGGATGATTTAAAGTACTATTTTACAATACAATTCTAAAAGAACTTTGCTTCTGTTTAACATATCAGTTATTTAGGAGCTTCTCCAAAGTTGTCCAGTCCTTTTAATTCCTTGCTCTATTTCTCCCTTTAGGTTGCATTCATAGAACCATAGAATAGTTTTGAGTTGGAAGGAAACTTTAAAGCTCATCCAGTCCAAGCCCCTGCAGTGAGCAGGGACATCTTCAGCTACATCACATTGCTCAGAACCCTGACCAAAATGACCTTGAATGATTCCAGGGATGGGACATCAACCACCTCTCTGGGCAAACTGTCAGTGTTTCACCAACCTCACTGTAAAAAATTTCTTCCTTATGTTGAGTCTGAATCTACTCTCCTTTAGTTTAAAAACTTCACCCTTTTCCTTATCATGACAGGCCCTACTAAAAAGTCTGTTTCCATCTTTCTTTATAAGCCCCCTTTAAGTACTGAAAGGCCACAATAAGGTTTAAAAAACCCCTACAACAACAAACCTCATGTTTCTAGTAAGGCATAGTTTCCAATAATCTTTTGCTCCTCAGGAAGCCCAAAGTTATAAAGTACAATGTACTATTTTCCATTAGAGGGAATTTCTACTTCTGTTCTACTCTCAGATTCCCGGTTATCGTTTTCAAAAAGAACTGAGTTTTCATAATATATTATGGGTAATTTCAGAGAGCTCAGGGAAAGGCCATAGCGTTACCCTGCTTTCACAAATCAAGAGCAAGTACCGGGTGCAAGTCTGTCATCAAACGATCATACATTAAAGTAAACATAGAAGCATTTACCTAATTGTATGGAAAAAATAACTAGAACTTAAAGTAATTTGAAGTGTTGCTGACAGTAACTTCAGAATAGAGGCAACAACAAAAAAAAAGCCCCAAAAACCAAACCAAAACAAAAAATCCCAAACAAACAAACCAAACCAAAACAAAAAAGGAAGCTTTCTACTACAATATATCCTGTCTCAAAACCCTATAATTATCACTGATTTAAGTTTTTCATGTAGGAAAGATGCTGGCTGATTTTGTATTTTACTTATATTCAACAGTAGTTAAATAATAGTTAAAATAATTAAATAATTGTTAAAATAGTGGCAGTAAACTTCAGGAAGCATATTACCACAGGGCCAAATCCCAGCATGCTGCCTAAACTTCCCCCAACTGGAAAATCAGTAGAAAGTCCAGTAAAGTTTTTTGTGATCCAGAAATAATTCACCTGTTCTCAGTAGTAATCAGAGTTATTTTGATTTGCATTATGTTGATGTGACACTGCAAGATTTTCCTCAACTACTGGTTCAAATAAGTGACCTGCAGAGAACTGTCATACAAAAATATATAAATGTGCCTATGTTTTCCACTATCAGGAGGAAAAAATGTGTTGACAATTGCCTCCAACTTTGTATAGATCATAATTCAGATGACCAGAACATGAGAAAACTCAAGAAATTACTAAATGAAAATAAGTAAATATTTCCCCCCCCCCAATATATGTTCATCAAAAAACTAATAATGTGTCCCACCCCTCCATCTAATTAGTAAAAAGACGTGGAATAGTTCTAATTTAATCTACACTGGGCTAAATGTTTCAAAAACCAAAATAAAAACTGGAATATCCAATTGGTGTTTGCTGATAGAGTTGCCAACTCTATCTTTCAAACTTGACCTTTCAAACTAGACGATATAAAAAACTAACTAATTTCATGGGCAACATTGAGATATTGACACACTTCAAATTGATTATCATAATTATAAATCTTAATACCTAGCAAAAAAGACTGGGATTTAATAAAATAATAATATAATTACTTGTATTTTAAACCAGTCTAATATTTAGTTTGAGCAGCAATCTTGAAATTTTGAAATTTTGAAAACTAAGGCTTTGAACTTGCTAAATAAAAAATATAGCTTTGGAGGAAAAAACTTATTCAATATGAAAGTTATCACCAATTTACTTTGCATTTGATTTTCTTTTTCATCCCCTAGGATCCTCCATCTTCCCCTTAGATATCCCATGTCTTCCCTGTTCTGTTCTTCTGAGAGTTACTGATCACCAACATTACACATTAAACCTTATTTTGTAACAAGACAAATAAAAAGATGTGGAAAAAATCTGAGAAAGTTTTGAGTGCTTATTATAAATGTTACCACAGATGTGTATAATAAGACAGTAGCCTAGAATGACAACAATATATTGCAGTAAAGTGCCATTTATTTGCTCTTCACTTGAGTGAATAACAAGCAGCGAGGAATACTTTCTCCACAGCTCACAGTTTACAAGAATTCTAAATAAATGCAATCATAGAAAAGACAGACATGTGGTATACAGTAAACAGCTATTATTCATGAAAGCCAGTATTAAAGATGAACCACTATAATTATGTTGCCAACAGGTCTGAGTAAGATCTTCATTTAGAATGTGCTTAAGACAGGATTTTAGTATCGTAGTTGATAATATTAGTGTGAAAAGTGAGTTTTTACTTGAAAGCAAAATCTTTCTCAAACCCAACCAGTGCATAAAAACATTTCAGTTTGGATATTAGGAAATATTTCTTCACTGAAAGAGTGGTTAATCATTGGAACAGGCTTCCCAGGGCAGCAATGGAGCCACCATCCCTGGAAGTGTTCAAAAAACAGCGCAGATGCGGCACTTCCTGATACAGTTTAGTGGCCATGGTGGTATTCAGTCAAAGACTTGATGATTTGGGGATCTTTCCCAACCTTAATGATTCTATGATTCAAGCAATGAAATCGAGCAATTTATGGGGTTCAGCTGATTCTTTCAATATCAGCAAGATTAGAAATATAAGTAGAGTTTTTTATTCACAGAAAGCCTGAAGCATCTTTCACTGACAGCAAGACTGAGACAGCTGTCTCCCAAGCTAAATCAGTGTGATACATGGGGGAGCAGGTCCTTTGCCCACAACAGGCTCTGGCCAAATAAACCCAATGTACCTTTTTTAACTAGGAAAGAAGAGAAGGAACAGCAGAGCAGAAAGAAGCTTCCACACAGCAAGAAATTTGGTGAATGTATTTCAATACCAGTATAGATGCTCAGGAGAACTTAAAGAACAAAACAACTGTCACCAGGTAATGATTTTAATCTGATGATTTAGTAATTCTAGTCTCATGTATACTTGAGCACTCTATTCAAACATGACTGAGCAATTTTAATATAGCCAACAGCAGTGGAGGAGGAAGCTTTATAGCAATCTCTTTACTAAGAAAAGAAATACCTTAGTAAAACGGGTTTGTTCAAATCCTATTAAGTATGCAGAGATTGCTGCAGAAGAGGCTGAGAGAGACACTTAGCCTAAAGCACTTTAAACTTCCGAATTTCTTGTGTATATTTTGCCCTGACATGACAAGACATCTCTGCGAGGTGACAGGTCCTATTTTCTGCATTTAAAAAACCAAGGCAGTTACCACATATTTGACTGGTAAAAGCAGCTATATAAAAATGGTATATGATGTGTAAGGCAGGGCTGAGGGGAGCCCATTCATCTCTACTAAAACATTTAAAAGATCTCATTAGTGCAGAATTATCCGACTTCTACAAATTCCTTCAAATCTGCTGAGCATCCATTAGAGGAAAATGATCCTGTTCACCTTCCAGCACTACAGTGTAGGTAACTTTTACAGTTTCAACAGCTAATGAGCTAGGCATCAATTCTGCTGATAATAAAGCCTAGCAATTGTCAAAAGGACACCAGTACCTTTGCAGAATGAGAAGCAAGGGCATATTAGAAAGTCAGAGATCAAACAATTAAAACAAAAAGCCAGGAGAACAGCTGGAGGAAAGCAAAGATAACACAAAAGTCACTCAAATGTGTAAAGCCCTGCAAGTTGACCTTGAAGAGATTTAAGACAACTCTAAAATACATTTCCAAAACTAAGCAGTACACCTTTCCTGGAACAGTTTAATGAGATTTTATTTTGAATGCACCTCACCTTCCAACAGGACAAAGTTTAGAAGCATTTCAGAACTTGAGCACCCAAATATTGAAGCCCCAGAATAAGCACTTTAATATGCAAATCCTAAAAGGAATGAAGCATTATGAAGAAAAACAAAGAAAAATGGCCAAGAGAATACTGATACTAGGCAGTGTATCAGTAACACAACATAAAACAACGTAAAACAAACATGGGTGCTAACATGGATAAAAAAGTGGAAATAGGAACTTTATACACTGACCACTTAAATACACACACTTACTAGGGTTTTATACCACAAGCTCTCCCAACATAATGTAAGTGTAGTTTTATGGACAGATTTGGAAAATAAATGTAAATATTAAAGTTGTGGGTGATGTTACAAGCACAAGAATGAATAAATCCTTGCAGAAAAAAAAATAAAGTTGTTGCTAGGAAGGAAACAAAGGGCACACTATTATTTTACACAAAAACCCAAAAGGAATTGATCTAGTAATACTGAGAAATCAAAAACTTTAAAGCTTTTGAAGTTAAAACTTTTCTGTTTTAATTTTAAAAAACAGGGTTGATCTTGGTATGGTGGAAAACCTTGCCATAAAGACAAACTATTGTAGACACGGAGGAGGATGGGCAGGTCAGAATGTAGTCCAACACTTCACTTAAATATAATCTGTTAAACCTTGTTAAAACTGCAAGATCGCAAAATGAATCACCTGATCAGTCTCAGCTGGAAAGTGGCTTCCATGGAATGGGAAGCCATTACAGGAGGGAGAGAAGTAAACAGGGTTTTCATACTAGAATCCTGAATTTGAGCAAGTAACTGAAAATGGAAGCAATAGGTATACGATGGATTGCATTGCATTTATGGCATTAATTTTGAAAGGTCTCAAGTAAACTATACCTATTTTATCTAAAACTACAAATCAGTTTCAAAACAACTCAGTTGCCTTGAACAAGAAATTCTTCCACTACGTTTTATAACCAGAACATTATTAACTTGCCTGTGAGCTTTACAATAAGGCCTACTCCAAGAACCACTGGGAAATTCTAAATATAGAGCTTGTTGTAGGTCAAGAAGAGGAATGTATGCCCATTTATTTATGGAATACATCTATCATGGAATGAAATAAGGAGAATACAGTGAAAGAAAAACATTTTCAGAGTTGTTTCTCTCACAGCCTGGTAGTATTGAGAAATTGAAAATTTCAGGTGAGATATGGATGCCAGAATACAGTGAATTCTGAATTTGTTGTATTCTGAATACAAGAAATAGTATTAAACAATAACAGAGGACTATTCTGGAAAACAGAACTTCAGCTAGCCTCACTCCAGCATCTGAAATCAAATGTGAAAACAGAGCTAGGAAGAACTTCAGGAAACATTAATTTACCCAGAACATCTCACTGGCAAATTAAGGGAAAAAAAGATAACTGCCTACAAATTCCCTGAAAGTAATTCTGGGAGATGGCCAGAACATCAGCAGGAACAATTTGGAGACAGATCACTTCAGATAGGAATATGGTGATGGCTTAACATACACACATCAAAATTCAAGCAAACTAATTTTACTTTTTCCCCTCCTCCCCAATACCTTAACAAAGAAATCTTCCATGTTATTAAAACAGTACAATGCTGCCATCAGCACAGCCTAGGCAACTAAAAGGAACTGGTTTTTAAAGGACATATGCTGTGCCCAATGGTCACTGGCACTAAGAGGCTTTTCAACACCAGAGATCAGCAGCCAAGACACTGAGTTACAATTAAGTTGCGTTGAAAGCAGAAAAACAGAACCTTGTGTAGGCATGATCTTGTAAGACAACAAAGAAACCGAACTTCTGAGGCAAAGACCACAGGCACAGGCCAGCCAGGTTTCTGATCACCCTTGTTCCTGCTTCACTTCAGTAAACAAGATTTTGCAAAATCATTTCAAATAAACAAGAGCAAAACTATAGGATACTCCTAACATCTGTCACTTGTTTTCACATTAGTCAACTGGAAGTTGGGGGACCGAAGAAAAAATGGTATTACGAAAGTTTAATGACGATATTAACTAAAGCAAGCACTTACAAAACATAGTATACATCCATTTCCTACATACAGTTCCACACTTTTGACTGCACTTGTTTCATTCAAACTGATGATAATAATCACTACAGTAACAGTCCTCAAACTCCCAAATGAGCAGTACTCCCTTTTATATACAGAGGTATTTTAAATGTGTGAAACTTCATTTCTGTGTGATGTTACAATATACATGACTTTGCTAAAAACATAGTAAGCCCAGTAGTAAAAATACTGCAAATTAGAGCTACAACACTTCTATAAAACAGAATTCATACTTCACATCATCTATTACTCATCCGGAAGTATGTGATACTCATTTTCCTTTTCCAATACTCCATGGTATCAATTTTAAAATATTCTTACATTATTGGTTTGTTGTTTTGTTTTGGCATTTTGGTTTTCTATTTTAGTGTTTTGGTTTTTTATTTTAACTCCATAATGAACAGTACTAATTTGCCATAGTTCTTCAGGAGAATAAACATAGGACCATATTTGATCTCCAGACTTTTCAGGAAAAATTATAGTTTTTAGAATTGGCCGAGGATGTTCAACGTAAGAACCCTCAAGGACCCAAAGCAAAAAAACCCCTCCCACGCTACCAGACCAGTTTTCATAGGCAAATATGCAGACTTTTGTCTTCTAAACAGTGTCACAATCACAGGCAATTAAAAGGCACTGACTGCATCTAAACCGGTAATTTTTCCAAAACTTTATTTTACCTGTTTTCTCATTTTAAATGAAATAGCCAAAAATTAATCCTGATTTTGAATTTTTTAAGACAGAAAGGGCGTAGTCCCAAATATTACCATTTTACACTCCCAACAGCTTCCTTATTCTTAATTGGTGCTTCCTATGAAGGTCTTGTTTACAGAGGTCAAATGTTCAGGAATCTCAGGAAATTAAGATTGGAAGAGACTGTAATGAATTTTTGCCACTGTTAAATTCTAACTGAAGAATTTTGGTTAATATTCAATAAACAGCTATGGAAAATGCTTTTAAGCAAGAACAAAATACTGACATCTACTGGTGACCAGAATTACAGATTGGTTTCACATTAAAAAAATGTTTTAACTACACCATAAAAGAAAATAAATGGACAAATCACTTGTAAAGATTAATGTCAGTGACTTAATCCATTTGGAAGTGAGACATATATGCTAGTTTAATGAAGTAACACAAATCTAGCAGTTGGCTTCCATGTCTCATATTAAACCGGCAGAAAATAATTAATGAACCCTTATGGACTAAACATCTATTGCTCGGGCCTGTAACAAGAGAGGAGTGAACCTGATGATGCAGTCCTTTGTTTCTGTACAGAAGTTGTCCTTGAAAACACAAGGATTTAACTGGTTTTGCCTGAAACTAATAATTTCATATGTATGCTTTGCAATGAAAGATGTTAACTTCAAAAGCTGATTTGCAGGATTGCAGAGATGACTTGCCCTGTCTCCATAATCACCATTATTGGGTCACACCTTACTGTGGCATCGTGAGTTGACCAAAACAATCAAGGCCTACCAAGTACCTGCTGACTGTGCCCATTTATGTTTTTCCAATACACTGACGGCTTTCCCCTTTTACCAAATTTCAGATACGAGATTTTTGGTGCAATTTCCATCACTGCTTCTCTTAAGACTCCATGACTGCTGCTCAAGAGGTAACTGCTAATACTGGAAAAGCATCACCATTTCAGCATTCCCATAAAGGCATCTCCTTAATTAGGCAATGAAGTTTTTTAGAAGCCATGTCAGTTTCAGGTACAACCCTGATTACAAGAAGATTTTATCTCTCTCCCACAAAACATGCCTATATTCCTGCCTCACTGAAACCATTTGTACTTCTACTTACTGAACTTTTCATTACTCATATTCTGCAACATCAAGTACAGAACTCAACTAAAATCCTTGGGTTTAACAACTGACACCATAATCCTCTCTGCACACATTGTATCTGAACACTTGTCTCAATTCAGAAGACGACTCTGAAAGAGCAGAACTCTGCAGAACAAAGGCTGTTCACATGACTGATTTCATTAAGGGATTAAAAATTGCATTTAGAATGGATTTAATTACAACAGGTTTGATAAGCTTGGATAAATGAAGTCTAAAACATCCAGCAATCTGATTTACGCACTACAAGACTAATGTACATAAGACAATTTACATCAGACTTCTTTTTCCTTTACAATAAAGAACATGGAAATGAAAAATAGGTCAAATAACCTCACAGCAAGCTATTCCACATCAGTGGATGTATGCCACTCTTAGCTTTTTCTTAATTTTATAAAAGACAAAGAAAATAAAGCATTGTTTATGCACACTGAACTTTCAATGTAAGTTTCTTAAAAATCTCATCTCTCTAGGCTTAAGCTTTACAAATCAAATTTCACATTAGAATGTTATGTACAACATGCAGCTCTCTGGTCAGCATGACCCACCAGCAGGTCAAGGGCAGAGTGCTCAGTCTGCAGAGGGGTGGCAGAACAACAAGGAACAGCTAGGGAAGGTACTGGATCGCGGAGGGACTGGGCACGGGAGGTGTGGAGGACTGCTCCTGCAGGAAGTGGGGAATCCTGCCTTAGGATTTTAATGTCCACACACATTTCTGCTCTACTGCCATGATGTCACAACTGTGCAATGAAATTCCGACAAAATCTACATTACAGCACATACATTGGCTCTATTAAAATACTCCCCTAAAATTATTCTAACTAATATTTAAATTATGTTTTTCACTTCATAAAGAATGCACCTTTTTTTCCTTTTTCTTTTCGTAAACACACTACGGTCATATTGGAAAACTTCCTTCTTCCAAGTCTTTGTTATCACTTTTGCATCAAATGCCATCCAAACAATAACAGCTGTTACACAAAAAGGTTGACAGTTGAAATTAAAAGTAGTGCTAAATCACAGCACACAAGCAGTAAATAACCACTGAAATAGTTTGCTTATAAGCACACAGAAAACAATTAACAAAAGAAATAGAATGGATTTGGAAAAAAGGAAACAAATCCCAGTATTTTTAGTAAAATGAGGTAACAGCAGATATAACAAGGTGCACTTTATATGATCTCAACATACCTTTCCAAGATCTACAGCCTGTTCCAAGATATCCCTTTTTAGATCTTCTGCTCTCTTGGAATGAAAAGAATTACTTTGACTCTGGATGACAAATACAATTTCTTTTAATTCTGTAAACAAGAAAATAATAAGATTTAAAGATAAAAGAAGTTATTTTCTGATTTGCTCCAAAGCTAGTGAGAACGCAGGTGTGTGTGGGAATCTGTTACACAGTAAGCTATTCCTTTAATTATGCCAACATTTTGTGAAATAATAAAAAGGCAGAATTTAACACACACACAACACAAAAATCCATACCAGCCCTTTTCAAGATTCATTTATAAAAAGCATGGCATGACTGGAAAATGTACAGCAGTTAAGAGTAGCCACATTCGTGAAGTTGCTTTTCCTACAATATACCAGCACTCCTTAGCACCAGAGTTAAAAGATGTCAGTCACAGACCAGCATCTCCCCTCACTAGGAAATGAATGAACATGAAACAGAAAAGAAGCTTCCAAACAAAGAGTTTAAAACCCTACCCAGAAACAAACATCAGATGGACAGACACACACACAAGAACACTGAGTTGATACTCTCATCTAATATGACAGCATCAATATCTCACCCATGTCTTCACAGTGTTTAAAGGCATCAGAACTAAGAACTTTAAATAGGAGAGAAGACTGCAAGAAATTTAAAAGAAAATAATGAAGTAGCTTTGCAAATGCTTATGGATTATAAAAGTGCATATTATGAGTGGATGATGAAGCAGGTAGCCAAATTTTCTTGATGATAGTAGATAGAACAATCCCTCAATACTTAGAAATCTTAGAAAAACAAGAAGATATTATCTCATTCAGAAGCAGAGCATGCAGACAACAACAGAGGATGAGAAGATAAAGGGAAGAGGACAGATGCCTTTTCCAGAATTCTTAACAAGTATGATCTATGCTGTATAAGCCACTCAAGACCATTAATTAAGGATCAATCAATGTGTAAGATGAGGAGTAACACATGATACTGCAACTTCTGTTTCTTTGGCCACAAAAGGCTGAACTTTACAGATACTACGCAGAAAGTGTACCAGGAAACTCAGAATATAACAACTTAAGACAGCACCACAAGGAAAGAAATGAATGTCCCATGAGATCTGTACAAAATGTTGAAAATTGTGGAGAAGGAACGTAGTTCACACCAAAAAAAACAAACCAAAAAAACCCCAACTAATTTGGCAAATAGAGCAAAATCAGTGAAGAAAAGTGGAACAAAGGTGGAGAAAAACTGTACAAAGAAGAAAAGAAGTAATCACAAGGAAAAAGAATAAAACTGAGCCCATGAAGAAGGGTCAAAATGAAAACGTTGTGAACAGAAAGAGCATTAACCACAAATATCTGCACTAAGACAATGAGAAGATTGCTATGTCCAGGACCTGAGGATCGATTACATTGCTTTGTTCCCCTGAACAGTTATTTGTTAATTTAGACCCATGACAGCTCAAAGCTGCAGTTAGGTGTTTTTCTACTTTCCCCTCAATATTATTTTCCCTTAATTTATTAGCCTATTCACCAAGACATTGTCAAATTGTGTGAGGTTTCTGGCGATACATTGTGGAGATGGAATAAGCATTGGTTCAGATGCCAGCATTCATTTCCCATTTTTCCTACGCAGTGTGGGAATCAAGTGTCCATGCTCTGAATCACCAAACAAACTGCTTAAAAATTCCATGCATAAGAAAAAGTTCTGAATAGCAACTAATTGCTGCCTAGCAAGATCTTTGCTAGATTTCTTGTGCAAAAATTAAAATCAGTGCAAAAACTGAAATTACACTTCATTGACGCTAATGAGAGTCAAAGGGCTGAATCCACGTGCACAACACCAAAAACATCCACAGAGATAAAAAGCAAACACTACCTTGTTTTTATATAATTGCTATTTTTGTACCAGTGTATTTACTGATTTGGAAGCATCTGAATTACACTTAGTTTCACTTATGGCACATTTAACAACACCTATGATATTCCACAATAGAACACTTTCTAGGAGTAAGATAACATCTACTTTGGTGATTAAATCAAATGGAAATAGTTTCCTTTGCTACAGGTAGTTTAAAGTAGTTAATAAAAAGACATGTGCAGTGTATGAAAATGTCAACAGAAAATAGTTATAATATTAAACACCTGAATTGTTTCTCAAGCTGAGAAACACCCAATGAAGCAAGAGAAAGAACAGTCTTTTGAAAGATTAATAGCCAAAAGTGCTACTGATCTGTATATAAGAGTTCAAAAGAGAAAAATGAAATATCAGGGGAACAAAGAACCATCAAGAACTACATTTTGTTTCAAGCCCTTACATTTTATCTACAGAAATGGGTTAAAAGACCTAAAAAACCCACCCCAAACTAAAATAACTTCATTATGCAGAGGCAAAAAATGATGTATTTCATCAGACCAGCAATCCATCCAGTCCAGTATATTTTCTTTAACAGTAGTAATAGGAGAGTACTGAGATACACCACAAAACATTCACTTTCTCCAGTGCTCCTCAAACTCGAACAGCATTGACAAATATTATATTAGGAAATGTCAGAAGACAGGCATAATTAAGCTGGGTCCTTTTAGAACAAGCAGAGCCAAGTGCTGAGGGTTTAGCAGAGTGAGAAGTCTAAGGTTACAGTGCAGAGAATGCAAGTCAGGTCTGTTAACTTTTTGCCAGAAGGACATCAGACTTGTCTTCAGAAAAGGCAGAACCTTGCAGAATTTTTATTCTCATTATTTATCACGTGTCCAGCAGCAAAAAATTGTTTTACCACTATTTTACCTATTAATGTTAGACGTGCTTCTTAAATACTTGCTTCTAGATATTACAATATTATCATTTGTTACAAGCAATTTATAACAACTCTAGTTATTACAAGTACAATTAGAGCCTAGAATGGTAAAATTCAGTTTCATCTTAAATCGTTACAAGAACAGCTACTAAGTAGCATAAAATTTTATTTTAAACTATAGTGCACTACAAAAATCAATTCATCCGTTTCACAGTGCAAGTGTACATGTTCACAAAAAACTACAAGAACTTCAAGTACAATCAAAGATTTAGAATTTTCTGTTTGATGAGACTACACGAATCAAGAAAAGAAAGAAAAGTATTTGTGAAACAGCACTATACTCTACTTACCTCTGCCTATTTTACTAATTGTCCTACTTTTTTCAGACTTCTAGAAGAAAGAAAGAAAAAAACCCCAGTAAGAATACACACAAAACTTCAAATATTTATACAGAAACACACTGGGAGTCAAAGCACTCATCAGATTATAAATGTATACATAGAGGTTTTAACTCAAAAAACTAATATGAAAAATAAAGTAAAATGTTATTCGTCATCAAGAACTGCAAGAGATATTACATGCTTGCATACTATTACTCAGAAAATCCAGTAAGAGTAAGAAAAAAAAGAGAAAATGCTTTTCCATGACTCAATTTATACCAGAGGTCTTTAAATTATTACTAACAGTGCCTTTTTTAAAAAATTATGTATCTCCTGAGCACTAAGTTTGGAATATGGAGCTCTACAATAAAAACATGCCTGTTCAGTGTGAAAAAAACCCCAGCACATTCTTATTCATTTAATCTACTCTCAAGCTTCTATCTAAACACAATTCTTAAAGGAAGACTCAAACACAATTTGTATCAAGACAAATATCAAAAGGTTGTTGTACATAACGTGACTCCCCTGGAATTTACTCAGGTATGATTCCATCACAAATGTTTGTGATGGAATTTTAACAGAATGCTGAGGAAGAGACAACAGTGACGCTGCATTTGCATCATTGACCAGGAAACTGAGATACACACATAAAAGTATCTTAGGAGCATATTCAGTTGCTTCTAAGTAACAGAGATCGAGTGGAAAGGTGTGGCTTAAGAAAGAGAGGACTGGAGCAAGAGCTCCGCACTGCCTAGAAAACTGTAGGAAGGAAAACAGAGCCTTCATTTGTTGCACAATTTATCCCAGGCGACAACATCCCAGTGCTTTGGTTTGTCCACATGAAAAATCAAACTCATCTTTACTAATTACACAAGAATGTTGTAGGATTTATCTTGGTTCAAGTGTTTTAAGACTTTCAGACAGAAATGCCATACAAGGCACTCCCCAGGAATAAGCTCATATATCGTTTTCCTACCCTTGAGCCAATTTCTATTGATAAATACTTAGCCTCCTCCCTTTTTTTAAAATACCAGATCTATGTAATCCTTTTAGCTTTACTTGCACCAGATGATCTTTCCTCTGACTTTTATACTGAAATGAATAAGCTCCAACTTCCTTGGTAGCCCTCTGTAAAATCTTTTCAAAAACTACTGCAATTGCATCCATTCTTATGACCCTTTTTCTGCTGCCTGGGTCAATAAAGTTTAAAAGATTTGTTATAATACTAATTTATTTTGATATCTAAACACAACACTGTCATTATAGCACAGTAAGTCAACATTCTAAGCTAACCTATATCAGAAAAAAACATAGGAAGATTGATTTTCTATGCAAACAAAAACCTATGTGTTTTGTGGTACACAGTGCTAAGAACAGGCCATATTTATTGCCTGTTATATTCCTGTTAATGTTTCTTTAAAAAAAAGGACAGGGGGAAAGATATTTTGGCCTGAAGAGTTCTTGGAAGCACCTCTGACTTCATCTGAGGGAAGGTTTTGAAACTAAAATAGCAGGACAGCCTTCATAAATTATATCCTGTATAAGAAGGGTAACAGCTGGATTGAGACAGTAATGGAATTTAACAAACAGCAACCTGTTAGTAATGACAACAGAATGACATTACTGAGTCTCCCAGATACACTGCAGCAGATCAGCAGTTTGCAACAGGGATATTTTTCATTTAGAAAAATTACTGTAGATATAGCAATCATCATCAAAACCAAAGATTACTTAGAAATACGTACTTCTGACTATACTTCTATTGCATTTGATGTCAGATCACTAGATCTAAATGGCAGCTATAGATTCTAACTCTTGATTCATTCCAGTATTTTATTTTCCTCCCTTAAATTTCTTTTATACATACACAAATATCTGTTACAAATACATACACATATAGAAATGGTAGTCAGAAGTCTGTCAAAGGACATGCATGCATACACACCTAACACCCATTATGCTATTTAAAGCTAGTGCTAGCTCTGACCATTAGTTCTCCTAATCTGTTAATTTGAAATTTCATACACAAGCTTTGCTTGAGCCGTGACATGAGTGGTAATATGTAATAATGCTAATTTGGCAGAGAGGCAGCCATTTCCCTCTCAATGTATTATATATTTAGCAAAACCAAGAAGAAAGGAAAACCTGTCCTTAAAATAATAAAGGTTATGTATCCAAAAACTTTTCTCAACAGCAATAGTACTAAGAACTTGTACGACACAGAACAAAAAGACATCATATCACATTTAGTACTACCGAAGTCAATGATCAAAATAATCAATGCCACAGGTATTAGGCTTTTTGCTCTGGCCTATTCTAGTTTATTTTATAATGTCTGTAAAATGTTCCTGCTCTAGCAATTAAAATTTATTACCTGCTGCACTGGTAGTTCAGTCTCATCTTCTGCACCTTCAGAAACTACACTTACAGCACAAGCTGAAAGAAAAAACAGACTTTTTTTCATATTACACGAGCTCACTTTCACAACTGACAAAGTTCTGTAGCAAAAGAACCCTCAACCCCCCCATCATTTAGGTAGATTTTTCACATTAAATGATACTGTATTTGTAATAATCTTTGTGAACATGAGAGTCTGTTCTTAGAGAATTTATATATTTGCTGCCTTACAATTCCCATACCATCACTGAAAAAAAATCACTCTTTGATATGAAGGCAATTTTTCTTGGCTTCAAGGCAAATAAATCCCTTCCAAAAAAAAATCTGTTCAGTCCAGTAGCTCACTTGATAACAGCCTCATGTACTGCCACATGGGAGACCTGCAGTCCACTGTTTTAGGGTTAGAGTTTGGATTACCAAAGCTTCTCTTGGAACCATAGAAACTGACAGTGGTGACAGAAATTTCTATCAAAAGTGAAGATGACTATTGCAGGCTTTGAATGCCATCTCTGAACAACAGTCAAACTTGTAAATATATGAGATCCAAATAAATGTTTACAAAAAGAACAGGGACCCCACAGAGCTAATTTGCACAGAAGTAGCATTATCTTAAACTAATTATAGTGACACCACCTTTTGCAAACTTCTAGTTTGTATTCGAAAAATAATCATAGAACAGGTTCTGGTGTTGCTTTTTCTGTCGTTGGTGTAGTCACTTAATTTGTCTCAGCCAGCTCATTTGTAAAAGTAGTTCCATTTAACATAAGAAAGCCTTGCTAAGATTCCTCTCAAGGAATCTTTTTCTTAAAAGCACTAAAGAGATGCAAATGAAAGTAAATTGTTACAATTTGGAAGGAATTCAAGATACTATTCATCATGGTCTAATTGATGGTTTTCTTAAAAACTGGGGCAGAAAAAAAACAGATTCAAGTAGATTGTCTCACTACAAATTTAAATTATTTATTGCTTGAAATTGACTTCAAAGTGAATTGTTACCATTATAATTTCTTTGACACATTAGAAACCTACAACATAGGAGAGCAAGACAAGATTGTCCTAGGTCTAGAGAGCCCCATCTCTGAATACCTACATCCCTATGCTCTTCCAGCTGGAGACCAGATTTCATCAAGTGTCCAGGAGTTGAGGTTCACAATGACATCTCAGGTTCTGATTAACCTGAATCTCAAATCACACAATTAGATCCAGTCATCCCGAAAATCATTCTAACACAGCAGACTCGCGGTACCCATAAATCAGAATCACAGAATATGCTGAGCTGGAAGGGACCAACAACCCTTAAGTGAATGGCCAGTACAGGGATTGAATCCATGTTATGAGCACTATGCTCTAACCAACTGAGCTAATCTCAAGTTCATTTTCCTCCTTTTCTCCCAATATAACAGTATTTACAGACAAGGAATAGCTTCCCCTACACAAACCAGATCCACATCTTCTTCTTGACATGATCCTAATTACAAGATCAACACAAAACATCCTTATTCCAGGAAGTGTATTAATTATGTAGTATTAGTCTTAAGAAGTATCACCTCATAAATTCAACTTATTCACAAGTCTAATTTTGAGTTTTTAATAGGCACCTGAGGAATGACACATGAAACCTAAGACAACTGTGACTGACGAGATGCTGCCTCTCTCACCACAGTGCATTCAATAACCCATGCCACACTGCTCGTAAGCTTTATAAAATATTAACACACATGATCCTTGAAACAAATCAAACAATAATCAGATCACCTATTTCACACTACATCTTTGAGAGCACTGATAAAGCTCTTCAGGGAATTAATTAAACAACCTACTCATCCTGGTATTACAGAACCACAGATTTGTTGAGGTTGGAAAGCATCCCTAATGATCATTTAGTTCAACCCCCCAGAGTTGGGTCCTCAGGACCTTGTCTAGTTAGGTTTTGATTATTTCCTAGAAGAGACTCCATAAACTCTCTGAGCAACCTCTTCCAGTGTTTAATCATTCTTAGATTAAAAAAAACCCAAACAACAAAACAAACAAACAAACCCCAAAGAAAGAAGTAATTATGTTCAAACAGAATTTCCTGTATTTCAGTTTGTGTAAATTGCCTCGTGTCCTGTTAAGCATCAGAGTCTGGCTCTGTCTTCTTTACTGCACCCTATCAGGTATTTACAGGTTGGAGGTCCTCCCTGAACCTTCTTTTCTTCAGGCTAAACAGCCCCATCTCCTTCAGCCTCTCCTTATCTGTCAGGTGTTCCAATCTATTAATGATCTTCATGGTTCTTTGCTGGACTCACTTCAGCAAGTCCAAGTCTCTCTTGTACTGGAGAGCCCAAGCTTGGACACAGTATCCCAGGTGTGTCTCACCAGTGCTGAGCAGACAGGAGGGGTCACCTCCCTTGCCCTGCTGCCAACACACTTCTCACTGCAGCCCAGGGGCCTGCTGGCCATCTTTGCCACAATGGCACACTGCTGGTTCATGATCAGTTTGCTGCACGCCAGGACCCTCAAGCCCTTCTCTGCAAAGCTGTTTCCCAGACAATGTGTCCCCCACGTGCGATGTTGCATGAGACGCCTCCTTGTCAGAGGCCAGACTTTGTATTTCCCTTCACTGAACTCAGTTTCCTGTCTGCCTGTTTCTCTAGCCTTTTGAGGTCCCTCTGAATGGCAGAACAATCAGATGGTGCATCAACTCCTACTGCTCATTTTTTATCCTCTGCAAATTCACTGAGGGTGCACATCCCATTGCCCAGGTCATTAATGAAAGGTTAAACACTACTGGAGCCACCATGCCACTCATCAGAGTCCATGAGCCCACCAAGTCAGATGGTTTTCTATCCACCTCACTGTCCACATACAGAGCCCATACTTCCATCAGTATTTTATGACATTATAGGAGACAGGACAGAACTCAAGCTCCTTGATAAAGTTGAGAAGAACAATATCCACTGGTTTCCCCACATTCGTGAAGGCAGCCATGTCCTCACAGAAGTCTTTTGGGTTGGCTAAGCATGACTGCCTGTTCATAAGAACACAGTGACTTCTCCCAATCACCCTTTTGTCCTTCATATGTTCGTCTTGTCCTTCCTTGTTTGGTAGTGATACCCAACAAGGTATCACTACCAAAAGTGTAGGATTATTTGTAGGTAGGATTATTGGTTCCACCACCCTCCCAGGGACTGACGTAACACTGGCCAATTTATCCTTTCCCTCCTTGAAGACCAGGGTGATATTGTTCTAGCCTTGAGGAATCTCCCCCAGTCACCACCACCTTTCAAAGATTATCAAGAGTAGCCTTGCACTGACATTGTCAAACTCCATCAGCACTTGTGTGTGCCTATCATCAAGTCCTGTGGACTTCTGTATGTCCAGTTTGTTTAAATGTCCCCTAAACCAGTCCTCCTCCAGTGAGATTAACTCTTCTTTGTTCCAGACTCTCCCAAGAGTTTCAGGGGCCTGGAACTGCTGAAGGTGAGTCTTAATAATACCAATCAAGGAAAAGAAGGTTCCGAGTTCCTTGACCTCTTTCATGTCCTTTTTTTATCCCTGTTCCCCATTCATAAGAAGGCCTAATATTATTTTCCCTAGTCTCCCTTTTGCTGATATACCTGCAGAAGCCCTTTCCCTTACCTTACACAAGTTGAATCCCTCACCAGATTCAACTCCAGGTGGGCCCTGGCTTTCCTAATGGCATACCTGCACTCTCAGACAGTGTCTCCACATTACTCTTGGGGTGACCTGGCTGTATTTCTATCTATTGTGTGCTTCCTTTTCATGTTTGAGTTTTGCCAGGAGCTCCTGTTTGTGCATGTGGGCTTCCTGCCATCTTTGCCTGCCTTCCTGCATGTGGGGTTGGATCATTACTGTAGGAGATGAACCTTGAAAATCAACCAGCTCTGACCCTGTCCCACAGTGCAATTTCAACACTCACACATATAATTTATTCAACAAACCAATACATGCAATGAATGCTGAAGTCTCTCACTATATTGTTATTCTTATTCCCTGGGATTCCAGAAAGGCAGCCTCCCCTTCTTTTCCAACATTTAAACACATTAAAATGACTTGGTATCTTTCACATTAAATATATCAGGAAGACTTCTTCCAACTAATACATTTTAATATGACAAGAACTCTTCAGAATATTTTTAAACTACTGAAGGACCATTCAAAAAACAGACTAACAGACCCCTGAAGACACCACCAAAAAAGCCTCAAGTGTCTTCACCCAACAGTAATGAAGTTTTTCACGCACACAGACTGTATGAATTTATCTTAGCAACACTCTTCTACCTGATTAGCAAATCTGTTATGCACATCTAATTTGATAAAGCAGTCTTCAGAAGTCAGCTGTGGCTAAGACTGTTCTGGCTAAGCAACCTGATCTCTCAACATGGAAATAAATATCCTCTTCTAAGGATTTACTGGGAAAAAGGCAGCAGGAGAAGAACATGGTAAATTTAGCTGGCCTACAACATATCAACAAAGGGACCACAGGGAAGGTAGAAAAATACAGTGCCTTGGCACAAGTGGACATCTCCAAGATTAATTAATTCACCTGCAATTCACTTCTAAGGTGTTTCCAAAAAAGATGTTCCCAGGAGTGGACCACTGATAGAAATATTCTCACTCCAGATGCAGCTCATGGCCAGGTCACTTGTACAACACAGGCAGAAATCATAAATTCTCTGTGTGGAGGACATCTTTTTGTTGTGTGCAAGGCATACATGCACAAAGAAGGATGACCTATGTCTAGGAGCTATCAGATGCTACTATCAAAAACCAGTAACTTTTCATGCTCAAACATCATTATTAATTCAGACAACTGCAACAGATCTCTTTCAGTATAACACCCTAAAACACATTTCAATCTCTGGAGCTAGAGGTACCTTTGAAAAACCCAGAATTTCCTCTAGTCCTTTTGTGTTTTCTAATACAAGGTAAGCATTCCTCAGTAGGACCACTGACTTGCCATAGAGCACAGAGAAAATACATTGCAGGAAGAAACTTACTAGCTGGTAAAAGTTCAAGCCCTGTAGGTACCACAGTAACCAAAAGACCAGGGTGACTAACTGCACAGTTTCTCACAAACAAAGCTACCCAAAGCAGAAAAAACCCTGGCAAGGCACCATCTTAAATGCAACCTGTAATTTTGTATTTGTCACTTCATTATTTAATGCATTGTGTACTCTGAGGGCTTTTAACATGCATTGTGCATTAAGATCATGTCAGCTGGCATAGCAGACAGAAGCAGAACATGTCAGCCTCTAGTCCTACCCTCCTTTTGCTAAATGGCCAAGAATTGAGAATAAGAAAAGGAAAGAAATTTTAGAAAGACTTTAAAGTTCTGTATTATCATCAATCTTATCTTTACATCCTTTGAGAGCAGAACTAAAATCCACTCGAAAAGCTAGACAACATTTTTGGAATCATTCAAAACCTGGACATGTAATATGAGAATTTCTATTCAGTTAAATTCCTTCAATTCCTAGTTATTTTTTCCAAGTGTTCCATTATTTCCATTAAAATTTTGATAAGTAAATAGACTTGCTTATAATACTAGAAAGTAACACTCAGTAATTATTTTCATTGTTCAGCAACCGAACTGCAGGAATATGTGCAGGATAGAAAAATGAATGTAAACACTGCAGCATTAAAATACAATAAACTGGATAAATATATACAATTATATAATATCACATTTTATATGAAAAGCAATCCCTTCTTCAGTAATACCCTTTCAAGCACAAACAACTTCCAAACGTTTACGATTATACGTCCTTGAAGTGCAAATGATGTTAAAAACTGAGGAGTTAACTCTTTGCTTTCACAGACTAAGCCACCTGAGACAGAAAAGCAACACTTCTGTTATATTCCTCTTGTACAGTGTGATTCAAGGCTGGCTGACCCCAGAGTCATTCCAACCACCTTGGAGTTGGGGGTCAGTTTAAATGAGCTACAAAAAAGTAACAATTCTATGACTTAATGTATGGCAAAACTATGACTAATAATAACCACTTCGAATAATGACAGCCAGTGATTATGTTGTACACCTTAGAGGAAACATTTAAAATAGAATTTCTTTATACTTCTAATAACAATTTAATGAGAGACCTATTTTTGTTTTGGTTGGGTTTCTTCTCCCTTCCAAATTTCCAAAGAACACAAGATTCTATGGATTGACATGATTCCAGAGAAAATCTGCACTGATGCTGTCAGTCAAAGAGATGGGATCTTCCATGATGAGACAGCCTGTGAGCACTATAAATTAGGTTCATGTATTTATATGCAAGTTTTTATAATATTTCTCCATTGTTGCCACCCTATCAGCATCAAAGACTGTGGTCTAGCCAGATAAGAGTGAATTACAGATTCATCAACACAAAATGGGGAGAGAGCAGGGGAAGGAGGAAAAGGAGAGAGTGATGCAAGCAAATTTACAGCATCTGAAGCTTTTCATAAAATAAAAGCAACTACTTATATTTCTTTACACAAATGGCACATATGGGAAGAAGGCAGCTGAAATCCACTTTGAACCACCGCAATGTCTAAATGAGTGCTGCGTACACCAGTATCCTTATAAAAGGCAAGCAAAGAAAAACAGTAGAAGAAAAAGCATCATCATGGTCCCTTCTGATTGCGTAGAAGTTACACCCTACAAAATCATCTGAATACATTTTCCCATTCTGTAAGCTTCCACCTGCAAGCTGGAATTTATGAAATTACTTAACTACTGATAGGAAAGCTGTTTGCTTCTGTGGAAGGCAATCCAAATTATTTCTGTTTTCCAAGAACAAAGCTGATTGTTTTGCAAACTTACTATCCAGGCCATCTCAAAAGTATGGGTTATTTGGGAAAGGACGGACTCTGTAATGTAAAAGGGTATTAAAAAAACAAAAGAAAACCATTATACTGCAGGAAGCTTCCGGTGAATAAATTCCATACAAGCATTAATCAAGACCTACTAAACAAGAACACAAGTGTTTCCATTTCTGCTTTCTCCCTGCATGTATGTATATATGTACAATAAATACACATGGGGAAAAAACTGAAGCTGCTGTTCTCTGACTGTGATTACAATCCTTTTGAGGTTACAAGTGCTATAGTACCTTACTGGAGCGAAACTACTCATCCCAGAAAGAACGAAATGCAGCTCTTTAGGAAGAGCTGTAGAGATCAGGACTGCTCCAAAAAACCAAGCTGTGTCAGTGAAAGGAAAACGGTTTAGCAGAAGAAAAACCAAAAGATCACAGTTTTACTTTGCTGAAAACGTGACTTATTAATTAGTACCAGTTTTCCCCTGCACGATTTTGACGCACAAGCCATAGTGGTGGAAGAAAATCAAATCCAAAGGCTCACAACAAACTGACAAGCCTATGCTGACAGAGATGGAAATGTGCAGGAATAGAAATAATGAGAAACAGAACAGATGTAAACATTTACTTCTGTCTCTTACACTAACGCCAACAGCTCCCAACTCCAGGAGCCTGTAGCAACCCAACCGCTGACACGCTACTAATCCTTCTCTTTTAATCTTCTCCTACCTAAACAGACGCATGAAAAACAGCTCTAAACCACTGTAATATATTTCTTTCCTCTGGGCTCGCATTTCAGCCGGGTGGTTTTCCCTTTCCCCCCGCCCGGAGCAGAACAACCCGTCAGTGCAGCGCTGCCCAAACACGAGCACGAGTGCTCCGCGCTGGGTCCTGCCGGCTGTTCCACGAAGCTGTTCCCGATCCTAGGGCCGGTTTCCCCGGCGCGGGTTGTCCCTGCCCTCACGCCCTGGCCCCGCACACCGCCCCGGGGACGGGAGGCGCTCCCGGCACTGCCCCCGCCGCCGGGGCCACGCAGGGACCCTGCACCGCCCGGCCGCGCTCCAGCCCGGATCGCAACAAACTTCGGGAGTAGGGGCTCCTCGGCTCCCCCGCCCTCTTCCCCGCGCGGGGCGGGACAGAGCGGGCAGGAAACGGCGGCGGCTCCGGCACCACTCCGAGCTCTCCGGCTCTCCGTGCCCTCCTCCCTGTCATCACCTCCTCGGAGGGGCCGAGCGTCCCGGGTCTCCTCCCTTCACCTCGCCATGGCGTCCCGGCCCGGCCCCCGCCACTCACCCCGGGCGCGGAGCGGCGGGAGAAGGAAGACGAGGTGGGCGCAGGCAGCGAAGAGGAGCCAGTGGCTGCAGCCGGGCTCCCGAGACATCTTGGCGGGGGCCGCTGAGCCGCACGGCGCGGGGAGGAGGCGAGGGGCACGGTGCGCCCGGCTGCCCGCCTCTGCCGCAGGAGCGCGGGCGAGCGGCCTCCGGCTGGTGGCAGTGCCGCCGTCGCCGCCTGCCCGCCCTCCTCCTCCTCCCTCTCCTCCCCCTCCCTTCCCCTTCCCTCCTCCCCGGCAGGACCGGCCGCCAGCGCCGGCGGGAGGGGGAGGCGCTCGGCGGCCGCTGCGTCCTCTGGCGGCGGCAGCGGGAGAGGCAGCGCCCTGCGGCCCCGCGCTCCCGCGGCTCCCCGCCCTCCCGGGGGACTCGTCACGGGACACCCGCCGCTCCCGGGGACAGGCAGAGAGCATCCTGCACGATACAATCCCAGCAAGCACTGCTCTCCTAAGCCATTAACTGTTCTTAAACATCGACTGGAACGGGCTGCCCAGGGAGGTGGTGGAGTCACCCACCTTGGAGGTGCTTAAGGAAAGACTGGATGTGGCTTTCAGTGCCCTGGTGTGGTTGACATAGTAGTGTTCAGTCATGGGTTGGACTCGGTTGATGCCTGAAGATCACTCAGGGCATCACAATGATCTCAGAGTTCTTTTCCAACCTAATTGGTTCTGTTACTCTGTGAAATGTTTCCCAGCACTCCAACAGGAACCTCATCCACCAGAGCAAGGGACCTAATTCATCCCTAAAACAACCCTCACAAACCCTTACCCAAGAGAGCATGTGGCACCTTCAGACAGCCTTTCCTAACTGCCTGTGTGACCAGGAGTGGGGATACAGGGTGCAGCACGGACTACATGCGTGTGACCTGGGGCACAGCCTTGGCACTGGAGACTCCACAGCTAAAATGACTCACCCGTATTTGGCTAAAGAAATGCAGACCTGGAGCTGCACAAAACTGGTGTTAGGGGTAACACAGAGGACAAAGTAGTACCTAAAGTGCATATATGTCACGATACAGACAGTAAAGTTGGATGTAACAGAGCCACAGACCAATGAAGAAAGATCAAAAGTGTGAAACCTTGTTACCAAACAAAAATGACCCCTAGTGAATCCTGGAGCAAGGAAGAAGAAACCATACACTGGAATCTCAGATTTGTCCTAGTGAAGCACTCCACATGCTGACAACTTGCTGTAACACCCCCTCATACACCCCGGAATTAAACTGCTGTTCTTCAGACCCATGGAAGTCACAGAAAGGTGAGCAGCGATAGAAACCCAGCAGTGTGTAGAAAATTTTCAGTGCACTGTTCTTCTTTCTTTTTCTGTAACAATTAGATCTGTATTAATGATTATTAGAATTTCACATTTCAACTATAGTAGCAAGAAACAAAAAATTCTTGGTATATAACATACAAGGCATGCTTCCTCTTTGCCCTTAAACGTGATTTTGAGCATAACAGCTGGTGCCCAATGTAACAATTCCTTACATGCTGGGGACACAAAAACATGAACTCCAGCCAGGTCTATTTGTACACATTTTTTCTTCAAATACTTTTCACACAGACCCCTCATAGCAACCCAAATCATTCAGTATGCACTGACCTCTCTGGAGACAAATAGTGCAGTGTCCAAGTCAGCCATAAACTATTTTTAATCCAATAAGGCCAACAGCATGGGACCCAGCTTGTATCTTTCTTCCAAATTCTGCAACCTTTAGATCTATGGCATTCTTTTCCTGGCAGGTCAAGTGGTTTCAATAGGATACCTTAAATATGCCAGAGAAGTGATTGTGAAGATGAATGGAAACCTTTTCACAGTGATAAACGCTCACTCCCTCTGCAAGTTCATCAAGCGCATCTATATCACAGTAACTTGGTAGCAGACCTCACACTTTCTTTTAAAACTATCACAATAGAAATATGTTAGCTAGACTTCTTTGGAGTACTCAACTTGCTTTATGTATTTGCTAAACACACACCCCCTGATATCGCAAGAGAAGGGAAAATGAGGCACAAGTGTGAACAACAACAGCTTGTTATTTGCCTTACAGAACAACTGCTTGTTGCTGACATTCTGATTCACTAGATAAGTTACTGGCCTCAAGAATAATAATTCTGATGCCAACTAAGTAGCAACTTACATATTACTTCTCTGTCTGATTTTATGTGCATGTTCATCATTACCAGGAAAAAAAAAGAGAGAAGTAAAAAGTTATCCTTCCATTTCTAGGACTACAACAATATCAAAGATATGAAACCTTTTGCTTAACATGTATATCTGCATTTGCTTGGTTTTCCTTGTAAGTTTCAGCAGCATTTCCCACCCTTTCTTCCATTTCTCTGTTTTGTGCTGGTTTCTTTAAGTATTCACATCACAAGGATCATGCCCACAACATCTGGGATAAACATAAGACTTTTCATTTTCAAAGTGGTTAAGATACACCCATATTCCAATGCTTCCCCACGCAGCAAATCTATAAACAAAAAAGAAAAACCCAGCCTTTTGATGAGAGGTAATAAGTGTTTTGCCTTGTCACAGATCTAAGAAAAATTCCATTGTAACAACCCCCAAGAAATATGGAACTCTACCATGAAACCTGGTGTTCTCCAACTGTTAAGAAAAATAGCACTTAAGTGTTTTAAATCTTATATTTAGGGCTGTGAGGAGGAAGTAGGAAGTAACGCTTTTTCTTGAATTCTACTCTACTTACACACTCAGATTGCATGTTTGTTATTCTAACTACCCCACTGAGAATTTCCATCTCAGGAAGGTTGGAAATAATGAACATTCTGTTATGGAACACAGAGGTTTAGAACACCACCAAGCCTCCTTTCTTTATAGTATTACATGTATTTTAGATTCCTAGATAATACAAATATAGCACTTTTGCTGTCCCACCTCTGAGGTTAAAAAGGGGGGACTGCAAATACAAGTAAATACTGTCAGATACATATATATAAAGTTATGCATATCAAATGCAAAGGCTGACTTGTGATTCAAAGGTAGATTGCTCTTTGTGCAGGCACTGCAGCAGTCCCTCTGGATACCCTGGTGGCTCTGTCATCTCTTTCTATAGAAGGACTATAACATGGGATAACAGAGAAATTTATGAACCAGACACAGCAGCAGTTACTGAGTTAGAGAACTTGACTGCAACTACTTTGTTCTTTTAGCCATATGAGAAATGTTTAATCAAGGGATGACAGAGTTTTTGTAGTTTCTTTCAACAGATGGGGTGGGAAGACCTTTCTGTCAGAGACAGGCCTGCAAATCACATGAGTTGAGTTCTGTTCCAGCTCTTCCTCAGGCTTCTGCAATTGGACCTCTCTGTCCGATTCAGGAAGTTATGTTAGGAGGGGCTTAGCTTTAAGCGATGACTAATCCTGTGGAAATGGGCAAAACCAATCCAAATGAGTTCAGAATTATACACTTACTTTATGAATCACAACATGCATTTGGAAACACAATTTTTCAACTTTCAGCTACTCAAGGCAGTAATTCAATGACAGTTCCAGTCCATTATTATATACTCTAATGTACTGACACCCTGGGAATACACCCACATTTGTCAAATACCATGCAGTGAGCTCGAGCACGGGAGCTCTGATACTCTGCTGTGCTCAGATCTGAACTACACTCCCTTGTCCCCTTTGGACCACTCTAAACAGCTGTCCCTGGGAGACACCTGCAGTAGCAGGGAAAGCCCCTCACACTCTAGACATGACTCAGTCAGTAACACTTGGCCTGGGACTTGCCCCATCTCGCTCAGGAGAACTGATAACGTTGCAGTATCAGCACGCGCGTGCTGTAAACCTGACAACCAGAACACTGAGGGAACTCAGCGCTCCAGTCAACCCGTGGCAGCCCACAGTGTAGTCTGAGTTTAGTCTCTCTTCTTCCTGTGAAGCACTGCGAAGTGCTTGCTCTTAATTAAAATTTGAGGACTCCATTTGAGCTAAGTCTTTCAGCCTTCAATCAAAGCTGTATAGAGAACTGGTGTGCGGCTGCAGCAAGGAGTCCCAGGAATAGAGTTCAACCAAGCAATTTTTCATGATAGAGACTGCTGTTATTAGACTACACACTCTCTAGAAGGGACCTGGAAAAACACTGGGCATGAAGCAATCAGTCACAGATTCTTGTAAGATTGTAAAGATGGATCAAAGACAATTTCTTTCCTATGGGGCAGTAATGAGTGCTTAACTGTCTCTGCCAGTCAGCTCCTCTGTCTTCTGGTAGAGAAACAGTGAAAACACCTTCTGCAGCTTATCTTCTGGATTGTGCAAGAGGCAGAATATATGCACTCGGGGGAGGGGGCAGGACACAGGAATTTCGACGTCTTTGAACCCTTACAGACCAAGATACAGATACGTAACAGAAGATCTATCAAGCTGTGGAACTTGACACAGGTCCCTAGAGTTCAAGCAATGAGATTATGAGATGCTCCTGTCTACTGTACTGTACACAGTCAAGGAGAAACTTCTATAGGCAGATGCAGAGGACTGAAGATTTTCAGTCTTGATTATAAGCCAAGGGCATGTTGCCCGCTCCCTTGGTCAAATGAACAGCTTGCCTAAAGAACTGTCAGACTTGCTGCTCTCTCCTGTTTGGTCTCCTGCTGCTTCCATCTGACACACAACTACCTCTACCAAGCACATCTGAGCTCTTTATATTTTCCCTGATGAAATGTAGCTATTTAAAAATACAAAACATTCGTCCTAAACTACCTGCTACTGTCTTTTAATAAATTAATGAAAATATTACTTTGTCAACCAAAAGTCAAAGTGTAGATAAACAATAAGGGATTTAACTGAGCAAAATCATGTAAGAACAAAATACTTCCATATGTTTTAAAGAGCTTAGTGGCTACATTAATTACTTTCCCCAGCTTCTAATTCCTACAAGAAAAGAAACAGTGGTATAAAGAATTGCCTACCTTTCTCAACTGTGTACTAAGTCATAGTGGCAGGGAAAAAAAATGAGGCAAACTTTTCAAAGACCCCTGAAGTGAGTGGTCAAATAATGTCCTATGAATTTGTCTC
This sequence comes from Falcunculus frontatus, assembly GCA_013398115.1. NCBI lineage: Eukaryota > Metazoa > Chordata > Aves > Passeriformes > Falcunculus > Falcunculus frontatus. The sequence continues at coordinate 89,428 of VZRV01002981.1, forward strand.
TAACATTTCTGCTGTAAATATCATGATCACTCAAGCACTGATTAACCTGCATCACCTTCTGGGATTTGTGCCTCAGGATGTCCCATGCCTCACAAATAGCTTCCATATATTTTGTTTTGCCTTATTACAGCTGCACTGTAAACCATGACGGTTCAAAAACCAACTCAAATGTTGTTACAACATCCCAATTTGGCAGCCAAAAAAAAAAAAAAGAATCCCTGAGAGTGGAAGAGACAAGTAGTCACAGTAATATCCAGAGATGCTCAGACAGCATGAAACATCTTAACGAGGTTTTAGACCCTGGAAAAATCCATCTTGTGAGATGGTGACACCAAAGACTTTAGGATATGTCTGTCTTACAGCTTTTTATGCCAATAATCTCAAGAAGCACAGGGGCTGTATACTTAGATGCAAACACTCTAAGCAGTGGCAGGCATATATCAGCTAGTTTCTTCAGCTGAAGCAGTTTTCTTTTGAACCAGCTCAGGTGTGCACAATTATCATGCCATTGAACAAGCAGAGTTGGAAAATTGTGCCACCTCAGAAGAGGCTTTGAGCTGGGTGTTGGACCAGATGACCTCAAAAGGTCTTTCCCAGCTTAATTACTCTCTTATTCTGAGATGGTAGGTGTCGCCCTGAGTTTTGCAATTCTTCGATGTTTTCATTTCTGTATAAGAGTTTCTCACGCACTGTTCTGTAAACATAGTTATGTTTTTGTAACTTTGTTCTATTGTTTGCATTCTTTTCTCCTGGGTGGAGATGTTTGATGGACTTTCCTTTGACCAGTGTGGTTGAGGGGTGTAAAACTCACCCTCCAATCCAAGGTGATTATTAAGAAGATATAGAATAAAGTCCGAGGTCTTCTCGGCCTCTCTCTTTTTCTGCTTCTCTCCCCGAACAGGTGTCTGCGTGTTCTTTTCGTGTCCAAGTGCGACAATTAGGGAAAAGAATCGAAAAAATGTGACACCTACCTGACACATACCTGCAGAAAAAATCAGTCAATTTTGGATATGTAAACTCACTCCAAGCACAGAAGTTGGTATTTGCTGCCTGTTGGGCCCTCCCATTTAGGCAAAACAGCAGTTTAAAGTAATTATATCAGTCATTATTAAAGGTAAAATGATTCAATTCTGAGCTTGCCAACCATCCATGCTTACAAATAAGTCACCTAACAACCACCCCTTGATACGAACAAAGCCACAAGAAGTATCTTCTATGCAATAAAAATAGATTTAATTGCCTGGAAAGGACTTCTGCATCCTGAATGTCTCCACTCAAAGGTGGATATCTGCCTTGTCCTTCTGAGTGACATGAGGGAAAACAAGGGCTGGAGCAGTTAACCAGATGACGAGCTTATTGATCAAAACTGACAGGAGGAACCTGAGCACTCCTCATTACAGAAATTTTCAGTTATGAAGTGGCCCTTAGGAGCTGTTACAGCCCGGTGTCACTTCAGAGCAGCTGCACTCGTCGCAGTCTGTATTAGCCTCAAAGCAGTTTTAGATTATGTCCACCAGCAATTGCTCCCTTAGGATTATTTCATTATGTTTTTGATATGGAAAATCAAATAGAACTGGATCAAAAAACCACAGGATGCCATATGTAGTACAGAATCATTCAAATACAACAACATGAAGTCAACATGACACAGGGAAACTACAAAAGTCAGCAGAAGTTTAAGAGTTCAATGGTGACATCATTGCCCAAACCCTCAAAATACACAGTTCTAAATCAAAACCACTCAGTTAAGAGTCAGGAAAAACTGTTTTGTGGCCAAACAGTACGGCACACTGAGCACAACAGCAGTAACAAGTTTTTACATAGCTCTATGGAAAACACAACCAATCCTAAGAAAATGACCATGACATGCGCAGTAAACCTCAATAACAAGCTTTGTGTAGACAGCATGGAAAACAACTAGTCTGCTGAATTTTACCTAAAAAGCTGTAAAAACTTGGTGTACTGGGTCTGGCCAGGATGGAGTTAACTTCCTTCATAAGAGCCCATATGGTGCTATCCTTCCCTCCAGGCTGAGAAGGAAGTTGTGAGAGGACCCAAACTGGCCAAGGGCATATTCTGTATTATATAAAGTTCTGCTACCCAATAGAAGCTGGGTTAGAAGAAGACATGTGGGTGTGTGGCTTCCAAGGTGGAGGCCTGGAGCTTGGAGCTTAGGCACTGCACTAAGGGGTGGCAAACAATTGCCTTGGCATCCCTTGGGTCTTTCCCCTTCTTTTTCCTTCATTTATTAAAGTCTCTTTACCTCAACCCACAACTTTGGTCTCCTTTCATGCACTGTCATGCTGGGGGAGGAGGAGGAGTGAGGAAGTAGCTGTGGGGATGCTCAGCTGTTGGCCAGGGTCAACCCACAACAGTTGGCAACAATCTCTTCTAAATCCATGACAATCTGATTTTTTCATTGCCGTTATTTGGCAGTGAATTTACTGTTACAAATTGTGGTCTGAATAGTAAGTATGAAGGACAAATTATTGTTTCCAGCAGATTTATCTACTACAGAATGTACAATGTTAAAATCATGGGGTGGAATTGAACAGGAATTAGAAAGGAACTTAAGAGGTTGTTTCATATCTGCTCACAGCAGGACCCAGGCCACCTCTCAAACCATGGAGACACCAGAAATCAAAAGTATCTCTCAGCTGTGCAAGGCATTGACTCCCAGTTCCTGGCTGATGCTGAGCTTCAAAATTTTTGTAGCCAAAGGGTACTTTGTTCTTTTAGTTTTAGGACATTATTTCTCATCAGATCCTTAATGGACCTAGAGAAAGTCCTTACATAGTTTTTCAGTGCTTGAAAAATAGTCTCATGTTTCTTTTCAATTTCTGTTCTCACTAAAAAGAATAAAAAAGTAGAATGCTTCCAGTGTTAGATCATCAGTCCTCATCCATTCTCATAGGGCATATTTAAAGCTTCTTTCTCACTTTTCAGCTCTGAAACCGAGCTATCTGTTACTGCAAGTTTATTTGTGAGGCTGTAAAAGAAGAATGAAAGATCTGGAACTTAAAGAACTGCACTGTGATCAGTTCTAGAGGAATACAAACATATAGAGCTGGTCAGATTATGCACTACCAAGAGACAATCCCAGAAATGTATTTTAATGAACTGCTCTTTAATTCTGCAGTTGGCTCAGATTCTAACGAACTCACTCCTTACAAGGCTTAACAGTGGAAACTTTGACAAGTAGCAGGTTCTTAAGTTGTTTATAGAAGATATACTGATACGTTATTTGATACTGTTTCTGAAAATGCAACTGGTTGGCAACATTTTCAAAGAATAAGGAATACTTTTATGCAGATTTCTATTTACACTAAACTTCCATCTTTAGGCTGAACAGCCAACATATATGGAAACAAGGTTGGGGTTTCTTTAATCCAAATTAAAAAAAAAAAAATCACTATTATTCTTGAGGCTTTCATCAGAATGTCTTCCCCAAGTAAGTTAGTACTGACACTGATCTACATAACTGACAGTGCTCTTCCATGAGACTGTATGAAAAAATGCCAAAGCTTAATTCTGCACTTTTGCCCCAAATACAGACGTAAAGTAAAAACTAATGGAAATTCTGCATTTCTTTTTACTGGCTCATTCACTTCCACGGTCGTAACCACTGCGTAACTCCTCAGACAATTTTCAAAATGCAGTCTCTGACAGTTTAATTAATCTGAAGACAAAATACTAGTAGTTATCCATGGAGTACTTTGCTCTGCACAATAAATTTAAGGAACCCTGGAAAAAAAGTTCATACCAGTGTAAGGAAAGGTGTTTTGGTTGTATGTTTTTATATCAGTATCCTGATTTGGAACAAAGTTTTTGTATCTGCCTGGAAGGAGATCAAGGACCAACGAAAAAGTAATCTTAAAAGTAAACCTAGAGGAATCTTGACCATACAGAAACACATAATGGTATCTGATATATCAGCCTTGCTATGGACACAAATCAGCTCTTAAATAAAAAATTGTTTTAAACTGAATTTTATTAAAGACAATAAAACACACAGGTGCTATTCCTGCTTTCTGCATTAGTGTACAGCTTCATCACAGGCTGGCTGGTGCACATACACATGAAAGCAGTTTGGCTGTACAGAGTATCTTTCCATTTCAGCACTTGAAATCAAAACACCACTTCCCTCAACTGAGCAACATCAGTTCTCGGTTGAAAATCCATTACTATTTAAAGCAAGATGATTACTTAAAATCAAACTAAAAAAAGAGAAAAAAAGAGAGACATGAAAGAAGGCAACTAGTTCTGCATTCTGGCTTGCCTTATATAGTTACGCTAAAGAAAAAAAGGAGCAGAGCCAACATTGTGAAACTTAAGCTAGAAGGCAGCTATATGGCTTATGTGAGGCAATGGTGCCACCCAATGTCCACAAGTTATACATAAATTTGTTTTTCTTTATTGATCCAAGAGCACAAAAACCCCAAACCCAAACTCAACAAACTGTGTGTAATGTTATTAGTAATCATAACTGTGTGTGAAAGCTTGACTCAGGTTTAAGATTAACAGATGTAGTAAATTTCTACGCAGGCAAATACTTCTTTAGTTTTAGCTTGAATTCTCTGCAAAAAGAATATTAGCATAGCCCAGGTAAATCCATTCAAGCTGTCAAAACACTTCGACCAACATTTTCCTAAGGTCCTTGTTATTTTAGTTTCTCGCTTTTTGAGCCCACTAGGTTGGGGCCTCTCACAGGGATCAGTCTTCAGCATGTTTCAAGCAGTGCAGGGACTTTACTATTACACTACTAAAATGGAAATTCGTTCACAATAATTCAGTTTTGATAAATGGATTAATCCAGCCTGTGTTCAAAGACAATAACTTTTTAGAAAGGCACTTGTAACTACAAATAAAGAGTTTATAATACTGGAAAACTTCAGCAGGCGATCATTAACGACAATTACTGTTAAAAGTGCACATCTCACTTTTGTTTGGAACTTTGCCCTCATCCCTCTACTAGAGAAACATTGTGTGACTGCGTCTGAAATTAAAAAAAATGCTCTAATGAGCATATATCTCTTTCTTGTGTAATTTTAAGTCTATAAGTAAATGTAAATGTTTATTTATACCACTTTTCAGATCATGTTTCCTATGCTATAAAGCATTCTGCCAACTCTCTGAGCTATCTTCAACTCTCCCAAATAATCTATAAATGTAAATACAAAACTACACTTGCAAGTCACGCATATTTACAAAAGCAGTCAAGTCACAAAAAATATTTTTGTGTTAAGATCTATATCCCTGTATTAGCACGTTCAGATACTTTTTCAAATATTACTTCTTTCTATGCACTTGCTAGTTCATTATGCAACTATGGGTTTGTGCTGCCTTATTTTCACCGTATTCATAACTGAATCTTATGGTCACCTGACAAGCAAACAAGCTTCCTTCACAGGCCTTTAATTTTCAGAAAACATGTAATATTTCTTAGTCAAGCATATTGACTTCTTTTCTTTAAAAAAAAAAAAAATCTGTGGTTTTGGATGTAAAACCTTTGAGACATTCCTAGCAAAGGAAGCAATTTCACCTATTAATCACTCAGCCTGTTGATTTTTAACTCTCAGTATTTCACCTTCCATCCAACAGATTTTTATAGCTTTCATATGAAAACAGTTCGAAGTTTTCAACTCTCAGAATACATTTTATTAACAGATCTATGTTGCAGCATGTTTAAGATAGACATCTAATAGTTAATATGCTCCAAGTGTAGCTATAGAGGTCCTATAAACAAAGGAAAATTTTATAGTCCTCTATTTGTGGAAATTGTTGACTTCATGAGAACGAAAGTGGGGAAATTTTAGAAAAAAAATAGGAAAGTGTTTGATTTGTGTATGTATAGACACACTGCAAAGCACACACGCTTTTAAAAGACACTTTATTACGTGGTCTTTCAAAGCATGTTTAGTGTAACCTGAACTGTGTATATATTTATGTAATTAGTTATCTTTCCATGCTGTCCAGGTCTATCTGCTCAGTCAGTAGATTTCCTGAAAGTTACTGGAAAAGAAAAACAAATTAATTTCTTAGTGTCTGGACAGAAGATCCTGATGTTATATTTGGAGGGTTTTGGTTTGTTTTTATTTTTAATAAGTAAAAATCTGAACAGTCTTTGAAGCACTTTGGATACTTTCTAGTGAAAAAATGGCTTGGATTACTGTCAGAAATTCATAACAAGTACATGTCATACTAATAATGTAAGTGATATTTTTAAAACATTCTGCCAATGTTGAAAGCACAAGAAGTCTGCATAATCCGTGCACATCTAATTAGCACTGAGTCATATAAATGATACATAATGATTTGGCAGCATATTGCCAGATGGTTTGCTATCAGATCAAGTAGTAATAACTTAGCTTATTTATTTCCATTCCCCTCATCTCTTATTTTAATTTTCCTCCATTTTCATTTCTCTACTAAAAAATAACTTTCAGTTCCTTTAATTTCATGTACAAAACCCATGAACATCATGTACAAAACCCACTGATTTTTTTTTAAATCCAGACTGCCTAAGGATGCTTTGCAATCTTTCTGATTTTAGAAGTACATTTATTTTACTAGTTGAACTTAGGAATTAGAGAGTTTATACAATCTAGTCCCATATTTACTTAAAAACCATCCAACTCTCCCCTTCTTCCAATTACTGATGTGCAGCTGGTCACCTGTATTAATTTTTTTTCGCGCCATAATCATATTGTCTGATTTTCTTGTTTAAAACACATCTTGTGTCTAAGCAACAGGAGAAGAGGTTATGAGGGAATTATAAACATATAATCACTCAAAGTATTTGACATTCATGAACACTCCAGGTTTAGTACTATTTGAATGTTCTCAAAGTCCATAATTTTGGATCTTAAAGCATTTATGGGATACTTGCCTTCCTGTGCTAAGTTTATTAAATACAAAGTAAATAAAATGTAAATGTTCCTTTTCCTAAAATCTTAACATTTTCCAGTAGGACAATCCAGTTGTCTAATTGAGAGGATGAAAACATCTGTACATCCAAGGGAATAGAACTAAGAATTTCACAATGACCTTGGCACTGTAACTTTTAACTTACCTTCTCCACCTTTGCATTGTTTCAGTCTTAATTTTCTAAATACAAATAATGTTTAATCAACATCAGACAGTAATGGTAGTTTCTCAGCCAGAAGCAAACATTTACAGCTACAGGTTTTGAGGAACTCATGTTAACTTCAAAAATAAAGTCTGCTCCATTTTAACTCATGTTTTATAAACATGCAGATCTATTAATAGGCATTAAAAAAAAAAAGTCACCACAAAGGACATCCTTGTATTCAGATTTTAAAAGTTTTTTGTGGTTAAGAGTCTTATTCAGAGTGTCAGGAAGATAAAGCATCACCCTGTTGGTTACTCTGGGATTCAGACCCGTGCTATGCTGGGTGTTCAAGTACGGTGATACACGGCCAGAGCCGCAAAGACCCTCATCAGAATTTGCCAAGTGCTGAGGCTTTCAGCAGGAAGCATGCAAAAATCTATCAAGTGAAGTTTATCTGCCTTACCCAAGAGCCTGTGCGTTTTGTGCAAAGTGGATATTCCCCACAGTAGGGATGCTCTGAACAGCTCAGCTCAGATTTCAAACATTCAGAAAGCAGTGCCCGTTGATTGCTACGCTTCAGGCTGCTTACGCTACCACATCAGTGACATATCCTCCTCAATTTTCTTCTCTTTCTCCAGGATAAGAATGTGGATGGAGGTATTAGCCAAGATAATACTGTAGAAATTATCATTAATACTTCCTATACAAAAGAGACCAAAAAAAAATTTTAAGTGAAAATACAAGCATGATGTGTTAGCTGTTGTTTCATATAGTTGGATAGACTTTTGGCAACTCATATTATTTTCCTTGACACAATCCTCTTTTTCACTTGATTTACAAAATGTTTATATACATGAAAATAAATATCATACGGGGGTAACACAGTGGTGTGAAAATCAGTGTAAAGCAAGAGCTGAAGTACAGGATTGTACCACAAAGGTGAGACTACTGGAGCTGTCTAGTGAACTAACTCATATTTCCAGAGAACCACAGCTTGATAGGAATGTCAGTCTTTCTTTGGACTAAGCAATGACCTGAAGTGCTCTTTACCCTTTAAAACTTAGCTGAGAACCCAAGAACAAATGAACCCTAATCTCATTAGGTTGTATTAAAGACCTTCTCAAATGATGAGAGACAGAAACAGTGCAGAAGCTTAGATTGACCAGCACGTGCTATCATAAGAGCCAACTGCTTACATTTACAGAAGGGCAGCTGCAGTAAAGCTGGCACAGGCAACTTCCAAACAGATTAGAGCAATAGCATGGGCTGGAACGCAGCTCAACCCCCAGATGGAAAGTGAGAACATATATAAAGTCCCCAGATAAATGACAGAGACCTATTTCCTTGGAATGCAATGTTTAGATGTTGCCTGCCTATACTGGGATGGGTTTTCCTGTTTTCTGTTTCAAATAAAATATGAAGATTATGTACAAAGAATGCTGCCTCTACTGTCCCAGCAGAGCTCCTGCAAATCTCTGTTTGGGCCTCTGGCAACACAGCAGAAATTTCAAGCTCAATTGATTCCCGTGTTATTTTCTGTGACGCTTGGCCTTCCACAGGGACATTAGCCCATCCTCTAGTTGACTGAGGTCATGTTTTATAATGGTAACATTCCCTGTATAGACACTAATGTCATTCTATCTCTGCACCCCATGGCAGTTTACCAACATTAGGACTGGTTTAACTGATAACTCCTGTTCCCATGTCAAATTCAGTCTCTGAACACCCTTATTAATGCTCTGGTAGAGGCCATAGTATCAAATATGAAAATAGTTTTTAAAGGCCTGATCAGCTACCATTTTAAAGCATTGCTTGCACTCAAGAAGGTCAGATTGCTCTTTTCTCCAGGTCAGAATGTGGGCATGTTTACAGAAGCCTTTAACAGTCACAGTAAGAGCACTTACAGAGCTAAACTCCCTGTGCATAATGAGGAGCAAAGAAAAATCCACCAGAGATACCTTTTTGTTGCCAAACTCTCTCTTCATTCATCAGAAGTTAAATACTGAAGTGGAGAGAATATTTGGGTAAACTGAGCAACGCTCATCCTAACTGTGCAAGACAACTTTAAAAATTTGAAAAACATGGCTCAGTCATTACATTCTGGTAACAAGCTACAATAGTTGGTGCATTGCAAAACCACAAAGGTTAAAATAGAGCACCCATGAGTAAGAATCCAATATACCACTGAACAACAAGAAAGCAGGAATAGCACAACTCTCCTCTTTCCTTTTTAGCAGCATTAGGATCACAGACAACTTGACCAAGGAGAATATTAACAGAAATTTCACTTCAGGCTGGCATGTCTGTCCACATGGACATCCAGTAAAGGCTGATGCAACACCCAAAAAAGAAGGGCAGCACACTGGTTAGCCTCAGTTCCTAAACTCACAAGCTTTCCAACACTAATGAACACCAGCAGAGGTTACAATATTTTTCCACCTGCCCCTACAAGAAGACTAACTGTCAATATGCAACCCTTCCTATCTCTAGTTTAGAAGGAAGAGACACACAGTCTCCACATTGCTGGAAGAAAGAACCAAGAGTTTTCAGAATCTTTCCCTAGACTTTTAAAATAAAGTTTATCATCTCATTTCTACAGCCCTTGGTAAATAATGGTTTTAATGATTCCAGTCCTGCTGGCTTTATCCAGAGCATCAGTCTAGACAGACAGATGCAAGTGTTCTCTCTGCCAGGCCTCACCAGTGTGTTAACCTCAGCCAGCCAATGCCATACGATTTCTTGATGCCTCTTTGATCTTGTATTTCTTGGCTCTCATCTGTGATGAAAAACAGGGGGTTCTTATTCACATTGTAACATTCAAACTTGTCCCTTCACAAAGCACTTCCTGGTGGCAGCGGGCTGTGCCCACAGTCTCAGGGTTTCCAGCCTACAGATTTGCTGGCAGCTTGCAGCATTGGCCCAGCCTTTCAGAACAGCCCTCACCACTGCATTGGCTGCCCCAGGCCCAGACTCAGGAACCACCTCGAGCAAGCACCTTACCAGTATCACCTCCCTCAGCAGCTCTTATCTCCCCTCTACTCCTCCCCAATATCATTCAGAGTTCCATTGTGGGAACTCACCTCAAAGACAGCAAGCCGCTACCGATATGTGCTTCTGCTCTAGGCTGAGTAAAAAAACCCCTTTATTCCTATACTGGGATTCCAGTTCATTGAAGCCATAACTCAACCACTGCACTGCACCATCAGAGATGGTGCCAGTAGAGTAACTTCCAAATTTGCTGCTGAGCTTTTTCTCCCTTTAGACAGCAGCTGCAAATCTGGGCAAACAGTCAAGTTTTCTTTTTTTTTCTATTCAAGGATAAACAATTTATAACAAAAGAGAAAATGCAGAAAGAATGTTTGGTATCTACTTTTATCATCTATGGCAACACTTAAACCACCAGGTATGTTGTATGTCTTTAATTTGCCACAACAGGACTTTCTAAACAACCACTGAAAATACTAGGTACCCCACTTCTTATCAAATAGAGTGACAGCTCACATACAGGTGAACTGATAAATGAAAAGACTGGTTTTTCACCTTCAAGTTCTAGAGAAGTATTATTATAAGGATGAAAGGACTTTGGATGCTCATGAAGGCCGCTTAGGTACTTTAAGCATTTCTGTATCAGGATATTTAAGCAGCTAAATACTTTGATGAAGTCTGTCTCCTCATTCAAAATTGGAAATACGTTATCATGAATATTTACCATGTCAAGTAAGGACACAAAACCTCATCAACTCACACACACACATCTATCAAGCCAACCTACCAGCTCATTCTGAAGTTAGAAACTGCATCCTTAGCTAGTCACGCTGGTCTCATGAATTTTTCAGCTCTGTGTCTCCTCTGAAACAGGCAAGCACTATTTCAGGAGACCAAATCCTCCCCATATACTCTCAGGAGGGGTCAGTATCCCGCAAGCTGAATGTTACTCAACTCTGAAGCTTTATCAGAAATTGCTGAACCGCAGTACCTAGAAAGGGGTGGGAGAGGTGGGGGGNTCTCTTCCATGCAAGGACACTCAGGACACTGAATGCTATCACCTCTCCCTGCCCTTTGTAACAGCCAGGATCTGAAAGACAGCATCTAACATGCAGAGAGGACATAGTCTTAACCTGTGCCAGGGGGAGTAAGAGGCTGGATATTCGGAGGAATTTCTTCACAGAAAGGGTGATTAGATATTAGAATGGGCTGGTGGGAGCTACAGGGAGGTGGTGGAGTCACTGTCCCTGGAGGGGTTTAAGGAAAGACTGGATGTGACACTCAGTGCCATGGTCTGGTTTGGTCATAGGTTGCACTCAATGAACTCAGAGGTCTTTCCCAACCTAACAGATTCTGTGATGGACGTACTGCTGACAACTGAAATCAGGATATGTGTACCCACCATACCTTCATATGGAATACAGAAGGTTAGGGCTTCTTCTAGCAGGGATGGGGTCCTGCACAAAAAGCTGGAGCTAGACAGCTAGGAGGCAATAGGACATTTATGTTATAGTGGGTTGTGGCACCCCGAGACAAAAGCCCGCTGCAGAGAGCAAGTGATCTGTAGAATTAACATTTTTAGTCGGGCAGCACAGGGGGGAGGTACCTACAGCAACGCGACGATCGGCTCCAGAGATGTTTCCCACTGTATTAAAGTAGGGGCACTGCCGCGGAGAGCCGCTCATCTCCCCCTCTCCCGCACATTCCAGGCTGCCGGAGCCTCCGCCTTTCCCGGCCCCCGCCGCCTCCTCCGCGCGGTCCCGCCCCTGCCCGCCTGGCCCCGCCCCCGCCCCGCGCGGGGCTGGCGGCGTCCGCGGTCGCCATGGGAACG
>VZRV01002981.1:101831-213749 GCA_013398115.1 Falcunculus frontatus
CTCCCCTTTCCCGCCCCGACCCGCTGTGTGCCCCATACCCCCACCCGCTCTGTCCCCCTGTACCCCCTCCCCACCCTGCCCCTCAGGTCCCGACCCGCTCTGTGCCCCCCTCCCCGGTCCCGACCCGCTCTGCTCCCCTGTGTACCTACCCCCCCCCGCTTGCTTCCCGGTCCCGACCCTCTCTGCTCCCCGTTGTCCCGGTCCCGACCCGTTCTTTGTCCCGTCCCCCCCACCCCGGAGCGGGAGCGCGTCCCGCGGGCACTGCCCGGGGATGGAGGGCTGTGCGGAGACTGCTCGGGTCGTGGTGCGGCGGGCTGGGAGCGCCGGTGGCGGCCGGGCGAGTCCCCCTGGGGGCAGCCCGGGTTAAGTGGGACACGGCGGGGACGCACTCCCACTCACGCTGCGGTAGGATGGACTCTGCCAACTGCTCCAGGGCAGCTCTCCTTTAGTCAGAGGTCAGGTAGAGAAAGCCTCTGGCTCAAAGCAGGAGTTAACAAGTTAGAAGCAGCCATGCACAGACGGGTAGGGTGTAGTCTGGCTCTGAGCTCTGAATTGCGATCATCCTGTTTTACCGTTTGGATAAGCCATTGTGAAAAGTCCTGGATTCCAGCCAAGGCTTTAAGATGGATAAAAGTCTTCCTGTAGTTTTTTTACTGCAAACTGGAAGAATGACACATTGACGGAAAGACTTTGGTATTTTATCTGCAGTAGTAGAAAATGAATCCGTGACAGTTCTCAGTCGAGTTTGTCAGGACCGAGTTAATTAGCCTGTTGTTCTTTTCAGGTCGGTGGTTTCATTTGGATCCAAAAACAGAGCTATTGGTGTTGCGGCTAAAAACCAGGTAGGTCATTTCCTGCTGCAAACTGTTGAAGTACCAGTGGGTGTAAAGAGAGTTGGCCGGGTGTAGTTGAAGCTGAACAGCTTCAGTTTCTTGTTGAGCTTTTTATTTTAGAAATGCTGCACTATGCTGCCATGCTTTCTTCAGAGAAATGTAGGATATTTTTGCTAGAATGCTACTGCTCTCTCTTTCATTAATGTAATAGTTTCCAGTTGAATGTGTTCCTTTTCTGACAAATTAAGGTCATTAGGTTTCTTTTCTTAATAATTTTATATAGGATTTTCCTTGTATTTGAAGGAAAACATTTCAGATGCTGTATATAGTTTCTTAAAATTAGATGTGAGGGGAGAGGTTTGGCTCAGATTCTTAAAGCTATTTAGGGTACCTTACTACCTTTGGATTTGCTGTAAATTAAATACCTCTGGTTTTGGAGGTGCAAGTCCTTATTTTGGGGGGTTTTTTTTGATTGAGGTGCTCTGAAAGATTGAATATTTTCTTTGTTAAAGTCATATTTTCAGTTTAGAAGGGGAACTTAATTCCAACAAGTCTCAGAATATCAAAATGTAATGATTAAATAAACCCTTAGGTATTGTATGTTGTTACATAACTGCTGCTGGGAGATCAAGCATGCAGCCTCCGCTGGCCTGTGCATCTCTCTCATGTAGTAAAAGGACTGCAGTGGGTTTCCATGGAGAGAGCACTAAAGGAGACTTTATTCCACTGTAATAGCTCTCCTCTTAATTTTGAATAGCCGAGGCAATATGAATAGTTTACATGTTCACAAGCACATGCACATTCAGTTACAGGTTAACATTTGCAGTAATGAAGTAAATACAAATGTTTGTGTTTTTTCCTTAAATTTTGTTTTAGCATTGCTGAGTTGACTGCTGACATTGTTACAAGTCAGAAACTAGTATTATTCATTAGTGTGCAAAAATGAGTTGTTACTGAAAATGGCAAATGATCTGAATCCTATGTACTCTTGAGCATGTTTCAGTATTGTTAGATTGTTCCAGTAAATGCTGCGGAAAGCATGAAGTAAGCTGAAAGTGAAGTAGATTCTCTCTTAGATTGCGTTTACAAGTGTGTATTTGCAGTGGCGAACACCCGTGACTTATGTTACTTTCAGACTAACCTGTATGATGTGACTATATCGAGTCTTTCATGCTTGGTTCTCGTAGCAGTTGAAGCTAAATATTTTTGCCAGGAGAAGAGAATGTGATACTGAAAATGGTAAAAGATGACAGGTCACTTATTTCTCTAGTTGTAAGTGGTCCAGTTTGGCTGAGATGTGAGTTGTTTCTTTTGTAAATGTGGAAGTTTCCTGACATGGACAACTGAGAGTTACTTTTTTGGTGTCCTAGCCTGTAGTAGCTACTTAAATCAAGGACTACAATGATCCTTTTCATTTGAAAAAAAAAAAAAAGGGAAAACAAAAAAAAAATCCCGCAAAATAATAGAAAAAAGGTTTTGACTGGTGACTTCTGCAATGTGATTGTGTTAGAGAGCTCAAAATACTCAGAGGTGCTCTCTTTAACGTTTGAGAAGTTGTTGCTGGAGCAAATTTTCAGAGAATTTCTGTTACCTTTAGTTAAGTATGGTAGCACTGGAGATGAGAACAGTATGTTAGTTAACAGACCGTAATTCTCAGCTTTCTTAATTGTGACTAAGCAGGAAGATATTAAAACATGCTACAGACCTAATGGCATACAATTACTCTAAAAATATCTTAAGATTGTTCTCTTAGAAAAGGCTTTGAGGTTAATTCTAAATTAGGCTATAAAAGCTGCCAGAGTGTTTGCGCTTCTCTGCCCACTACATGGTAATAATTCCTGCTGCTACGTTCTTCAGCCATACAGCTGTGAAATACATAGCATTCAAGTACTCTGAAGTTGTGGCTGTACAAATAAATGAAACGGTGCTGGGAAACAATCTTGGACAGAGGAACCTAGCTACTCGATCACATTAAAGTACTGAAATAGTTCCTGACATGATTTTTGGCCTGTGCTAACTTGTGCTCATACTATTAATTGCTGAGCACTGTTTGATGATTAGAACAAACCAAGGATAATTCTCAGTAGGGAGTCCAAGTGTAACATCTTTCCACAGACACAGCTGTCTGAAAGTTACTGTTTGTTAGTGGGAGTATGGCCTCCTTTTTTGTCAGGGAGCTTTTCTGTAGGGGAACTGTCCTAGTTGAGTAGTTTTCGAATACAAGATGTAGCTCAAATTCTTCCATTTCGTGGTGGAAAATTTTGTATGCAACAAGGAATTGATGGTTTTCTTTGAGGGTAGTGAATGTTAAAAATCTTCCTTGGTATGCTCAGCGTTTGAATTGCTATCATGCAGTCTGTTGGTGCCTGCCTAAATCTATCCCGTAGATAACACACTTTGGTAATTTCTCTTGAATAAAATAGGATTAATTCTACTCTGAGATACTTACATTGTCTCTTAGGCTGCTCTAGTTGTCTGGTTTCTGTTGTGCTTTGCATTTCTGATAACGAAGGCTTCTCTATGTCACTCGTTTGTGCTGGGGAGCTTGTAGTGTAGTTTAGCATATACTTCAAGGTGATGTTGTTACCAAAAAAAGTTCCAAGTTGTCTGGGCACTGTATTCTTCTTTGGTCTAGTGCCCAAATTTGAGTTGCTGCTAGGTGAATGTGAACAAGGAAATGTGATTTGAAAGTAGCTCAGGGAGGAAAAAGTAAGTATTGAAATGTATGGGGACACTTAAACTTGACACATAGTAACTAGGAAAGCGCTTGCTTGCGCTTAATGCAATGATGTTTGAAGTGAGGTAGTGTGGCTTGGGTTGGAGGGCCAGCTTACAGAGAAACCAGCTTCACGTGTAGTTGCAATCTTTAATCATTTCAATTTGGTCTAAGTTCTGTCACTCAGTTGCAAGGTGAGTGGCTCTGGTTTCCAGCACAATTGGCAGCAGAGTGCTCCAGTGCAGTGCACAGGGTGGGTTTCCTGAACTGGGGGAATGTCACAGGGAGACAAGAGCTGCCAGAAGCCTGCAGCTGGAGTGACAGTAGCTGATGGCTGGGTGGGGCCAGGAGCAACAACAGTAGTTTCCCCCAAATATAAAATAAGGCTCTGGGGAGCACTGGTGACCAGGGTGTGGCAGAGCAGTTTGCAGGAAGGGTGCTGAGGCAGTGCCAGCCCGAGCAGGGAGCAATGGTATCCACCTGGCAGAAAGCCACGGCCCCGCTCAGCTCCGCATGGCACAGCTGGCACAGCTGCCCAGACAGCTCTGGTGGGAACGTGCTGCCAGTGTGGGGTGGCAGCTGTGAGCACAGCTGGGGGAGTGTGCCCAGGTAGAGGAGCTCTTCCACTTAGTGACAGAGCTCTGGGGAGAGGTGAGTAGGTTGAGGACTATCAGGGAGTGTGAGAGAGAGAGAGAGATGATACGGTGGAATTGCACCCTGCCTTCCCTGGGACATGCCTGGGAGGCAGACAGGATGCACAGAGTATTCCTCCTTCTCCTTTCCACCTACTGGAATACAGTGACTTGAAGGGAGAGGGAGCAATGGTGACAAGTTCCTGGCCAACACAGCAGGCACATCTCTGTGACTACCCCACCTCCCCAGGTGTCCTGGCAAAATGGGTACAAGGCTCTGCAAGTAGAACTGAACAATAGTGAGGTTGGTGGTTCATCTTGCATGGGGCTGTCACCAAGGTTAAGTTGGCCTATATCAAAACTACTTCCATGAAGAAAAAAAACCAAGTCATTGTTGTGGGAGACTCCCTTTGGCAGGGAGCAGAAGGCTCAGTATGCTGGCTGGAACCACTTCTTAGGAAAGTCTGCTGCCTCTCTGGGGTCCAAGTTCCTACCCTGCTTTGCAGGGGGAAAGGGATACAACCAAGTTTGCTAGACATAAGCCTGGGGGGTACCACAGCAGTGTTTGACAGAGTGTTCTAGTGAGACCCTTCACTCTTGCTGCCTCGGTGGAGATGGGATGGAGATCCATACAGCAGCAGTGACACAAGGGTTATTATTGATGTTAACCATGGGAGCTCCTTAGAATGGTCACATAGGAACAGGGGCTTCTTCCTGCAAGAAAGTGGCAGGATCAATAGCCCAACTGAAGTGCATGTACATCAATGCCTGCAACACGGGCAGTAAAGAGGAGGAGCTAGACACCATTGTGCAGCAGTAAAACTGACACAGTTGCCGTTGTGGAGACATGGTGGGATGACTGGCACAACTGGGGTGTACTCCTAACTGGTTAAAGACCGGCTGGATAGCCAGGCCCCAGAGAGTGATGGTGAATGTAGTTAAATCCAGGTGGCAGCCCATTACCAGTGGTATTCTCCAAGGCTCAGTATTAGGGGCCAGCCCTATTTGATATTTTAACCAATGACCTGGAAAAGGGAATTGAGTGCACCTTCAGTCAGTTTGGAGGTGAGGCTAAGCTGGGCAGGAGTGCTGATCTGCTGAAGGGCAGGATGGCTCTACAGAAGGATCTGGACACTTTGGATTGAAGAGTTGAGGCCAGTTGTATGAGGTTCAGCAAATGCTGGGTCCTGCCCTTGAGTCACAACAACCTCACATACAGGCTGGGGGCAGAGTGGCTGGGAAGCTGCCTGGGAGTGCTGTTTGACAGTGGCTAAACACGATCCAGAGTGTGCCCAGGTGGCCAAGAAGGCCGGTGGCATCCTGGCTTGTATCAGCAATAATGTGACCAGCAGGACCAGGGCAGTGACTGTCCCCCTGTACTCGGCACTGCTGAGGCCACACCGCAAATCCTGTGTTCAGTTCTGGGCCCCTCACTGCAAGAAGGACATTGAGGGGCTGGAGTGTGTCCAGAGAAGGGCAACGGAGCTGGGGAATGAGCTGGAATGCATGTCCTATGAGGAGCAGCTGAAGGAGCTGGGATTTTTTAGCCTGAAGAAGTGGAAACTCAGGCATGCCCTTGTCACTATCTACAGTACCTGAAAGGAGCACAAGTTTTACCAGGGGAGGTTTAGATTGGCTATTAGGAAAACAAATTTTTCACCAAAAGGTTTGTAGACATTTGAACAGGCTGCCCAGGGAAGTGGTGGAGTCACTGTCCTGGGAGGTATTTAAAAGGTGTGTGGATGTGGCTTTTGGGAACACTGGTGGACTTTGGCTGTGTTAGGTACATAGCTGGACTTGATCTGAGAGGCCTTTTCCAACCTAAACGATTCTATGATTCTAAATTAGTTGACTAAAGTAGTAGGCTCTGTTGATCGTCTTATTGTTCACCCAGTTGTGTCAAGGTTTTGGAGATACTTTTATAATCCTTAATAAGTAATGGTCTGTAAGTCTGTGTCTGACTTTGTAATGAGCTGATAAAAAGTACCAGACAGTAATTACCAGTGTTAAAAGAAACAGCTGTGACAAAGGAGTGAGCGGTTGTCTGAAAATTTGACCTGTGCTTGGGGGCATACAGAACAGCACTGAACATTGCAGGCTGATTAAGAGTGGATTTCTAACTATCCTGTGTTTCTTTACAGCAAATTACTCATGCCCACAACACTGTATCTAACTTCAAGAGATTCCATGGCCGTGCATTTAACGATCCTTTTGTTCAGAAGGAAAAAGAAAAGTTGAGCTATGATTTGGTTCCCATGAAGAATGGTGGAGTTGGAGTAAAGGTAAATCTGCACTGTATCTTTCTGGGTTGTACAGCCAAATCTGAAGTCTTATATTTCAGCACCTAGTAATGAAAATATGGGTTTCTTTTAATTACCCTAAAGGTGGTGTGGTTTGTTTTAATCTTTCTGTTAAATAAGAGCTCTGCTATGAATAGACAGCTTCTTCTTTAAATAGTGTTAACTAATAGATGTTAACTATCAAATTAAGGTTTATTTACCAATAATAAAAAGTTTCCCCATTGGCGAATTGCATATCCAGCTCAAACACACCAGCAGAAAAACTGCTAAGATAATTACAAGGTTGTACGGTTTTACTTCTAAGTATGACTTTCTCTCACTTTTGTGTCGAATGCATTGCAGCAGTCTTATTAGGTGGTTACAAATGCTTTAGAAAGTAGTCGGAACTCTTCTTTAGAATATTTGCCATAAATGAGTGGCAAGTGTGTCTTTAGTGGACTGTCTGGAGTAAGTTACTTGCAAAAAGGTGTTCAAAACCAGCTCCTACCACACTGCTGGTTTGGCTGTTGCTTACATTTCAAGAACTTCACTGATACAATGTCAGCTTTTCCTGGAATAGGTACAGTTAATAAATTGTGTCCATTTACAGAAATATATACAATTACTGCTAATGAAACCTTGCTGGCATAACAGTGTAGCATCACTAATGAAGACCTTAGCTTGAACTGGTCCCTCAAAACTTCACTATAGATCAGTCCTAAGTAGTGAATAGATCACAGAATTATATACATTAGAAAGAATCCTGACTAGAAAAGCAGCCAAGCTTTACAGAAGAGGGGATGCTTTTTCTTTTGCTATTTGTGACTTGTGAGGTTAATAGATAAATTCAGACAGAAATTATTGGTTTCCTTTAATCTGTGTGTCTAGGAGTCTTGTACTGTATGAGAGTCTAGTTTTGGGGGAACACTACTACTTGGTATTTTTCCTGTTTTTCTTAGGCTGCTTGGAGAACAAATTAGTATTTATATCTATAACTGTGGTTAAAAAGTTTCAGTAATTGATTCAGTAACATTCAGTAAGACTGGGAGGTTCAGGAAACAATTTTTCTATTAAAACCAAGATGCTTAATTTTTCCCCAAATTGTACTGACTGAATAAATGACAAGTGCTACTTTCAAGCATCAGTAACGTGTTACTTCACTTCATCATTGTCATGTGTTCTATTGCACAGTAAAAATGGTGATTCAAGAATGATTTTTGGTAAGAGAGCAATAAATAAACTTTTTGCTGAGCTTTATCCTAAGACCTTGGTTGTTTTCTGTGCAGAGGTGAACTGTTGTTGCATAGTTCTTGCTTTCATAGACTGCTCACATATTTGAGCAGAAGGATAAAAATTCCAAGGGAAAATAGACAGCAAGTAGTTCTGGACAGTTTTTGCACCTGGCAGTTTGAAAATTGATGGCTATTTTTGCTTAATGGTGTGCCACATTTTAAACTTGTGTCACTTTTGGCCATTTCCTTCATCTATGGTGTTGTTACAGTTCTCGGTGTTTTAAGACAGTGAGAATGGAATCGACGCTTCTATAAACACTCAACTGGGAAATTAAATTGTAAAGTGAAGTTCTCTAATGAAATAATGAAGCATGTAATGATTCACAGAGTATTAGCCAGCAGTGTATCAAACAACATTAAATGTATGTAATTTTTCCTCCAGTTGAACTAATGGAATTATTTTACCTATTCTATCCAGGTCATGTACATGGATGAGGAGCACATCTTCAGTGTGGAACAGATTTCAGCTATGCTATTGACTAAATTAAAGGAGACTGCAGAGAGTAACCTGAAAAAGCCAGTAACAGACTGTGTTATTTCTGTAAGTAATTGTAGAGCACAGGAACATTATGTCTTTTAACTTCAGTTATCGAGGGCATTTTGTTTCTATTCATGCAGAGTGAGAAAGAACTCTGCTAAGCACTTACAAAGGGATTAATCCTAACTAGCTTTAGAGCTTTTGACTTAAAGAAATCCCGTGGCTGCTTCCATATTCCAGACCCTGACTAACTTTATGAACTCATTCTCTTGGAAATGTCTGAATCTTTGGGCCCAAACTGTTTCTGGATCCAAGTATATACCCTTCTGGATATATATCCAGAGCGTGTTTTCATGATTGAGCATACTAATTACTCAATAAAGTAAATACATGTGTTTGTGCTTTCCTTGAATTTAAAACAATTTGATAACAACTTTGATAAACAATTTCCTTTGTTTATCAAAATTCGCCCTCTGGCAGCTGAAAATTTTAGTTTCTGTCATGTTTATGTTCATCCTTTCAGCAAATTTTGGTTTGTTTTTTTCAATGTTATGACTGCACAGAAAATGACCTCATATCAAGAACAGTAATTCCATTGCAAAGCCCCGAGTATAAAATAACACCTGCCTGTTCTCAATGGCTCTGAACAAGTCTGTCTCATGTTGCATCTAGGAATATTTAGCTCTGTTATTATTAGAAATGTTGATTCTCCAGTTGATACCTGGAAAGCTAGTTCTTCATGTGTCCCTGGAGACATCAGAAGGCACTGTCCAACATCAATGCTAGAGATCTGTAGAAAATTTTCGACAGCATATTCCTTCAGAATTTCTTAGCACTTCTTGCCCAAAGTAATTTCAACCAAAATAGATTCTCTTCACATCTCTTCGCATCTCTCACATCGGTAGTATTGCTGTACATTTTTAGTTCCCTCTTTACTTTTTTGGACAGGAGTGTACCTGCTAGTTCTGATTAAGGTATTCCATGTCACTGTCTTCATAATATCCAGTTTCACATTTTGGGCCAGCACTTAATGATATTAGCATTTGTATACAAATAACTCATTTGTTTCTTGCTAGTGTGTGCTCATGTAACGTAGCTGATGCACGTTCAATTCCATCTGTGATTGAATAGAGTTTTTGAAGTGTCAGTTCAGTACGGTAGTTGCATTTTAGAGGCTTGCAGTAAGTGTCTTCATCAAAGAGGAGGAATAGATACAATTTTTAAATTAATACTTTTAAGTAAATAGTGTAATGTCTGATTTTCTGGAAATAACTTTGTATTCTCACCTGCTTTCTTCAGGTTCCATCATTTTTCACAGATGCTGAAAGGAGGTCTGTTCTAGATGCAGCTCAGATTGCTGGCCTAAATTGTCTTAGATTAATGAATGACATGACAGCAGGTAAGTAGGATAAAATAGCAGTTCCTGCAAATGACAGGTGGGATAGAGGGTGCATTTAATTATACTAAGAAAAAGGGCTGACTTGAAAAGGCAAAAATGAGACATAAATATTTGAAAAACTTGCTGCTCTTTTCTTGGTTTAATGTCTTCTGTGTGAAGGGGTAGATGAGATCCAGCTCCAGTGATAATTATCTCCCTGAGAACTTCTTTAGGAGTCACTGTGTGTGCCTGGACTACTTGTTCATTTAGTGTAATGCCCAGATGCACAGCTGCAAGATTTAGGCACTCTTGAAGGAAGTTCCTTGATTTAACATCAACACCTCATAACTTCCAAGGCTTTTTTTAGTGTAGTCAGGGTTTTAAACACACACATGGCTCTGCTGACCATTTCTACAACTCTCAGACAGAACCTTCTTGCCTGGGAGATACTCATTGTAAATACAAAACTGGATTTGGATTTTGTTGTTAAGGTGTTCTATGCCTTTGATTACTTTGCAAGGCAAAAAAAAAACCAACTCAAAAAACCCTAAACAAATGCTTAGAGAGCATATACATGACTATTCTCAGATCCTATAGCTTATATTAATGGAATAAAGCTTCCATGAAGGTAATATATCTTGCATAGGTGTATGTCTGGATTTGTCTTGATGCTTTTGATCTTAAAGCTTAATGCTCATAGGGATGTGGTGGTAAGCCATTGGAAACTATAGACTGTGTGGATAATATCTGACACTTCTTTTGCAGTGGCTCTGAATTATGGAATTTATAAACAAGACCTTCCAGCTCCTGAAGAGAAGCCACGGATAGTTGTATTTGTTGATATGGGACATTCTGCATTTCAAGTATCAGCCTGTGCATTCAACAAGAGTAAACTGAAGGTAGTAAGATTAAATGGGAATAAAAGGGTTTATAAGCAATTAGAATCAAATAGCCTGCCAATGTGCCTTGTTTTTTAAATTCTGAAATAATTTAATGCATGGAAAGTGGCAACAAGTCAAAAGTTGAATGTTTTCATCAGTGTCCTTCATTTCATTAGAGTTGTTTCAAACAGGCTGTTCATTTCTTGCAATATACAAATGTAAGATATGTAATACAGGTGCTGTAATTCAGTTTGTTTTATCTAAATGAATGTGTGTACGGATTAAAATTTTGAATACTTAGGATTGCCACTTAGTTACTAAGTGTTATTTCCTCCTTAAAAGTGAAGAGCAATATTTTGCTTATGTGGTTATGCATTGGAAGATAGGCTGACCTGTCCCCAATGTTTTATTGAAGCAAGAGCTTGCCAATATTGGAAGACTGCTATTCCCTTTGATTTTATTGAGTGTAAGACTTAATAATTATGTTCTTTCAAACCAGGTACTTGGCACAGCATTTGACCCTTTCCTTGGTGGGAGAAACTTTGATGGAAAGCTGGTAGATTACTTTTGTGCAGAAATAAAATCAAAGTACAAACTAGATCCAAAAACCAAAGTTCGGGCTCTTCTTCGTCTGTATCAGGAATGTGAGAAACTGAAGAAACTAATGAGTTCAAATAGCACAGACATTCCCCTAAATATTGAGTGTTTCATGAATGATACTGATGTATCTGGGAAAATGAACAGGTGAGTTCTGTACAAGACAGGCATTTGCTTTGGTGCCCATATTTTTTAAATAAGTGTTTCTTTCCATGTACAAAAGAAATTTAATGTGCTAAAATTGAGTGTAAGTGCTGAATAGCTGTGGCATTTTTATAATGCTAGAATAGCTAAGGCTGTGAAATGTAATGTTCAGCTACTTGAGTAATGTTTCAGTGCAATAAAGCATGCATAAGAAGCTTGGATTCTTTTTGTAGAATGATACATTCTTAAAACCATGGATTGATGCATGCAAACCAGAGGGTTGGCTGCATATTTAGGCCTTCTGCATATTTTAGGTAACCTAAATCCCATACTGCTCTTAAGACAGCAACAATTGAAGCTTTGTTTCTTTTTTTTCTGTTCTTAGTGTGCTGTAGATATTAGTAGGGAAATGGGGGGCAGAAACAGTGCTTATGGGAGATGACTTGATTATGGTCCAAGTGTAAATGAAGTCTCTGTCTGTCTCTTGCACATGTTCACAGGCATGGCTTCACTTGTTAGTTTTGTAGCTACTGCTGAGAGTGGTGGGTTCTTTTTCTTCCAATATTTAGGCAACAGTTTTTCATTATAAAGGAAGTGTCAGTGTTTTCTGATTTCTTATCTGTAACCTCTGCTGAGAGGCAAATATATAGCAGCTGCCCAAACAAAACCTTTATCTTATTTAACTACATTGATAATGGCTTAGGAAAATCTGTAAGCAGCTGTTTGTGTACTGCCTTGTCTACAGTTGCCACTTTGGCCTACTCACAGGAGTTTAGCTTTGAGTTTCTTTGCAGTGTCATTAACAAACCTGATCAACATAGGTCTGGAAACAAATACCAGGCACGGTTCTTGAGGGAAAGGCATTCTTTAGTTCATTCCATTTTTTTTCTTAGGTCACAATTTGAAGAACTTTGTGCTGACCTGCTGCAAAGGATAGAGATACCTCTGCTTTCATTAATGGAACAAACACAACTGAAAGTGGAAGATGTAAATGCTGTAGAGATTGTGGGAGGAGCAACCCGTATTCCTGCTGTCAAAGAGAGGATTGCTAAATTCTTTGGCAAGGATGTCAGTACAACACTGAATGCAGATGAAGCCATAGCTAGGGGCTGTGCTCTGCAGGTAAAGTACTGGCAACACTTGATGAAATTAAAAGATGTGTTTTGTGGTAGCACTTCCATGAAGAATTAGTCTAGCAGTTGTGAAAAATTGTAGAAGTGGTTCATTTTAAAGTACTCAAGGGAACATACATGTTCACTAGGTCTTTTTATGGGTCTGTGCTGTTTAAAAAAGTCCAGAGCTACCTGGTGCAGTACTCTGTTGCAGTACTTTATTGATGATGCTGGGTGTATTCTGTAAGCAGTCCAGTCTCTTCTTCAGAAGAACATGATCTAATGTTCTTTAATGCCAAAAATTTAAGTTGCCAAGCTGAAAGATATTTTTACTCAACAAGGTATGAGGAGTATCTATGGAGAGCCCAAACTACTGCAAGTTTTAATTTTCTGGTATCCAACTTGCCATCAATGTGAAACAGGCTTTATTCTGTCTCCCTGTCATTTTTACTGTTTCCAACTAGTGAACTGTATTTTACAAGCAACTCTCTCATTCTGTGTTCTTCCTTTTCTCCTTTAACTTCTTATTTCCCCCTCTTTTCTTTGACTTGTTTCTTTATTCCATCTCACTAACAGCTTCCTATTGCCAGCAATCAGTTGTGTTCAGGGAAAGAAGCAGGACCCTTTAGATAAACACCACTGCTTTTAGGACTAAGCAGTGCAGCATTTCCATTCTTTACGGTCCTGGTATTTGCTTAGAGAATTACCTTTGCTCACAGGCTGCAGAGGGCCTGCTAACACAGGGCAGAAGCACGTGTGTATGAGATTTCTGTTCTCTTATACTGCATTGAAATTGAGCATTGAAATAATTCTGCTTAATAAAGTCAGCACAGTGCTGTCTTGTTCAAGGATTTTTTGCTGTCTTGGCTAGTGGAGTAGAAGAGTGAACCAACTTTAATGCAAGTTTTTTTGTTGTTGGGTTTTTTTTTTGTTTTTTTTTTTAGTGTGCCATTCTTTCTCCAGCTTTTAAAGTGAGAGAATTCTCTGTGACAGATGCTACACCTTTTCCAATATCTTTGCTGTGGAACACAGAAGCAGAGGAC
Source organism: Falcunculus frontatus (assembly GCA_013398115.1). NCBI lineage: Eukaryota > Metazoa > Chordata > Aves > Passeriformes > Falcunculus > Falcunculus frontatus. The sequence continues at coordinate 115,217 of VZRV01002981.1, forward strand.
ACTGAAGGGTAGGTAGCTCAGACTACAGCTCTATGAAGCTTTTGACCTTCAAAATTCAATCGCTTGCTTTTAAATTAGGGTCTTGGCATTCTGACGTAGAAAACTCATAGGCCATGTACCAGAGGTGGTTGACAGGGGAGATTGTAAAGACATAGGTTGAAATTTTAACTGTAATTCCTCATATGTAAAAGTATAAAGATTAAAAAAAAATGAGTAAATAAGCTACCAACTAGTATCTTGTCTTGCATTGCCTTTATCTGTTTGTCAGGATTAGAAATATAAAATTAGCTAGATCAGCGGCTCGGTCCTGATTCCACTATGCTTTGTTTCTTTTTTTTTATTCAAGGTGTTCCAAACACCTGAGATCCTTGATTTAGTAGTAATTTTATGTACTGTGTAAATATTGTGAGCTTATATGGGTGCTATTTATCTGACTGAAGCAAGAATTTAACACCTAGCAAAAAATTAACATTTATAAAGGTAATTTCCTGTAGTTGCAGTGTCTTACGACTGAGATCTGTTACTAACTGTGCCATGCCTGTGGGAAATGCAATTGCTGTGTCAGATGTAAAGAGCTCCAAGTTCAACTTGTGGAAAAATCAGTTCTAGAGGGACCTTTTCATACCTTTTTCATATTCTTTGTAGTTCAGCCTTTTTTTCTTCTTGCCTGTTTTTCCATGACTAGGTGCAGGGCCTAGTCATTCTGTGACTTGTGAAAGCAGGCTGTGGGTTCCCATTCTAGGTAAAGCTCTCACTTGCTCACATCTGGGTTATTAGATGAGATCTTCCACAGTTAGAAGACAAAACTTAGTTGGAAATTAGAATCAGGCTAGCATAATAGCGGACATGCCTTAGAACACAAAGTAAAGCTGGTTGTCTTTCTGTCATGGCGAGGAATGAATAATAATCTGATGTCAGGGTTCTCAACTGAGTCATGGAACATAAATGAGCAAGGAATTAACAGGGCTATAATTATCCCTTTGAGACTGAGGAAGGGTGCAAATTATGATTCAAAATACACTATTCCAAGCTCAAATAGTGGAATAGGACGATTTCTCATTACACTAGGGAACAGTAAATACTTTTCCCTTGCTGTACAGTAGTGAAGTATCTTTATTGGAATTGTTCAGAAGGGTAAATGTGTCAAAACATGATGTTCCTCTGAAGAGTTCCAACCTTATATCAAAACCTTCCAGCTCAAATACACTGCTAAAAGTGATATTTTTCCCTTAATTACAGAGTTCATGAGGTCTTCAGCAGAAATCATGCAGTACCTTTCTCTAAGGTACTTACATTCTATAGGAAAGGTCCATTTGAACTAGAAGCTTTTTATTCTGATCCTAATGGAGTCCCATATCCTGAGTCAAAAATTGGTAAGTAATTGTCCTGGAAATGGTGTTGTCTCCAATAGAATGATTTGAGATCAAACAGTAACCATGTTGTGGTGCAGTATGGTTATGAAGTGTATATTCTGGTTTTTGTGTCTGAAGGACTCAGAATTTTCCCATTACAGAGGTAATTGAATTGGTATTTATTTTTCTTGCTTATTAAGTTGCTTTGGCTAAATGAAGAAATGACGGGAAACAAATGAATGCCTACAATTAAAATGTGGTTATCACTACAAAAGATAACTTTGTAACTTTTTAAATCTTCTTTTCTGCTTGTCACTAAAGCAAGCTTGGAATAATTTAAAGGATCTCTTCATATTAAAAAAAGCATGTCTAGAATAACTAGTTATAGTTTTTACTTGTACCTTCTGGGATTGACATAATGCTGAATAACTTTTAATCCAAGCAACCTGAAATAGTGGCAGCTAGAAGAGTACAGTATTGATTTGTCTATGTGACATTTTTAAGCAGCTCTTTCATACCTTTTGACAAATTGCAGCACTTGACATTGTTGATACTTACAAAGAGCTTACAACGTGGTTAATTAGAAAAAGATTGTGGTGGTAAAGACAGGCCAATTAAATAATTGTCCCTGAGTTCTAGACATGCAATTAAATGTTGCATGTTTGCATACCATGTATTTTGAAAAACGAGCACAATGGAGAGGGACTTTTAAGTGCAAGCAGTGACAGTACAAGGGGGAATAGCTTTAAAAACTGCAAGAGAGCAAGTTGAGATTAGATGTTAGGAACAAATTCTTTGCTGTGAGGGTGGTGAGGCACTGGAACAGGCTTCCCAAAGAAGTTGTGGATGCCCCGTCCTTGGAGGAATTCAAGGCCAGGTTGTATGAGGCCCTGAGCAACCTGGTCTAATGAAAGGTGTTCCTGTCCACAGCAGGGGCTTGGAACTCGATCTTTAAGGTTTCTTCCAACCCATTCTATGATTCTATGACAGTATTTTGTCTGTACAGAAACATCAGGCTTCTTTTTGTGGTTAACTCTGGCCATAAAGACTGATGGTGGGGTTTGTGAGCATTCAATTTATATGCCTTTAACAAACAAGAAGCTGTTTAACTGAACAGTTCTGAAAGCTGGTAAGAGCAGAACTGAAAATCAGACTTGTTTCAACTCAGTTGCCAATTGATTCTTTGCTCGGAACAGAATTATTGGTGTGACTAATGGGTGAATTAGTAGTTCTAATGAGACTGGCAAAAGGAAGAATAGGTCACACAACTCCAGTATTACTGGATTTACAAGACAAAGGATTACATTTCTTAGCCTACAAAATAGGCACGTAAAAGCTTGTGCACTTGTGGTTTGGATCTATTGCTGAAAGAATGGTGTGTGCAAATGTGTATATTTGGCCTGTGAAATAGGGGAACTTGTACTTTGCAGCCAAGTGAGCATTGTAGTCTCCAGGTCACTCTCTTGGTAATCCATGCATAAGGAAAAAAGTCTGCTGTTAGTGTCAAGGACATCTGATTCTTCATTTAGTGTTGAACTAGTTGTCTATTAGTTTCACAATGCTTGTTTCAAGTATTACAGTAGTTACAGAACAATTAGATTCTGCCCTAGAATAAAAGGTAATGGCAGACTTGCATGGGTGTTAGAAGCTGTAAGGGAAGCCCCTAGAAATATTGCTTCTGTGTTGGTCAGTAACTTGTATTAGAAAGACACCACTTAACATCGGCATTAGACTAAGCCTTTCAGCAGTTTTCTTTCAGCCCACTAGTAACACAGATAGCACCAGTTTTATATTTACTCTGTATTAGCAGTGTCAGGAGAACCTACTATTTGATTTATAAGATGAAGTTGGCTGAAAAGCAGTGTACTTTGATTTTGTTGGGGTTTTTTTTCTGGTAGTACTGATTTAATTTGGGAGACCATGAGATTAGCACAGAGGCTTCATCAAATATTTAGAAAACAATTTGTCTATGAAAAAGGGAGATGTTTTCCTGGCTGTGTAATATTACCTACTTAATTCCACTGTGTGAGTTTTGATTCTTTTGGTTTTAGGTAGGTATGTTATCCAGAATGTGGCAGCCCAGAAAGATGGAGAGAAGTCTAAAGTCAAAGTGAAAGTCCGTGTCAATACTCATGGCATTTTCAGTGTGTCCACTGCATCTATGGTAGAACCAGTTAAAAGTGAAGAGTGTGAAGATGTTAGTGTTGAGACTGAAGTGGAATCTCAGGACCAGAGGCCTATTGAAAACTTATGTGATGTAAGTTGACTTTTCTTGTGTGTGAATGTTCTTAGTGATGAAAGTGTGTTTTACTGTTACATACTCTAGAAGAAAAATACCTTCTTCTAAGGAAACAAAAGGAGATTAATTTTAAGATGTGTGTAGCTGTCAGGAAATGTCTTAACAAGAACAGGAGACAATTTGTGTTATCTTGAAAGTGTGTGAATTTCAAAATCAGTTATTGTGCAAAGTGCCAAATAGCAGCAGGTGGGTTGTTTGAGGGTGGGATTGCTTACAGTGGCCATAGTTATCCAACTGTTCCAAACACGAAAACTTTGGATTTGGATTGTTAATCATCCATGTGCTTTTTTGTTGAAAGGATTTGTATGTAATCCTTTGTATTAGTGGAGTTTTTTGAAACTTTTTTGTGAAAGGGAAGGCTGAATTGTTTTCTACAGCATTGAAGGAGAGGGGACCACTGGGAAATAATGCACATTGTTATAGTCTACTTGATGTTTTAATAGTTTTCTGAGGGGGAAAAAGCTTAAAAGTTATGACTCAATAAATTAAAAGCCCCTTTTTGTTAGAGGAGGTGGTAACGTGCACACACGCACACAAGTATTGTGCAGCAAGCCTGGCACTGGTAACATTTTCATGAAGTCCTTCTGAACTTGCACCCAGTCTGTATGTCCATAGCTGAAGCGTGTGTGTTTCTGCGTGTGCACAGAATGCTTTGTAGGGCACTTTGTACCGTATGTGCGTCAGAAGTGAAGTGCCCTATACCTAAATGCAAGTGCACATGCCTTCTACATCCTTTGTGCCTGGGCTTTCATTTCAGAAAAATATCCAGCAAGAGAACAGTGAGGCTGGAACACAGTCCCAGGTACAAACTGATGGTCAGCAAACGTCACAGTCTCCCCCTTCATCAGAACCTCCCTCTGAAGAAAACAAAATCCCAGATGTCAAGAAAGTGAGTGACCCTTTAACTCTGTTGAAATTGTTATGCTATATAACGGTGGCTTTTAAAATGGTAACATATTTCAGGAAAAGTAAGGAACTTGGTGTTGGAACCTTTTTCATTTTCACATCTTTACTATTGTGAAAAATAACGTCTAAATCTTGCGATGGTTTTTGTACACGGTTTGCAAAAGGATTCCTGCGAGAAGTCTTTCTCTACCACTTCCCTGACTTCTTGCAGTATTGTACAGCTAGTTTGAGTTGCAGAAATTTCAATTTAAACAGCAGTTAGAGGCCAAGCTTATTAGGCCTGCTGAGGGAAGTTGGGATCAGGAATTCATAAACCTAAGAGGAAACAATCGATGTGAAACATTTGCCTGCATGTTGTTGCTAGTGGTTTGGTTTTTTTTATCTGTATGAGATGAAAAATACTTGGGGTTAAAATCTTAACTGCTGTCAGCATCATTAGTAAACTGCTACATTACAGATGGACACTTCTGGAAAATCTGCAAACACACCATGTATCTGTGAAATGTCCTCGCTGTAGCTCAGTGCTTACTGTCTGGGAAACAGACTGTAAGAAGACTAGGACAGGAGGTGGAATCTCCAAAACAGAAGTGCCTCATGAGTATATTTTGAAGATTCTAGAAGAACGTGGAAAAACCTTTGTATTTTCTTTCTCTGAATGTGTATTTCATCATACTGATACTTCATCAGAAAGAAGTCAGGAAAATTATCCTATTTTTCTTCTTTCTAACTCAGACAAATGAGAAGAAAGGTGATCAGCCCCCAGAAGCTAAAAAACCCAAGATAAAAGTGAAGAATGTGGAACTACCCATTGAAGCTAACTTGGTTTGGCAGTTAGGAAAAGATCTCCTCAATATGTATATTGAAACAGAGGTGAGTTAGTGTGGTTTAGACTGCTTTCTTGTGTGCAGTTATTAACCATTCACCTGCTTTTCAAGGCAACCTCTGTTCTTGTACTGTCAGCCTGGAGTATGGGCTCAATTAACAATGAGCTAATATACTGTGTGCCTTCTAACATCTATTTGACAAATGTTTATCAGAAAGATTGAAGTGTCCTTTATAGCAATTAATATCAGAGCACTGATCCATGGAATGACATCACAGATTTGTTTAAACTGTTGTGATCCGGAGAAGTGCAACCCATTTCTTCACATGAGTCTACTGTATAATAATGAGAATTTCAGCAATTAGGTGAACCAAGGCCTCTGGGAGATTTTACAGGAGCTGTGCTTTGCAGAATGCTGTTTGAACACCAGTATTTTTTAATTAAAATGTTTTCTGTGGTATACAGGGAAAGATGATTATGCAAGATAAACTGGAGAAAGAAAGAAATGATGCAAAGAATGCAGTGGAGGAATACGTATATGAGTTCAGGGATAAGTTGTCTGGACCATATGAAAAGTTTGTTTGTGAAAAGGTAGGTTATGGTTTCAGGAACTTCTCTGAAAATACTGATACTAAATATCTGTGTTGTATACCTTGGTTGAATGTTCTCAAAGCCACCCTGGACATAGCTGCAAAACCAGAACTTCATTTGAAGGATGGCAGCGACTAACCCAGAATTAGATTTAGGCTTATCAGATACATATCCCTGAAAATAAGTTCTGTCACAAATGGAGTAAAGTTTTGTTTCCAATTAAAGCCGGTGACTGAAAGGACAAGCTGTGTTGCTTTATGTATAATCAAAACCATGAATTAGAGCTGCACTCCAAGCATTGGCCTGATCAAGGACAAAAGGCTATAAATGCTACCTATGTTGTAGATGTGTGTTTCTCAGTCCAGAAGCTGGCATGGTTTAAGTAACTTATTTAGGCAAAAGCTATAGTAGAAATGAAATTTCTATATGGGAGGCTAAGGATTATTACGTATATTTACCACTGTCCTGTTACTTCAGGACAAACCTAGTCGATTGGTGTGTATTTTGATGTTTGATGTGTTGAATTATATTGATACATAGGATCTGCAGGGATTCTCTGCCCTTCTAGCAGAGACAGAAGGCTGGCTGTATGAAGAGGGTGAGGATGAAGCAAAGCAGGTGTATGTAGAAAAATTAGAGGATTTAAAGGTAGGTCTGTTAATATGCCCAAAAAACAAAATTTCCAAACCATTGTGCTGAACAACATTAATGAATGTTGATGAATCACATAAACACATAGAAATTGCTTTTTCTAGAAATTAGGTACTCCAATTGAAATGCGCTATCAAGAAGCAGAGGAACGGCCAAGGCTATTACAAGAATTGGGACACAGGCTCCAGTACTATGCTACAATAGCTGGGGAATTCAGGAATAAAGTAAGTGGCCTTTTTTTCAACCACAGTGAATTTTCAGTGAGGCTCATTGGCTGGAGGGGCTTCAAATTCACTTTCAGATGAGCTGCAATCTACTGCTATATAGGTCACAAATTTAACACCATAAATGTCTCCCAGAACTCAAAAAATCTCACAGTGTGTCGTATCTTCAGTTGCTTGATACTTTTGGATGTTTTCAGGCTAAAGAGGACATTCCTGTAAGGGAGTTTAGGCTCGTGGTCTGATTCTTGACCTTTTTAAAACTGATCTGTTTTGTAGACATGTGCTCCTCTTCCAGTTCTTTCAGGGACAAGAATTGTATGGTGAGAAGCATTAGTGTAAAACCTAATTATAGATAAAGTAAAAGCACAATTTTATTATGTGTGTGTGTTTGGGGCTTGTTTTTTCTGGGTTTTTGTGTTTTGGTGGGTTGGTTTGGTTTTTTTAATTCTTATTTGTAGATTACTTTCTTGATAAGCATTCCTGTCTGAAAATTTGCTCCTTGGGTTTCCACTTAAAGAATTTTAAGAGGACAGCTCACAACACTCAAACTAATTCAGTCTGAGACTTGCGTCAGAAACAATTATGTCCTCACAGCTATAGATTACAAAATTATGTGACGCCATTAGTAATGTTGTAATTGAAATAACTAGCATCACTGAAAATAGTATATTTAAAACTTGGTTGTATTTAAGAATTCTAAATATGGATTCATCAGTTGTGTTGCTGGGCAGGTCCTTCTCCTGATATCAGTTAATTGTGTAACTGTGGCATTGTAGGGAATGCTAAAATTGAAAACTCTGATCCTTTCCCTGTACATCAGAATCTCACTGTTCAAACTAGCTTGGGCCCAGGTAGCCCCTCCAGAATGGGAGGGAATATTTTTTATCAGCCTTGTTAAGAATGTTAAATTTTAATGCATGACCTTTTTGTGAAGCTTCTATGCCCTCTGTGAACCAGATTTGTTTATTTGGGCAAAGGAAGCTTTATATTGACATCTGTATTTCCTGTTGTCTCTTGCTGTAATGAATCTCCCTCGTGGTTAACTTCTATGTAGTTTGACCATTGGAAAAGGTTTACAAGTTATAAATAATTGGGATAGTCTTGTTGGCATAACTTGATGACATTATTAACACTTGACATTATTAACTAATACAAAATGTTTGTGTTTGGACAGGATGAGAAATACATCCATATTGATGAGATGGAAATGATGAAAGTAGAGAAGTGTGTTAGTGAAGTGGTAGAGTGGATGAATAATGCTGTGAGTGCACAGGCTAAGAAGAGCTTAGATCAGGATCCAGCTGTGCATTCAAGTGAAATTAAGGCAAAGCTACAGGTGAGTACCATAAGAAACTATCTTTAGAGGCTGGTGCTAAAAGTAGACTGGTAGCTGTGCCCTTTGTCTCCCCCAGTTTTATCTTGCTGGTCTAGTGTTCCTGAAAGGCAGAAAGTATGGAGAGAAGGAGATTCAGTAGAAAGCAGAGGAGCTCTCGTGTACTGTATACAATTCTGTGGAGCTCATTGATATTTTGTCTTTCAGTCACCTTAAAAACTCAGGTTGTTTTTCAGTGTTTTACTGAGAGACAAAATAGTATTGAAAAAACCAATGTGAAATCCAAAATACTTAGTTGAACTTTGCCCACGGAACATCAGAAAGTATACCAATTAATTTATTTAAGAGTACAATAAGTCAGTTTGGACTTGGGGAACAAATGCAGGAGCCGATTTCAAGCAGTCTTTGGACACAGGGCTTTTTTCCACTAGTGAAGCTGGTGGCTCCTTAACATATATTCTGCCCACATCTTTTCCATTTCTTTTAGGAGTTAAACAATGTTTGTGAGCCTGTTGTGACACAACCAAAACCAAAAGTTGACTCTCCTAAGGAGGAAAATCCATTAAGTGAACAGAGTGATTATAAAACTGAAGACATGGGAGAAGATGACAAAAATTCTGAAATGCCTCAGCAAAATGGCGAATGTCATCCAAGTGATCAAAACACCATTAACATGGACCTGGACTAAGCCACTGCACTCGCTGCAAATGATTTCATCCCATGACAGAAGATGTTTTGGCTGTCATACGTGATGGGGGTGGGAATGCATTGTTTTGGAAGCTATTTATATTTTTTTTCTTAAGACTTGTCTGGGATATGTTATGTTGTGGGAGGAAGAATAGTAATAGTGTTGGTCATGACTATCCTAAAAGGAAAATTGCCTTGGTAACTTTCAGATTCCTGTGGAATTGTGAGTTCATACTAAGCTTCTGTGCAGTATTTAACCACTTGCATCACTAAAGATGAAAAGAAGCCCTTGCTTTGAAATGTACTGCTCCTTCAAAAGGTTGTAATCGAAACACTCGTAGGCATTTGTAGATGCCAAGGTAGTTTTCTTTTGTCTGGACATCTAATCGGGTATGTCAGAAAAAGCCAGTGTCTGTCCCCTTCATAAGGACTTTCCAAAAGAAATCCTTCTGTCCTAAGGTTTTTGATTGTTGCAGTCCAAAGTACTTATCAGGTAATGAGATGGTGAAATGTGTTAGTAGCATGCAGAAACGCTTACGTTTCATCTCTTGCTAAACAATACATTTTTCATGTGGGGTACATAAAACGAAGGAAATGCTAATTCTGTTAGTGTTATTGTGAAGCTTTTTAATGAGCTTTGAAATAAAGTTCATTTTACTGGTATCTCTTGACCTCTTGAGTTTAACTGTTTTCAGTACTTCTGCTCTAAGTGTTGCCCTCCTCACAGTTTGACAGGCCATTGCTTTGTGTTCCTGTGCAGGAGAGTCATAAACACACCTAAAACTCTCACACTTTTGCACAGAAACAGTTGTGCAGTGAGATCAATGTAACTCAGCCCCTTAATGAGTTATGCCTCTTTCTTTCCTTTGGCCCAAGGGTTGTACACACCTGAAAGAACCTGGAAACTTCACAAATGTTAGGGCATAGGACAGTGATTCTAACACAGAACCCTCTATCTTAGAAATTATAATCCATGGTTCAGAGTAAGATGTTAAGACCTGGTTGAATACTTAGGCCAGGCTCTGCTTTTTGTTATAGACTAAACTGAAATAATGAGATTTTCAGCCCATTCGAGTGGCTCTGGTTAGACCTTGGTAAAGGTTTTAAAAACTAAGAATTCCTCCCAAGGAAATCTCTTTAGTCTATTGGAGAAGATTTTTTTACATACTTGGTGCAGGGGAGGATGCTCTGTGTTAAACATCAAATTACAGGCACCTGAAATGCTGTGGGAAGAATTTTTCTTGGAAGCGTATTCTCAAGGGTGTTAACTCTGCTGATGCATGGAAGCACAGATCCCATATATAAGCATGGGGCACTAAATGCTTAAAGATCAGTGTCACTAAATACAAAAGTGTTTTGGTGGGTTTTTTTAATAAGGGTTTATTGTGGCTTCAAAATATTCAGCAATAGTTTGTCTGGAACAACAAAACCTAAAGGGGAAAAGAGAAATTGGTGCCACTGGAGGTACTGAAGAGGGAGTACAGATGAGAAGACAGCTGCTTTCTAGGGCCAGCTAATCCTATCCAAGGCAAGTCTTTTTCTTCTAGTTGGTGTTTTTAGCATCGCCCTTCTGTGAGCTTTCTCACAGCCAGGGGCAGGAGCTCTACTGCAGTGTGTGCAGCTTCCCCCAGCAGTGCCCAATTTTCTGCATTGACTGTATTGACTGTGTGTAACCCATTTGATAATGGGGTTATCAAAATGCAGATCACTGTTACTGGCTGCTTTGAGCTGCCTGTTCTTCACTTCTGCTGATCCATTAGACAGTGGTGTACAGTTAGCAACAATAGGAATATTTTGATTATTCCCTTTCCTTTTCCTAGAGCTAAGGGATAAAAAAGTCAGACCAAACTTGAAAAGCATGTTTGAGGTGTGGAGGAGTGCTTCTGTGTTGGTACCAGCAGAGTGGTTTCATCAAGGGTTAAGTTTTATTAACAGATTACTGCTTGCTTATATTATTGCTGAAATGGAAATGGACTTACATTGCAAAAGCAGTAAGATGCCTTAGCAGAAAGTTTAGCTTAATCAGAGGAAATTTTTGTAGGGACATCTGAAGTAGAATTCTGTCAGAATAGCTATTCCTGAATTACAAAAAGCAACTTTTCTTGTCCTGATGGATTGCCATGTATATTGCCATTCAGTTACCTCCATAGAAGGTACTGAATTTTCCCTCTAATTTTCCTCTAATGAACCTTCATGAAAATTCTGCACTGAGAACAGATGAATCTGGGGTGGATTTTTTTTCAGATTTCCACAATGTTAACTATTTCATACCAGCTAATGGTGGGGCAAGTGATGAACCCCTTACAATTAAGTGGCTTATTTAAATCTTTACAGTGCTTGGGCTTTACCCTGAGGGAAGGGAGAAGGGAAACAAGAATAGATCAGTGATACAACTTTTCCTTCTCTCCCTTTGCCCCAGTTTAACGACTTTGCTTTCTAATTTACATTTTAGCAGACACGTGGAAGTCCTGTGTGCCAATTTCACTTTGATCTCGGTATCAGGGACAGGGAGGTGAGGAGGTTCAGCATGGCAGTTTCCTTCATGCTGCAACAATATCAGAAGAACATGCAGCACCACAAGGCAGAGATCACTGGGCAGTTTAATCTCACTGGCACAAGGGTGTAATGGCCTTAATGCTTTACTGACACTGCACAAATAACATAAAAATATAAAATACTGCACAAAGGTTTGACTCTTCTTTCGGAAGGAGAGAAAAAGATAACTTGAGTCCTCTAAAGCAAGCTTTTGCAATTCTTTTCATAAAGGATTTTTGATGCTGTGTATTGTTACATTCACATATAATGTGTTTATCAAAGTTCCCAATTTTATCCAAGTCTTTACAATTGTTTTGCTATAGTGGCATTACTAATGGGGAGAATTTACATCAGTATTCAGTGTGGTTTTATTTTTGAGGCATGGTTTTTCTCAAGCTGTGTTCTAAGATTCTTGGGACTCCTTTGACATATCATAGAGAAGTGTCTAGTAAATACAAACATATCTTATTCAGAAAATGTGTGAAGTATACAAAAAATCAAATGCCCCACTAAAAATGTTTAAGGTGATATGAGTGGAAAACCTTCAGAAATCAGATTGCCTTATTAGGTCATTATTAACCTTAGTTACACATATAAGTATTCCTTAACTGCCTTCATCTTCCCAACTCAACAGATTTGTGAGTTAACTCTATCTTTAAAATAAAGTTTATAAACTCACAACACACATCAGATTGCTTACAACTCAATCGTTGTCCAATTCTGAGTCTTAGAGGACTAAAACTTACGCAAAATACGTAAGACTTGTCATAACTGTTAAATTTTCCTTTGCCATTGTTTTTTTTCCAAAAGTTTTAGTGGGATGAAGAATTGTGAGATCATGCATAGAGAAACTATTTTTAAAAATGAAATTTTAAAATATCTTAAGCCAAGAAAAGCTTAGAACCACAAAAAGATAAGGACAAAATAAATAATGAAAAAGGATAAAATCCTAAAATTTATCTATTATATGACCTCTTTCACACAGGTTTGATGTAGCATGTTTTGGTAGGCTAACACTACATAGACTGGCTACTAATGAAGTCCAAATGATACATTTTAACACTTGGTCAGGTACCTTGCTCCTCACTGAAATATTCCTTTTATTATTTACTGCTCCCATTTATAACAGGTTTTACTTTCCCCAGGAGTGTGTGTGTTGCAAATGATGGAGCCCAAATAAGATAATTTCTCTAGAATACCAAACATACTTGCCTCATTTGTAGCAAAGTTCTCATTTATCAGGTAGGCTCTTTATTTATGTGAATTAGGAATACTGGTTAACTCTGCAGATGAAGTCACTGGACTGGCAGGTGAGTTGCTAAATTTGAGGGGAGTTTTTAACTTTGCTGTTACAGCAGAGCATCTGATTGTCAGGGTGTCTACTGCTCTGGTACAGATAACATTTGTGTTGTATGTATACATTTATGCTTTTTGCCTCCCTGGGATTAAGGCACAGCACATCTCCTTGAAAAATATTCCAAAAAGAGATATGTGTTTGTTTATTCCATGAACCTTGATCAATTCCCCCAAACTGGTATTAATTTCAATGAATGTTAATTCGGAGAACTTTCAACTGACTTTCAAAAGTGGTGAAGGAGACAAAACTGAATAGAACAATACAGAACTTTAGCATAAAATTTCCATGTTTTGTTATTGTTAAAAAGGCATAGCAGGCATCATAAAACCTCTAAACATCTGCATTTTTGGATTTTGGAGTGTCTTACAAACTGGCCTATAGTTCTTCTGGCTGAAGAAAGTCAAATTTTTTGACCATGTTTTCCCTCCTCAGAATGTAAAAAAATAGAAAAAGCCCAAAGGGCACCCTCTGGGGAATGAAGAAACCTCATCCTGTCACCTGTAGCCCCTAGTGATTTAAAATACAGGTGAAGACAAGCAGAAGAGGCAAGAGGAATGCATAGGTCTAAACACTTAAGTGTGGTCCATAAATCTAAGTCGTACAGGCTCGCCCACCCATGGCTCCAGCAGGAGGGTGATTAGGAAAGGCCACGCTGGCTTCCTGCAGGTATTCCTTCCCTGTGCACCTTGCTTAGCCCTTAGCATTACTTACCCCTGTGTTCTCCAGGCAGACTCCAGAGATGAGCTGTGCTATCCCAAGGCAGGGACAGCAGGACTCTGTCTTTGCACATCACCTCTGATCTATCAAAACAGAGGCAGAACAGCACAGAGACCCACAGGTGCCCAAGGAGAGATCCAGAGATCCAGGAACCCTGTGACAGCACCACTGCCTTGCACTGCCTGCTATTAGGTCAGAGCTGAGGTTCCCGTGCTGCCAGGGGCAATGGTAGTTAAGTAACCTAATTACATTGCAATTGAAAAGCAGCTGGCTATAGGCCTGTGTGCTTTTGGGTACTTCCAGCAGAAACTGAGCTATGAAAGACCATACTTACACAGTAACTGTTCATGTGTGCTTGCCTGTGATACCTATCTGCAGCAAAATAGGGAATGCATCACTGCCATCCCATACAATTCCTAATCATACACAGATAGAGGTCAATAGAGAAAGTGTTGCCGAATAGCATCACAGAGACCGCGCTTTGTGCAGGGCCAAACACAAAGCCTGACAAGTGAAAACTGAGTAAGAGCCTCAGTAATGCTGTTTCAATGCAACAAAATGTTAAAATAGTTTTCATGCAGAGCATAAAACAGCCCCATGTGGGTAAATAGCTCCCACTAAACTGCAAGGATGTGAGTGTCACAGGATGCTGTGCCAAAATCCTTGCTGAGATTATGCTCAGTCCTTACCTCCCACTGAATTCAAAGTAGGTTAGTCAGCGTTTAGCCAATGGGCCATTAAATTGCTTTACTTGAAATGCTACACAGGGGCAAACTTTGCCATGCTGTAAACAAGCCACTGCAATACCAAGGACAGATTTGTGAGAATGAACAAGAGGAGAAAAGAGATTAATGTGGAGGAGAAGAAGGGATTTTGATTTGTTCGGTTTATTGTTATACGGGGCAGGACATTGCTCATTTAAATCCTTATTTTTTCTTATTGTGTTTGCTCAAATGTGCACACATACATACAACCCTTCAAACAGTTTATCTTGGTTGGAGCAAGTTGCACCACATACGTTGTGGTGGCTCATGCTCTGAATTCCCAAGGATGTGATACTTGGTGCTGTCAGCATGCGCACATCCATTGCCATCAGTCCCATGGAGAAGCTGATCTTGGACTGAGATGGGCATCCAGGCTGGTGGTGTGAGTAACCAACAATTTACAGTCTGTGATAGCAAAGCACAAGCTTTTTAATGGACATACACCGCATTACAAGGAAGCCTATATCAAACCCAGAATGGCTGGATGCATATCAGCAGCAATTTTTCAGAGAGAAAATGCTTTTCCCCCTTCCTTTCACGTGTGGTTTGTCTGGAACTGCACACACGGTGCCAAGCTTGGCACTACATGGTGTACGCACACACACTGAGAGGTGTGAAGCCAAGCAGGCTCCAGGAACAGAAGAAACCTGCAGGATAACAAATGGTGATGGCAAAACCATTTCTCAATAAGGGCAGGATGTGAGTCTGTTGGGAGGGGAACGCACAGGGGCTGAAATTAGAGTCAGAAGCAGTGATCCCAAACCTTCCACCACTGATCATCATGCTTACAAGGTGTTTCTTTACTAGAGCTTCCTAGCACACTGCCTTTATCAGTCTTTCCATTCACCTCAAGTATTCTCTGGGTATTTGTCTTCTAAACAAATTATTATTTTCATTCAAACTTTAATATTAAAAAAAGGAAGGGATTGATAAATTATCCATATTTAATGAAAAATCCTCAACCTTAAAATAGCTAAAAAATGTTAGAGCAAGTCGTCTTACCAGGGAAAAATCAGAGCTCTCTTGGATCACTGTCATGGGAGGGCCAGAGGTCCTGCAGATTTTACCCCACAGGAGAGGTACGTTGCACTGTCACCAAATGAAGAGATTTGTTTTAAGATGCTGCAAAATCAATGATCTGCATCTACATGTTCATGGATTAAAAGCAGAGGGAGAGGGAAGAACAGTTGTCACTGCAAACTGAGAAACAATTCACAGTTTTCAAAAAACACATAAGCATAGTCTTTTTTTACAAAAAACACAACATACAGCACAGAGCTGTAACGTGTTGGGACATGGGCAGCATCCCAGTGTTAACTCCTGCCTTGAGGCCCACTAGAAATGAAATTCACTGCTCCCAACCAAGCCATGCAAGCCTATAGAAATACTGCTTGGGCACCCCTTGTGACTGCAGCTTGGAAAGCAGAAGGAAGAAAAAAACCTCTATGTCCACTGCAAGCCTGCTTAAATGTGAAAAGTCTTAAGAATTACTCGACTTGCAGAATTCAGAATTACTTTTCTTTAACAAATGATGTTAAATGAGCAAAACACATCATGTTGACACAGCAAGATGTTCCCATTGCTGTGTTGAAGGTAAAGTAATAAATCTTTTTCTGAAGCAGTGGTAATGCATTGATAAGCATTTCTTAGAGCTCCCTTCACAGGCTCACAAGGCCACAGCTGGCACCAGGTGTCACCAGTGACAGTTTTCAATAAGGCTGGTCAAAGAAAGCTGTAAAGATTTTACACCAGAAAACCTGAGTCCGCTGAAATGCAAAGCAGTCTGCTGAATGATAGATTTTACTAAGATTTCACTTCAGGGCAAAACCTTCGTGAAGTCCAGCAAGCCTCTAGGAGAGGCTGTTTAGGCATTCTCAGAACAAAGCCAGTTTTGTTTTTCTTTAGAAACACACTTCAAATTAGGTTTGTAAGATAAGTAGGGGCAGAAGCAACCCCGCAGAAGTCAAACCCAACCATTTCAATCTATCTTAAACACTTTTCTGATGTTTGTTTTGCAAAGAGTGTTAGAAGCTGGGTGATATTTATTTTTTTCCCAAGCAGCACTCGCCTTTTCCACCAGCGCAGTCAGTGGGAAGAGGAGTGTGAAGTTCATGGCAGCTACAGCTGGAAGTCAAGATACAAACCATAGTGTCACCTCTGTAACCAAGTGAAGCAAGGAGAGTAGGTGGGCAGTGGCTATCACACAGGATATCGCCTTTGGAGCTGTGGGGCCGGATGGAAGCAGAGAAGAAACACAAAAGAAACAGTGTTTGTCCTCCTGTTTTGTTCATTGGCAGGTTCTTCAGCGTCATCAGACCATACACATAAACCTGACCCTGCCCCATAATCCTTGTTCTCCAGACCCTTCCCCACCTCTGTTGCCCTTCTCTGGACATGCTCCAGCACCTCAATGTCCTTCTTGTAGTGAGGGGCTCAAAACTGAAGACAAGAATCAAGGTTTGGACCCACCTGTGCCAAGTGTAGGGGAACCATCACTGCCCTGGTCCTGCTGGTTACACTATTGCTGATGCAGGCCAGGAGGCCATTGGCCTTCTTGGCCACCTGGGCACAGCTGGATCATGTTCAGCTGCTGCTGACCAGCACCTCAGGTCCTTTTCCACAGGACAGCTTTCAGCCACTCTGCCCCCAGTCTGAAGTGCTGCCTGGGGTTGTTGTGACCCAAGTGCAGGACCTGGAACTTGGCCTTGTTGAACCTCACACAACTGGCCTCAGCCCCTCAATCCAGGCTGTCCAGATCCCTCTGCAGAGCCTTCCTGCCCTCCAGCTGATCAACACTCCTGCCCGGTTTGGTGCTCTCTGCAAACTTACTTCCCACCCCTCAAGGCCCAGTTTTGTTTTCTGTCGAACAGCGCAGACAATTTATTTTTTTAGAGCTCTGTCTGACTTGCATACACTCTGTGGGTGGGCAGAACCAGCCATGGACAGCCTCAGCCTGCTCAGCCAGGCTGGGCAGCTCCCTCTGCTTCCACCACAGCTCTGCTTGGGTATATTTTGTTCTTTTCTTTCCAGAAGCCATAGGACACATTTCTTTCTGAGGCATACAAATCTGACTAATCCCTCAGGAATGTCTCAGGGGAGGAACCTCCCACAGAAAGGCACAGTTACTTGCAGTATATACTCCCACCAGATGCATCTGACCCTGGGACAAGACTTACACAATGTCAGGGAAAACTTTACTTACTCCTGTTCACCTCTTCATAAATGCAGTCACAGATCTCATCCACCTTTCCTTCTGCAAGGAAAAAAAGCCCAATCCATTCTCATTTATGTCCTTTAAATGTTTTTGAGTTTTCCAGAAATTTGCAAACTGCTTGCCCCTCTTCAGAGCACTCAGACAGCGCCTGCTGTTGTAACCCCCTCTCTTCAAGCCTCCATCTCTGCCTCCTGCAGCCAGCCTAGCACAGGACTCAAACACAGCCTTCTCTGCTGCAGGCATCAGCAAGTATGACTACAGAGATGTAACCAGTAGAAAAAGAAATGTAGCTTCACCCACTGCTGTCGAGTCAAATAGGTGATTCCTGCCTCTTTGTGAGCATCAGGGAGCTCAGATAACTGCTTTCTTATTTCAAAATCCCACACTTCAGATGTCTTTAAATAAAATTAAAAAAAATATTTAAAGAAAGTTTAGACTTTGAAAAGTAGCTCAAAGGTTCTACTGAAATTCTCACCCCTTGTCCCCACTTTCATGCCATGGCTTTCTTTTCTGTTGAACATCGTGGAAAAGACATGTCCTTATGTCACCTTTGCTCAGATCTCTGGTCCCTGACCAATACTACAATGCTGGCCAGAGGTTCAGTAGGAACTTGGATCTGTGAGTCTAGAGGCTGAATTTAAGCAGCCATTCTTGGGTGGACAACTGCCCAGGCCCAGGCTGCGTCATCCTGGACACTGGTGGGTGTCACAGGAGAGGACAATCATCACATAATTTGCAAGAGCTGCTTTATGATTGTGCTCAGAGCACACCCCACCCTCTTCCACTGAGGGATGGAGAGTGCTGTTGCTAGCCATGTTTTAAGCCTGTGTCCAGTGATTTCCCACACTCCCTCCTACAGAAACTGCTCCTATTTTTGTGGGAGCTGCTCAGATTCTTCAGAGGAAGGCTGGAAGTCAAGTCATTTTAGGACAAGGGACTGAGGCCACCTCGCAGGGATGCGAGAGCCCAGTGAGCAGCATGCCAGACCCTCTATCTTACTGGCAGTCCTCCAGGGCTAATCTAGTGGAAACTGCTGTGGCAGTATCCAGCACAGCTGCTGGGTCTTATTGCCACTTGAGTCATTCACCCAAGGGAAATCCCACCTCCGGCTCTGGACCCACACAGTGTGATGGGAGTGGGAGCAGCATAAATAACAAAGTCATGTTCCTGGGGGCAGCTGCTGAGAAGATACCTGGGATGTGCATCTAGAGAGTGGGATGTTAAATAAGCACAGCCTGTGCCCCCCACGCTCCTGAGGGAGGGCAGGAGGCAGGGAAGCAGAGAGGGAGGGAGGGACCACAGGCCATGCTGTACATGCCCCAGGGAAGACAGGAACACGTGTAGCTGCTCGGCATCAGTTTCCCAATACACTAAGCAAATAGGAGAAAGAAAGACGCAGGGCGTCAGTGGCTCTGAAAATCGACATAAGGGCAATGAGGCTTTTAGTCCTTGCAAGCAATGTGCTTCTTATCTGCCCCTGATATGGCACTCCCACTGTCATTTTTGAGTTGTGCTCTCACAGGCCTCACACCCACCCAACCACAGGCTTCGGGGAAAAACCACAATGCAAAACACCCTCTCTCACCCCTTCTCCCCAGCTGCCCCTTCCCTCACTTTTAAGAAGAGAAGAGCAAATGTATCCACGGTAACACAAAGAGATTTCATGCCAGGTGCATAAAAGCAAGCACAGAGCTCATCCCTGCTTGTCCTTGCACAAGCTGAAAACCAGCAGCTCTGAAGTCCACAGAGAAAAGAGAAAAGAGAAGGAAAAAAAGCTCAGCCTGCATGGGGAGGGAGGTGGGAAGTGGAGCAAGAAACACTCTGTTCTTTGGAGCGTTTACAAGATACAACTGCAATGATAGCTTCAACTCCAGCATCTCCCAGTTCCTGAGTATTTCACTTCAGATCTGTAAATGCCCATCCACTGACAGCAATAAGCATGTGCCTATTTTTTACAGATTATATATGAGTTACACATTCAGATATTAGACAATTTCAGGAAATCTACATAGAAGGAAACAGATTATTGTATCAGTAACTTCTACAGACCTCAACAGTGGACATATACAATATTTTATGTAATCATTCTATGATTCTATGATTTTAGCATCTTCAGATGTGTGAAGGTAAAAGATGGGTGCTATACGGCTTCTGATGTGCATGCCTGCACATTGCACAAGTTTAGATCAGAACAGCTTCATGTTAAACAGTTCTTATATAAGCCTGTGAGTTTCTTACTATGCCAAGTCAAATGTAATGGTCCCAAGCCTCTGAACACCTGTGTTTTAGAGAATGAAGTTGTGAGAGTTCCCCCAGGAAGGTTTAGCCAGCAGAAGCAGCCCTTCACTGAAGGAAGGCAGAGGTACTGCAAGTGTTTGCCTGAAGCGAGCAGCTCTTCCTGCTGGTTAGTATTGCTCTGTGGCTTCCTTGTGCCCCATCTCTGCCTGCAGCCATCTCTGCTGCAAACCCAAAGTCATCTGGGCTCCTGGCCTCCCCACTCTGACTGGGACCCAGCAGATTTGCAACCAGGTTTGCAAGTGCCTTGGTAGCACACAGAGGTGCTACAGGACCCTGCACAGAGCTGAAAGCCCTGTGCACCTGGGGGGCACCTGTATGGAAAAAAAAATCGCTGTGGGATTGAAAGTTTAGGGATGAAGAACAGCTGCGGGCAAGCTCCCACTGAAAAGAGTTTGTGTTTCTGCAAAACATTTCTTTATAGAAGGGATTTTACTCTGAGGTTTGTATGAGCAAAAGAAGTGCCGTACTGAGAGCAGTGAGCTGCCGTGCTGTGCCCTGGGGTGTCCGGCCATGTCTGAAGCAGTGCAACAGAGCCACAGTCCTGAGCTCACGGACAGCAAAGACACCAGTGAGTCCCTCCTTGCACTGGCAGCACTATGGAGCTCAGTGCTCAGGGCACCACAGCTCTGCACCCAGCTCTGTGCTGGCACACCACAGCCCCTGGCCCGGCAAGTCAGGCACTGCCCAGTCCCCTCCTCCTGTCACAAGCAGGCCACAATCCTTACTGAACACAAATGCCTTCACTCCCTTGGGGCTTCTGAGCAGGGTCTGGTCTGCTGCAGCTCTCCCTGCAGGAGCTCTCACAGACAGCCTCAAGGCTTCCCATTTCCCCTTCCTCTCCTTCACCCGCAGCTCAGCGTGAGGACCACCAGTGGTACACCCTGGAAAACCCTGGAAACCTCCCAGAGCACAGCCAGGCAGCTGCAGGGGCCCAACCACCTTTTGTGAATTCAGCAGTGTGATCCTGAGTCACTACATATCTCTCTTTTATAATTTTAGAAGCAGTTAACTCCTCTCCTTTTTATTATCTCGATGTATTCCTCCTCTCATACCCATAGGATTTCAGTTACTGAGTTTCCCACCAGCTGGCACAAAACTCTTTCTCTCTTCCCTAATATGTGACCACAACCCCAGTTTCCTGGCTCTTTTTTTCACCTTTCCTTGAACTTCTTCAATTCCATTAGTGACTGTTTTCCTAAGCAGCAAGGTGGACTGTCTGCAGATTTGCTGGTTTCTGCACATGCAGAACAGGCACAAACTTGTCTTGTGCCAGCAACCCAGCAGCTCTGGGCAAGGGGTAGCAGATGGAGACACTGTAGGGACCAAACATTTCTCGAGAAAAGTTAGAAATTAAGATAAAAACAAACAACTTTCTCATCTTGTGCCAAAACCAAAATTGTTTTCCTGCTACAGAGAAAGAGGAGAAAGAAAAGCCCAATATCTAGAAAGCAGCACCACAGCTGAGGCCCTCTCTTCCTGTGTAACCTGGAAGTTGCACAGAGGCAGATATGGTATGTCTACCTTTTGCTGAAATCCTTTTGCTGCTACCAAAAGGATTTCAGAAAACACTGCCATAGAGAAAAATAATTATCTATTAAATAACTTTATAACCTTGAATTAGGCACACTCTTGTGGGTGGTGAGCAAGTGTATTGTGAATCACTTGTTTTGTATATTACTGTTATTATTATTATTACTATTATCCCTTCTTTTTCTGTTCTATTAAACTGTCTTTATCTCAGCCCAAAAATTTTACTTTTTTTCTCACCCCTATCCCTCTGGAAGGGTGGTGGGGGGCAATGTGTGAGTGGCTGTATGGCCAAGTTAGCTTCCTGCCAAGGTAAGCCATGGCATCAGGAAGACGAACTTTGAGACTGAAACCAATGAGCATTCATGGTCAGATCATGAAGTAAAAGTCTAGTTGTGATTGTGCCACTGTCAGCTCCATAAAAAACTTTATGTCTGCCTGCTGCCTGGTGAAAGGAAACCATAGGCAATGTGGTATCAGCCTTGTCTCCAGTTACCACATTTATGTTGAAAAAAACCCATAAACTTTTTGACATTTATTGGTTTTGGAATGTAAATGGACCATTAACATTGTGCACATTGTGCTGCACTGACAATAATATTTGAGTGACTCACAGTGTTGCTGTTGAGTAACAAATGTACTTTGCTTTGAGCTTACTGAAGGGAAGGTGCTATTCTTGCGTATTATTACAACAAGAGATTTGGGGTATCAAAGCAGCATCATTCTTTTTCTGCTGAGTGCACAGGGATGGAATTTATGCATAGGGGCCTGAATTGGGAGGGGAAAGACTGAACTCCAGACGTTTTGGGTTTTCCATGTTCCTCATGAAACCCATGATTTTTAAGAGGTGTTGCTCATGTGGTTAGTCCGCAAAGACGGTCTCTAGGTAACTGAAACATAAGGACAGTAACCTCATCGTAGCTGTTGTTCCGGATGACAGTAAGGGATAGCTTAAGGGAAAAAATATAAGAAATATTACACCAGCAGTTAATTTACACTATTTCCACAATTCAGCTAAGCCTAGAGAAAATAAATATATGGGTTAAAGATGGTTGCTATAGAAACCAAAGGAGATTTTATAGTTGCTTATGAGAGTAAAGAAGGTTCTGATTGATAAGACAATCACATTCAAATAGTCACTATGGAAACCCAAGGTGACCTGGAGGAGATGTGATTCCTCTCATTTTGTTCCTGTGGGCAGATGAAGACAGCCTGGGTGGGGGAAGGTCTGGGCTGAGTGATAAAGAACACCGCAGCAAGGCAACACAGAACTCACCATGATGCTAGAGGTGCTCAGTGCTTCATATTACAAAGCTCTGTGAGCACTGACCTTTATATCTGTGAAATAAATTTATTTCCTTACCCTTGAAATAGTGGGGGTTTTTTTCTCATTGAAATCAATAAGAACTCTGCAATTGATCTCTTTGGGGGCAAAGCAGATTTGAGGGACCCTCTCATGTCTTCAATGCATCAAAGCAAGGAAGCCCATTTGCTCATCTCCTATGGACCTCAGTGCTCAGGAGCTGAAATGGGACCACGGAGTTGCTGAGCACTTTTTGCCTTTGCTAACAACACCTTTTCCCAGAAGTAGGACAGAAAAAACCTGAATATGCAAGCTTTTTTCTGGTAGATTGGTTATTCAAGGACCAAGGTGCATGAGCCTGCACATGACATAAACCAAAAATTGCATAATAGCTTTATAATGCCTCAGTAACCACTTGTCATTTGCTTCCAGTATCCATTTTTTCAGACAGTGACAGAATGTTAGACTAAAGGGCAGGTGCTCAGCACTCCTGGACACAGATGAAAACTAAATTTATCCCAAATATTTGGATATCAGTTCCAGGTATTTGAAGAACATCAGTTCCTCAGTAAGGATTCACAATGTGCCAGATCCTGCCTGGTTCCTCTGCCCAAGCCTAGCCATACTCTTCTCCTGTATTATTCAGAAAATCCTTGATTCACACTAACCACATTTGATCAAATAATAAATACATTAATCATCAGAGATTTTTATCTTTATTATTTCCAGTGAGGTAAAAAGAACTAGCTGTCAGTCTCAGGAAAACACCAATATTTCTGTAATTTTGCCAGGTTTCCAGTGTAAACATGCAGTTAGGGGGGAAAGAGGTCATTTGGAGAGAACCTGAGGATGGAGAGAGTAGAGCACTGAGCAGCACAGCTTCCCTGAAGCTCTCGCTTTCCTGGGTTAGCTGCCAAATCTGGTAAAAGTGGCCAGGAAATTAGTCCAGCCCAGCTGCCAGGTTGCTGACTTTTCTAATAAGCTTTGATGGGTTTGGAAATTGCCTTCCCATGTAGAAAACCTAGCTGTGCTTGTACATCGGGTAATCCATAACGAAAAAGAAAATAAAAAAAGAGAATACTTCATCTTGCATCATCAAATGAAAAGTTTAAACCCGAGGCTGCTCCTAGAAATGCAGATAACAGACAGACACAGTGCTGGGACTGGAAGCAGGGAGAGCTGCTTGGACACACATTATCTTGAAAGAAATTCCTACTGGTTTTAAAGATAAGCAAAGTTGTTACCTATTATTAAAGCTGTTGACTCCTGGCTGGAAGTAGAAATTACTGCTTTAATGTAGACATAATCATTCAGCTACAAGGAAGAGAATGAGATTAATATTGAATAAAAGACGCTCACAGAAAGGTGCAGTCAGCCAGCTAAGTACTGTGAATGCTAAAAGCCTGGCTGCAGAGAGATTTCTCAGTTTCTAGCAGTGTCTATGTGAAAGCCTTGCTTTCTCACAGACGCTAAGGGAAAACAGTTGGAAGAATATGCAAACTTTGTATTGTTTTCATACCAAAAAGAAAAATATCTGAAGTAGGTGTTGTTGGGTTCAGCCAATCCCTCTGGGGGGTGGCTGTTCAGTGAACCAATAATCTTAATGTCAGTCCAGGTTCTAAGATATATAAGTGAGTCTGTAAAATAATAAAGTGTTGGTTTCTTCTCATGTTAAACCATCCATGTCGCTTTGTCACTCGGTCTCTGTTCGCTAGCGACAAAGTTCCTGTTTCGGTTTTGTGTCCGTAGAAAGGAAATACATAGGTGAAACACATAGGTAAATAAAATGAACTAGTTAAGCTCTTTCCACAAAAGAAATGAGTGTTACTGTGTTACTGAGCCTTTTATCCTCAGCACTGCTGCTCACGCTCTCCATCACCCCATGACAGAGCAGATGATTCTTCACTTTTTTTTAAACCATGTAACTCAATCTCTATACACCTTTCAGCAGATTTAAGTCACACTGGGAGAGAAAACAGCTATAGCTGTTCTGGGAAAATATTCAGGGTGTAAAAGTCTCCCAAAGCACACATGGGAACCCGACAGCTTTCTACACTCGTCAGTGACCTCCTCACTGATAGATAGTGCTTCTCTACTGGTGCTGGGGATGGGTTGGGCTGATGTTTTTCTGAGAGCCTATTACCCTTTTTCTCTGCACTAAAGAGGTGTCAGAGCACCCCTCCTGAAAGCACATGCTGCTCAGTATTCCCTGCAAATCATCCCAACTTGAACTGGCTCCCCTGGGTCTCAGCAACCCCATTTCAGAGGCGTAACCTATCCCTTACAGCCTGCTTCTGTAAGCTCCACTTTAAAACCCGTCCAAGGAGATGGTATGACTTGCTCTCTTCCTCACTCTTTTCAGTTTTAAAGAGAAAAAAACCTCAACAACAACACAAAGCTCACGAATTATTGTGATAGCAGCAAAGCATCATTTTGAGAAAACAGTTCGTGAAAACATCCAAAATCGTAGGGAGTTGAAATTCTAAAACTCTCAACATTGTGGGATGTGTTTTGCTTTCAGAATCCAATCCTTCATCTCTCTGAAAAGTGACAAGTAGCTGTGAGCCTTATTGCTGTTCCCTGGTAAAAACCATAAACTGATGGATAATGTAGGGTTTCTCCAAGAAATGTGCAAAGGCAGTAAGCACCATCTGCTGGCTTCAGCATGAAAGAGAAAACCAGGAATTTTTCATCCAGTTGCATGTTTCTTCAGCTCTTCTGCCTCTAGTTTTAGGGCAAACTTAAAGAAATGAATCCAAAAACATCAAAAACCCCAACCAGGATAAGTATGTGTAACCAGAGCAAGACTTCCCAGGGAACATCAGTTATCCTGCAGACAGATCAAGGTAAGACAGGACAAAGACAAGAAAATTAAATGGAGTGAAAATTCCCAATAATTTTGTCAGCATTTGAACTGAGCATCATTAAAGGCCTTAACTTTTCACCTGGCTTTGCATTGTATTGGAAACACAAATGCTTACCTCTACAGAGAACGTGAGCTGAATATTGACACAGCCTTAAAAAATAGAAACAGCCGGGACACGTTTTGCAAGAAAATCATGTATGCAGACTTGTTTTGCCCCCTCAATCCCTGATCTCAAATAAGGATGTGGGGATTTGGCACAAATAGAGCGGGGCAGCATTTTGCAGATGGTTAATTTGCATTGTAGATGTTGGTTACCAAAGGACCAGCAATTAAGCCAGTGAGAGCTGAAGGCACACACCGGCTTGGCAAAACTTCTCAGCAATTTGCAAAATTTGAACTCAGAGCACCAATAAAGGCAAAAAAATATATGAAGATTGCTTGTTTCCAAATAACCAACAGAGACAGCCTCAGCCTTTTGCATTCAGAGCAAGACAGAAAACGCCACATTTCTGGTTAATTGACAGGAAGGCACAGTCCTGCAGTGCTGGGGCCCAAAACCATGGCATGTGCCTGGCAGTGAGCATGTGGCCCATGCACTTGACCCATGTGGCAGTGGTGCTCCTCCGGTGTAAGGCGCCTTGTCCCCCTGCCATGGGGGTTGCACGGGCCAGCCAGGCCAGCGTGCAGCAGCTTGGGAGAGATGAAGGGCGTCTGTGTGCATCAGAGGGGTATTTCCCACTCCATCCCTCCCCAGGGAGTGCTGGGGTTTGTGCTGGGAAGCGCTGATGGAGGAAGGCTTGCTCAGGTGCACCAGACCCACTTTGCTCAGCCTCAGTGCTGTACACTTGGCTTGTTCTGCCAGGCAGGGAGAACGGGAGCAAGACACCTATTTTGTTGGCTCTAATCAAGGGATAATTCTTCTCCAGAAGATGCTTCAACAAACATTCGGAGCTGTCTCCTCAGACCTCATCTGCAATATGAAAATGTTGAGTTTTAGTTGTTTTAATCCTACTCTATTGATTACAAGATGAAGCACAGCGAGCAAGTCCATCCTGACTAGGTTTGTCCTGACAGACAGCCATGGAAAATGGTGGCAGTGGCTGTCCCGTGCTTGCACAGCAGGAAAATTTAGAAGATGACTTAGCTCTCTGCATTGCTGTGGTCAAGTCAGTGATCTCTGCAACATCTCTGCTCTCTGGTTTGGTTAGAATGAATCTCTCAGAGTTCCTTGCATCTACAACCTCTGATTGGTTGAGGACAGCATGAATGACAAGTGTTTGAGGTTTCACCTCAGCACAAAATCCTCAAGACTCTTACTTTAGTCTTTAATTTGCAAATTAGAGAACTTAATGGTAAATGTTGAATATGTTCATGGGACCAAAGTCCACTGAGAATGCCTTACTGAGGTCATGAGCCATTATTTCAGTGTTAATCACAGCACTCAGGGTATCTAATGCATCATTAAATACAGCTTAACCGTACCAGTATCTTTAAGCGCTATTTGTCAGCAAAATCTAGCTTCATTAAAGTCTCTGCTAAAACATCCTCATTACTCCACAAGTGTAGGTCCACAATAATGTCTTCATGCATTGCAAGGTTTATTGCTTTATCATCCCACTAACCCAATCTTTTGTTTGGCAAAGGTCCTACCTTTGTACTTGTTTACAAACAAATAACCCTAAGCTTTCCAGGAGCTTAATTGCTTCTGTTTGCAATACTACATCTTAACATGGGTGGTTATTTGTAGGTACTAATTATGTCTCCTCACAGTACCTGGTAATAAACTATGAAACATCATGTGCAAAATTAGCTGGAACATGGCTTGTTAATTATCAAAGGTGTCATAAAGTATGTTTCATTTAACAAAATGATTAGTTATAAATATTTTATTGCAATGGCAGGCTGTTTGGTACACCACACAATAGTTAACAGGCACATTTTCTTGCATTGGGTCCAACCCTGCTTTTTGTCACTTGAAAGTAAACCCACTTACCCAGTGCTCTCCTCAGGCAAATGGACCCCAACTCCTGCAGCAGAAGGCAAAATGCCTTTCTGTGGGAGATGTGACGCATTTTCCTCCATCCCCGGTGTAAAGCAGCGAATGGATAGGCATGAGGAAACTGGTATTGTCAATCAGTGTCACCTCCCATTTGTACTGAACCTGTCTTAGTGCCAAATATTGTGGAGGCACACCCTCAAAAGGCATTAGCTGCATTTCACATTCACTCACATCAAGGGCAGGATGCACCCATACGTTACCATTTATATCTGACTTCAAGGTCAATAAACACCCAAGCACAAAATGTGGGTAGAGTGATAAAATTAAGATTATAATGAAGAGAGACAAAGTGACCTATTTAACAATGCAGCTTTGTACATACAACAGCATATTGTGGAGGAACATCACATAACTGATGTCAAGGCCAGGGAGATCCAATAGTGCAAGCACGAACCACTCGCTCTCTTCCCAGAAGGAGTGTGTTGTACTGTGAAACAGTGACATTCGACACCCACTTCCGCTTCTCCTTGGCAGTCTTCTAAAAAAGCATGTGAGGAGTTGCCACCCCCACTCTCCATGAGCAGACGAGGTGCTGCTGCCAGGTCAGGTCTCTGTGTGTGGCTGTCCTCTCGTGCAGCCGAGGGGACACCCCAGACACCTTGCAGAGAGGGAAGGCAAACAGTGTGTGACCCCCACCTGACCAAGTGCAGCATAGCAGCATCCTGTCAAATACAATGGAGAGGGAAGAGACATCAAATCTCACCTGGGATGAGCGTCCTGCTCATCATTTACGGCACAGATAAATCGGTTATTCCACACCCCCCTTTTCTGATGGTGGGGCTGACCCTCACCTCAGGTCTTCACAATGTATGGTGGCATTTGGGACTGCCATGGTGAGACTCCTGTGGTTTTTGTAAGAGTGTCCAGCAAGTGATTATTGCTGCACAGGGAAAGAAGCAGGGACAGTGATGTGGATCCTGCCTTTGGGTCAGTTTGGGCAGGATTAGGAAATTAGGATAATTTTTCAAATATATTGCTCAATTTGCACAAAACCCAAGCAAACTCGCATCTAAAATAGAAGGAAAAACCGTATATTACAGGAGAACTTTAATGTGAATTTTGAATCTCATGTAATACTTCCTCTCTTTAATATACCGTAAACCTTTACTAAAATCCTTTTTATGAACTTCTGAAGCTGCAGTTCTTATTCCTGAAAGACTTGTCCTCCAAGTGAGAAAAAACAAATTACAAGACCCCAAAGCTGTCCCAGATGCGCGCACACACACACACACACACACACACAAACACATTCTCAATTCTTTGTCTTGCAATGCGGACTTTTCTGTGACAATTTTTCAACTTGCCTATGACTTTACCAAGTGTGTAAGACACAACTTTGAGACAGGCATGTTTTGTGAAGAGTAGTTGCATTAGAATGCTTTATTTTCACAACAGATTTTTACTCAATTGGAAATAATAGGGTTTTGGAATCTTTGTTTCCATGTTGATTTCTGGACAAGTATCAGAATTTTAGGAATTTCTTTTTTTTTTTTTTACAAATATGGATCAGATTATGGTTCATTTTAAGTAAAAATATATCTGTCATGACCAAGCAAATACAAATGTAGCCCAATTTTGTTTAATACTGTTTGCAGAGTTATCCCACAGTTTTTACTTAAGGCAAACACCTCATCCTCCTGCCTTCCATAACCATAAACAAGTAACCACTCTGGAGAGAAAATGGGGAGAAAATGTACATTTAAAATACAGCTTTTCCGTATTACATATTTCTAAATTGCTAATATCCTGGGTTTCAGAGTGTTCTGGGAGATTCAGTGTCCACAACATTATATGGCTGTTGAAGGATCTCCTGTCCTCAGGATTAGGTCCACAGAACAGAGTTACACTTTAGCAAAAACCAGTCTTACTTTTCAGGCTTTTAAAAATTGTAGTTCATGGACAGTTCTATGTGGACTCACGCACTTCTTCATTATTGACTTGAACTTCTCCATGGGCGTTGACCTGTAGCCTTTTTTTTCCAGCTCCTGGGAGTAGAAGACACATTTCTGAGAAAGGTTATTTTGGGTTTGCTTGAGGATCATTCATGACTGAGTGCGTTAATGTGAGCCTGCACTTCTGAACAATTCTCCTGGTAATACAATAATCTTATTAAATCCACCATGAGTTCATTATTCCAGTAGTTGATAAAATCCAGCTTTGCACTATCTTAGGATCTTGGGAGGGATCCTCTCACCTGAGTCCAGCACATCATGGCAACTGGGCTTAATTCCCTTCTTCTCTTAGCTTGGCTATGCTATTAAATAAAATGAAAACCTGTTTGGCTACATTTTAGACATCTGGATACAGTGGTATAATTATTGTTTAATAATGAAGGAAAACAAAAGCCGGGAAAGAAGCCCAGGGCTTTTTCTGCAGTACAAAACAAATGATTGTAATTTCCTTAGAAATACATTGTTGAAAAAAGCACAGTTTACAGCTTGTGAAAAGTCAACGTAAGTATGGAAAAATGCTTCAAAGGTATCATGGATCAGATTAAGTTATGGATCTTTTGTGTACAGGAGTGGGACAATTTTTTCTGGATACCCAGAAAAGGCCATCCTGGGACTTGTGAGGTGAGGGAGAAGGGCAGCTTTCAAGCGGTGGTTGGCAGGTTAGACATGTCCCGAAGCTCTGCACCTGGAAGTGCAGAGCAGTGCTTCCACTGCAGCCCCCATCTCCCCTTGAAATATGCAAATGTCCTCGCCATTTGAAGTGAAATGGCACTGAAAGTGGCCAACTTGTTCACACTTTTCCACTCCTCTGCCATCTCTGAAGATTGCTTTCTGATTTGGGCTGATTTTCTTCCTTCTTGCGTATCTTCCCTGGCTTCTGACTCTTCCTCCTCCCTGGTTCCTTGGGCTTGCTCCTTTCCCTCATCTCTCTGTTCCACTTTTCCCCCATTCAGGTCCTCATTTCCACTCTTTTCTCATTCCCGAGGCTCAGCCTGTTGCAGAGTCCAGTCCACAGAACAATTTCCATTGAAAAAGTGGAGAAACCGGGTGAGCACTGCATCTTCTTCCCCCAGTCCTGCCCTCTGCGCAGCCCATGTCATCTCCTCAGGCAGCCCTTGTGTCCTCCTGTCTTTGCTGTCCCTCGTGGCCATCAGGGCAGACTGAGCCATGACTCCGTGGGCCAATTTCAAGAGGTGTGACCGTATCAGGTCATCCAGAAACCAGGGCTGTCTATTCATTATTAAAAGAGTCGCAGAACTATCCCCAGGACTCCACAGCAAGCAATTTGCCAAACTGAAACCCTGCTCATCTCATTACTGCCAAAATTCCCATGCTGGGTCAGCATCCCGAGCTGGAGCATAGCTGGGAGCACAGGCAGAGGTTTCAATCACCCCTGGTCCCCCCCACCCACAGTCATGTGGGAATCTCCCAGCACAGCTCCAGCCTTTCATCTTGTGAACAGCAGCAGGAAAAGTGATGTATTTAGCTGCCTGATTACAAACAGTTTGGAGGGTGAACAAAGGAATAGGACTGCCTCTTTAGCAGTACTGCAGCCTGCTTTGTGTAGGCTGCCCAACCTACACCTGCCTTTCTAGGCAAGTGCCAGGCTTCCTCCTCCAGCACAAAGGAACTTTCCCTTTCGACAGCTGTTGTCTCCTTCCTTCCTTGGCCCACTCTGGGCATTTGTCCTCGTGCTCTAATAGAGATAATAATTTTGCTGGCAAACTCATTCCTGAAATACAGGATTCAGCCTCTGAAATTTTTCAAGAGTAATTTGCTGTCCAAAAGTGCAAAGTAATAGAAGAAAGGAAGTGTTAAAAGTCACCCATGGTGCTGTTGGTCACACTCACAGTGACACTGTGCAGTACACTGCCCAAGTGCCTGGAGTGTGCGCTTCTAGAAGGGGCAGGTCTGGATTAATCAGCAGACATTTCTTTTCCTCTCAGATTTTTCTCCTAAATAAATTTACTATATTTATGCAAGCAAGATCCCATTTATACATACTCCCTAAATACGACAACGATACACGATACAACACTTTAAAGGGAGCATCCTATATTTAATCCACTGCTGTCTCCTCATTTCAAGCTGAGTGTGTCCTGATAGCTGCTGGGAGCTCACTACACTTACAGAAACACAGAATGGGTCAGGATGGAAGAGACCACGGGATCATCTGCTCCAGCCTCCCTGCTCAAACAGGGCCATCCTGGAGCACATGGCACAGGTTTGCATCCAGATGGTTCTCGAATATCTCCAGTGAGGGAGAATCCACAACCCCTCTGGGCAATCTGTTCCAGTGCTCAGTCATTCTTTAATATGCATATAGCTCCTAGTAAAATCAAATATGATTATAGAGAAGCAAAATATTCTCTGTACCTTTGCAGTCACCCAAGGAAAGAGCTTTTGTCTCTTTTCCGCTCCCTTTCTTCGGATCAGGGAGACAGTGTTTGCTGCAAATGCTCCATGCATTGTTATTCATTCAGCAGAATGACAGACAAAAATTTCAAATTTTCACAGAGCTGATTTCATCAATAATTTACTGCACAAATAAGCTCCTTGAGCAGTAGTAATTAACAAGATCCTGAGATGGTAAGTGATGGGGCAGAGCAGCACTTTGCTTCATTATCAGTACACATACTGCTGGTGGCATCAGCAGGGATCAATCCAGAGCCACACTGTCACATTAGTAATGTTGTACAAACAGCCTAGAGCCAGGATTCAGCTGCTGAACCAGGAACTGGGTACATCCTGCAGGAGAAGCAGCAGGATGAAAGCAGCAAAAGGGCTGGCCACAGCAGACATTTTTGTATTCTGCACGGGAAACCTTCGGGAAGGGATTTGAGGAGAGCAGGAAGAGGGGCAATACTGGAAGTGATGCTAATTTGCTCAGCTCTCTTCTCCTTCCAAAGGCAGTCCCAGCAGGATTGTACAGGCATCTCCAAGTGATTGCAAACCCCAGCCCTGGCAGTTCCAGCTGCTTCTCCTGTTGAGGGTATCTCTATCTCCCCTGCAGCAGAAGATCCCAGCCAGATTTGACTTTATTTTAACCCCATGTTACAGCCATCCCAGCCTTGGCTCCTTCTCTTGCTGACACCCTCAGGTAGAGTTGCCGGCTGGCCCCTTTACCTTTCTTGCACACCCTGACTGCATCAAGGCCAGTTGTTGACAAGACAGGGCCCTGACAGAAGCAGCAGCAGCAATGCTTTTTCATGCAGCCATCATAATAGGAGCATGCAATACTTAACATTTATATTAAGAATTTTGCCTCATGAGTAACAGACAGATTAAAATTCTAAGTCCTTCTCTCTCTCACCCCACCCTGCTTTCTTGAAAGTGAATAAATAATTGGCTGAATGAAGAGATGAAGTTTCTTTATTCAGAGAGATTTGGCTTGTGAAAATCTGTTATTTATGTCATGAATGCTCAGGTTCTGCACACAGCCTCAGCATTGTGATTCCCCAAGAAGCAGCTCTTGTCACTGCGTCCTCTTGGAAACCCAGCCTGACTCAGAAGATGAAGCAGCCAACATTCACAGAGAGAAATTACCTCCAGTTTGTAGTTTCTCCTGTGCCTGTCTAGCTGTGTCTGCTGCCAGAGGATTTGCATCCTCAGTAGCTTTTCTTTTCTTCAGACAATCCTCTAGGCTCCAGCATCCCAGCTTCTCCTCCATCACTTGGAGACTGAGCTCAGTCAGGAAAAACAGAGCTTTACCTCAGCTCCACACTTTGTGGGTTCATTGGCTTGTGGCCTGGCTGACACAGGCAAGTGTCTGGGAATGGCTTGCCTGAGCAGCAAATCCCCATTTAGGAAGCTCATACTATGAAAATGAGATGTTTGATTCCTTTGTCAGATCAGAACCGCTCATTGCAGAACCAGTATCTAGGGCTATGTGAAGTTAGAATTGCATAGCCGTATGGATGTGTTTTTGGCTTATACTCCATCTTCCACCTGAACAGCCAGCCATGTAATGTAATTCAGCATGCCAAACCCATGTTTTTTTCACACATTACTAGGTAATTAGGTTCTTCCAAACTGCCTGTGACAGCTCTGTGTCTGGTTGTCTGGCTCCTCTTTGCCGAGTCCTATTCACAGAAGAGACATTTTGAAGTTGAGGGATGCACAGTGCAGCGTTCATCACACATTTCCTTTCCAGAAGCTCTTTGCAGGCTTGAAGTGAGGCTGAGCACTTGTACTCTCTGATGCATTTATCATGAGAGACAATTCACAGGAATATGTAGTGACAAGACAAGGGAGAGTGGTTTCAAACTGAAATAGAGTAGGTTTAGTTTAGATATCAGGAAGAAATTATTTACTGTGAGGAGAGTGAGGCAGCAGAACGGGTTTCCAAGAGAAGTTGTAGATTCTCCATCCCTGGAAGTGTTTAAGACCAGGCTGGATGGAGCTCTGAGCAACACAGTCTAGTATAAGGTGTCCCTGCTCATGACAGGGGGGTTGGAACTAGATGATCTTTAAGGCCCCTCCCAAACCAAGCCATTCTATGTTCACAAAGTTTGTTTTATTTGTATTTCCTCCTTTACCATATTGCGTAGATTTTCTTGTACTCATGTATTTGATACGTACCTATTGCATACACTTCAGGTGTAAACTCCCATGGTGTAGCTCATCATTTCCTGAGTTTATAGAATCACTAGCTCAGTGGGAACCTGCTCCAGAGTCAGGGCTCCCAGCTGGCACAGCGGCTACTATCAACAGGAACATGTTAATACTGAAAGCAAAAGGACGATGTCCTGCATGGCGCTTTCCAGCATGTACTCTATCTGCATCTATGAAAAATACAGGTGAAAACTAAATTAGGGGAAGAAGAGAACTGCCATAAAAACCACAATCCTGAAAAATTCCTTTTCAGGTGACAACAACGCTCATGCTGTGAGATTGCAGAAAAAGAATCGGTTTTCCCAGAAGAAGAGTCGGTGATTTCTAAAATGTTAGTAATCAAACACACTATGTAACTGAGAAAAATATGCATGTAGCTCCAATCCCTATAATCAGAAACCATCTTGTCTCATCCAGGCTCCCACATGCAAAAAAGAAAATCCAAACATCACGGATACACACTTGAGCAGAGATTAAAACTAGCAGAACCCTCACAGTCCCTGCCTCTGTTTTATTACAATCCCTGTAAATCATGCCCGTGAGCATTCTTACAAAACTGCTTGATGGAGCTGTGGTCCATATTCCGGGTCATATGTGAGACCATCTGTAGTGCAATGTCACGGCTGGTCAGCACAGCTGAGCTTGAGTCAGTGAGGGGTTGTCTGGTTCATGCATTACAGGGATTTTTTTGTTATCTTTTGCAGCCACAGAGTGAGAATTATTTCTCCTAACACACCAGCAGTGGGGGAGGAGGCAGAGGAAGGCTGAATGTGACTGCTGCAATGAGTTGTTAACATGAAATGCATGCACAAAGCTACAAGCAGGCCAAAAATCCTTGAGTCCTAAGCTGTTGTCACATAGGCTGGAATTTGTGTCATGTCCACAAAGAAGCCTGTTACCAGAGACAGCTGTAAGCACAACAGAGAGGTACCAGGAGCTTTATTTTGTCTTTGACAGGCTGTATTGCTCCACTGCCTGAGGTGCTACAAAGAGCTTACAAAATAAAAACAAGGCAAGACAGCAGGGACAAAATGAGGGAGAAGAAGGCTGGTCCAATATTAAACATTTTAGTGTTATGAAGTTAACCAAATAGCACAAAACCCCAGAAGTATCTGCTATGAACCATATTTGTCTGCTGCCACAGTGCTTCAAAGTAATGGCATGGCAGGGTGAGGAGAACACTCTCTATCAAGTTAAGCACTGGAGAGCAATTTCTTATCCTGTAGGCATCAGAAATTCCTGCAGATGTTGGGATTTTGAGGAACAGAGAAAGCTACTTGCAAACTCTCTACATACTTTCTTTCCTTCTGTCCCTGTGCACCACTTTTCATTTCACAGCTCTTCGGTGTGATCATATGCAGCATAATGTTTCCATCTGAATAATTTACAAGCTAAAAGCACTTAAGAATGGTATGATGACATTTACAAAGATACAGATGCAAAGATGGTTTTCACTTGGCCATTGCAAAGTACTCTTTTTTGGGGCTTACTGCCAAAGGAAGGTTCATCTTCCAATCAATAACTACTTTTAATATAGATCAGTTTAGTGAAATATGGAGCGTATTTTATGCTTTGTTTGGATCTCCAAATCTGTCTTGCTATTTGCTTAAATCTTCAGAACACGGGAGAAATAGGTGGCAAAATGTGTAAACTTCAGGTCAAGCAGTCAGCATTCAAGACAACTTCCAGCAAATGGCAGTACAATTAGGGGAATTACGGGAGTCACTGCTGCAGCCCAAATGGTCAACAAAACACTCTTGCTGGGATAGGTAGCACCAGGTGGACTCTTTTTTTTTTTGATTGAAACAATTTTAAATGCAAGGACAAAAAAGACAGACTAGGAAATATATATAGGTTTAGGACACTTTTTTAAAAATTTAGACATTTTTAAAGAATACTAATGGCTTTCTTAAAATGATTTTCTCTGTAGACTTCAAACTCATCCTGGGTGGTGAGCAATCCAGTTCAGTTAAGCAAAACATCATTAGTACTGCTGTCAGCTACTGCTTTGGAACAGAACATTTTTTCTGGTTTTGAGCGTGTGGTGTTTTTTTTTTATAAGGGGTGCATACTTTATGTAAAGGAAAACAACATGTAATTAAGTTTCTGTTACCTAAAGCATCCCTCAGCCAAACTCATACAGACATGGAGAGGCTTAAAAAATCATTTAAAGTTGCAAAATTATTCTTTCCAATTATCAATACAAGAGTTAAATAGATGAATAAAAGGCCTTTAATGAAGGTG
This sequence comes from Falcunculus frontatus, assembly GCA_013398115.1. NCBI lineage: Eukaryota > Metazoa > Chordata > Aves > Passeriformes > Falcunculus > Falcunculus frontatus. The sequence continues at coordinate 151,533 of VZRV01002981.1, forward strand.
TTGTCCGGTTTTATCCACCAGCCTTTGAAAATCTTGACAATACTGTTAAATTTTTTCCAGCTCTCAGGATGTTCTTGTTATTATACATGTAATGTATTAGATATTTATCCTTTAGTATCAAAGGAAAATGGAAAAAAACCCCACTTCTCCCATTAGAAAGCAAGTTCCTTGTCCTTGTACCTACAAGGAAAAACACAAAAGCATGACCCAGATTACTTAAAAAGGAAATAGATGTTCAGATTAAATGACTTGGAAGAAATTATTTTTGATCCAATATTATGATTTTTGTTAGCTAATTTATGCTGTAGAACAGCTGCCACTATCAATACCTAATTTTTATTTTTAGATAATCCAATAATTCTTTACAAAAAAGAAGATCAGCTGAAATGAGTGAAGTGTAAGAAAACTCTCTCCTTCTCCCCTCCCAACAAACAGGATGCAAAAATGAATCAAATAAGCAATGCTCTAAATGTAAAAGATAACAGGCAGAAGGAAATGCTTGATGACTGAGGCAATTTAATATAATCCTATCCGTTGTATTTTACCTGTAGCTTATAGTTCACTCTGAAGAAAGGGTTGTAACTGCTTTTCTCTACCACTTCTGCACAGACTGTTATTAAAGCCAAAAAGAACAAAAGCGCAGAAAGAAGCCTGTAAAAAATGCCAATACTAAAAGAGTCTGTTACTCTCACTTTGAAACAAATGATACCGATAATTTCACGTGCTGTATCATTTGTTCAACACTTTTCCAGCCATGTACAAGCTTATCATGATAAGCCGTGATTATTATAATGGTATAGTTTATTAGAAAGAGTAAAAATAAAGATTCTTGTCCATAAAATACTGATGTGGTGCTACATCTACATCTTTCACTGACAAACCTGTAAAAGCACAACTGAAAAAACACACATTTCCTGTGCAATACTTCCAGACTCTCTCATTTTCGGTAATTCCTCAACGGTTCTCTGTAAGACCAATTTCTCAATGCAAGGAAATTTTAGTGGCAAGACTAAACCCCAAAATAACCTAGATTCTTGGAAAAATCATCTAGAGAATGATAATCCTCTTAATGAGACACATTTTTCTTTAAAATTGCTGTTGAATGGTTGTAGAATATTGACTCCTTTAAGAAGAAGGCCATATTAATGGACATGGGGGTACTCAGTAGTGAAAATGAACCTGTAAAGGCCCCACGAATGATGACTCACACTTCTTGACCACTTTGCTTTGAGCCTGTGGCTTTCAGGAACTAAAGCATCAATTTAGGCTGTTGCCTTTGTGTGCGCAGATAAGCGGTTGCATGTTTAGGTCTCTTCAAGGAGTGCTCTCAGTGTCAGGATCCAGAAGTGCCTTCGAGGCCCAGGTGCCCATCACAATCACATCCTGGCTCCAACCTGGAGTGAGTTGTGCTGTCTGATGCGTTCTGGCCAAAGGCAGAACCTCACCTGACTTTGGTGATGGGAGACTCAGACCTCAGAGCACTCTTCCCCCCCCACTGTGTGACTTCAGGAAGTGAAAACCATTTTAAAAGTTGCTTGCAACTTGTTGTAGTTTACAGTGAGTGGCCTGACATAACTCTGTGCAACTGCTGCACTAATAATGGCAGATTTAAGACATAGCCTGCCAGCTTCCCTCCTTTACCACTGCTAACAGGAGCAATTCTTCCTTCAGGACATGAAGGTGCCATGGCAGAACATGGAACATAGAAGAGGAAGCTGGAATGGGTGGTGAAGCACAAATTGCACACACATTTCCATGAGTAGAAAATCTCTCTGACCATGCTGTTTCTATCCAGCTGTCAAAGACAGGATCCAACCAAGGGAAGGCAAGGAATTATTTTTCCCTTTGAGACTTTATGATCTCATGGCTTGCAAGGAACTACTGCTGTGCTCATACCATACAAGACACAGATACAATGCCTTTTTATCTAAACTTGTACACCACAGTCACATCTATGAAAAAAGCTGAGTCGGAAGAGCAAACAAAAATAGCAATTATAGGTTTAATATAAAAGCATTTAAATATTTTATGACAGATTGAGGAAAACAAATCAACCCACCCCGCTCCAAACAACTCTATCTCTAGCCAGGATCCTAATGCCAAACACGAGTGATGAAGTACACATTTAGGGGCCGGATTTTCAGAAGTACTAAGAAGCCACAAATTCCATTAAGTCAGAGGTATGTAACAGCTTTGAAGATTAAGCTACTTGTGTTTAAGTGCTTTAATGGATATTTAGCAACCTAACTTCATGAAACAAAATCTGAAGGTTTCATTTACGTATAAGGGCAAACTCTTCCAGTTTCAGGAAGAGAGAAGCCTGGACAAGATACTAAAGATGTTGCTCATCCTCTGACCTGAGCAAATGGAGTGGCCAGTGCAGGGCCCTTGGCTGCCTCCAGGCATGGGGCTGCCTGCATGCAAGTGTGCAGCTGTGGGGTGCAAGTGGGTAACCAGGAGAAGGGACAGGAGAACAGCTCATCATCAGAGAAACAGTGACAGCCTTGTGTCTCTGAGCAAGTTGCAGCAGAGGTGCTCTATTTCCCTCTACTGGTAAAATTTCAAGTGATCTTTTAAAAATTATTTCTGCAGGAGGCTTTCTGCTGAAAGTGTCCCAGGGCCACCATGGACTGTTTTGCTTGTGAGCCCTACTCAGACTTCTGTTGTTCTTCCTAAATCTCCCCCTTGGCTGGTGTCCTTTGCTGAGCTCTGTCTTACATCCAGGCCTGTTTAATGTTATTGGCTTCAGCAGGGTTGGTCAGGAGTTTAAATTATTAAGAAATATTTCAGGGTGATTTATGGAAATTTGGAAAGGCTTCATTGATTTCTTACCATGAAAGCTATTCCACAACACTGAAAATATTCTAGTCAACTTAACAAGTCTTTTAATGAATTGCTGTTCTTTGGTCGTGTTCAGAAGCCAGAACAGAGGTTCTGTTGTTGGAAAGTCTCAAGATTATGAGGTGGTAAGAGGATGTAGTAATTGTACCCTGAGTGCATTATCCAGGTATTTCAATTGCTCAGCTAAACCGCATGGCCCACAACTGGCTCCAGTAAGACTTCATGCATGATCCCTTATTTGCTGCTGCCAGAGAAAACATCAGTGTTCACATCCATTAGTGGCCTCTGGAAGTGTGCAAAATTAATTAGAGAAGGAGTTTTCTGAGCTTTCACAGAAAGCATCTTAAAGAGATGAGGGTTTCCTATCTTACAAACCTCCGCTGCCTTGGGGACTTTCAAAGTTTTTTCTTACCTTTCACAAAGTCTCCCTGATGCCAGAGGTTTCCCATGTACTATCCAAGCAAGTGCAATTTTGGTCTGTGGTAGCAGTAGCAAAGGTGATGCTTTAAACTGAGAATACACTTCAATATTTCCATATGTAAACTTCAGTTTGTAACAAGAACAAAGGGAGAATTTTAACTCCAGAAAAACTAACTTATGGCTATATTTACTCAGATACAGAAATGCCATCACTGTTCTTGAAACATCCAACCATTCACGCTCAAGTACTACAATTTAATGTGACTGACAGACTGATTAAACTATTGGACATGTCTTGGCAGTATGTTTTAACCAGCTTTGGTTTGGCAAACTGGCAGGTGCCTTGAGTAAAACTGTAACTAATGCCATACCACCTGGTGGGTCTTGTGGGGAGTAGGAATTTAAATTACAGTTAAAGAAAATTATGGAAGAAGGAGAGGAAATGGAGTGCTCTGGGGCAAAATTAGTCTGCAAATGCCTAAATACCCAATTATAAATTGCTTGTTCATTTATGAACACATTTCTGTTACAGCAGCAGTTGGAGTTTTTTAGAGATACATTTATAGCTTTTGTGTGCACGCTGAAATGTTAAAAATGTATCATAGGTTTTAGGTTCCACTGACTCTTCTAGTTTTCACATCAATTTGTAGTTACTTCAGTTTTTCTTTTTTATTTAATTGGAATATATAATTTAGGACTGCAAATTACCAGCTCAGATGAAACAGCAGTTTAACAAAAAAAAGGAAAGTATTTGGTGGCGAGCAGTATATGCTTCCCTGCTGCAGCTCCAATGCTGTCTCAGGAAGCCTGCAGCCAAGGGCCAGGAGGTACAGGCAGGTGGTGCTGGGGTGGGAAGCCTGCAGTCTCCATGCATGTGCAGGCATTTTTCCTATCTGGAGTCACTTTTGGAGGCTGTCTGTTGTTGGACAGGAGGCTGGAGCGCTGCGTTCTTGCAGCCCCCATGAAGGAGCAGGGTTGCACCTCAGCTACTCCCACTTCAACACCCAGTATTTCTAGAAAAAACCTGTGCCAGGACCTCACCGTTCTAACTGTAAGAGCTCCAGTTTCTGGCCTTGCTCATGGTCAATTTTGATCTGTGCAGCGACGGCTTGTGTTGACCATCTTTAAACCAAGTACTTCTGCACTGCTGAAGTTTGATGCAAATGAATTTTGTCTGCTTGCATAGCCCTCAACACCCCACTCGTGAGCACACTCATGTGGACTGTCAATGTAGCCAAGAAAACATGCACTTCACTGAAGCACTGAATCCAATCTGTGTTGGAAAGTTAACACTGTATATTAGCCCTGCAACTTCAGTACGTGGTAGAGGAGGAACTTGATGGAAAATAACGGCTTAAATCAGCCTAATCTCTACTGCTGAAGATAATGGGATTCCAGTGACATTACCCTGAGATTAGCTGGAAGATCATGACTGCCTGCAATAACTGTGGGCATAATTTAGCTTCCTTCTGCACTGTTGTTAATGTGCAAGAAAGCGTGAGCTCAGACAGATGAGCTGATCTCTGTTTGATTTGCAGGATAAGCCATTAGAAGAAAAAAACAATCATTTCATAGTAAACTGAGCACAATTAACAGGCATTTGGGGACAATAGACATTTTTCCAGAGACACTTCTGAAAGCAGAAAGGGCCACAATGGCAAAATCACATGATATAGAAATTCTCTAGGGAGCACAGTGTGAGAAAGAATGGTTCTTTTTGTTAACCCTCGGTAAATGACGAGAAAATGGGCAATTTCAAATCTCATTGCAATTTGGAAATGAGAAAGCTGAGTGATGCTGGATCATACATCTCATTACTCACAATTTCTCAGTATTCTAGAATATATTTTGCTTGGCTGGAAGCCTCAATTTTTGTACTTTTTTACCCACTGTGATCTTAATGGACACGAACGTTTTAATCATGGCAGAAGGACTGTTCTCTTCTTGCCTGATTCGGCTCCTTTTGGGGGTCAAACATTTGCACAGTATAATCAAGCCTTATGTAATGAAAGGGAGAAAGGAGACACCAAGTCTTTTCCATTTAACATGATCTGATTCCAAACATGCCTAAGCAAAGTATCCAGAATAGGAATCCCTGATGTGAGGTGCGAGACAGCAACAATACTTTGAATATACATGCAGTAGTTTAAAACTTCTTCTTTTTCTCCATCCTTTTCTCCTTATTGCTTCTGTGTTTTGGTGCATGGAAATGTAATGCAGATTTCTATTAGAACAGGAAAAAGACAATTTGCTGTTAAAATTTGTCACAGGACAGCAAAACTTGGTGGGTGGCTATGACAAGTCATGTGGTTTTGCTCTCAGTTTTGCATTGATTTTCCATGTAGCTGTTGTCTCTATTTCTGTGTCTGGAAAAAGGCAGGATTACCTAACCTTGTCTGTGAGGTGTTTGGTGCTAATGGGGAGAAAAGAGGTAATACGAGCTAATATTCTCCATTTGTCAGTAACAGTAGAACCATAAAATGAACCCAATGAAGGAATTTTGTGCCCCAGAACTTGAAGGTCTCTTCTATCCTGTAGGGTAGAGCAAGACTCTTACTCTCTTTTACGGTTTGCTATTGGACCTAAACTACTGAATGTCAAAAAAACGTCTTTAAAAATCGGCTGAAATATGATTCAAGTGTGAACTAAGAAAAAAATGTGGGGGTCTATGTGTGAGAGAGGAATCTCAGCTCTTATTACAGTCCATGGAGATTACTTGGTACCATCAGTGTAGTCTAGAGAGTGATTCAAATGGCCACAATTGCAAATGGCCTGCCTTTTTTGCCAAGCAGGTTTGTTGGGAGAGTGCTTGGTGCTGCTCTCAATTACTAATGAAAGAACACAACGATTTAGGACAGGCAGCAAATGTCCTACAGTCAATATATCCGTTCATTTGATGAGTTAATCTTTGATAATTTCACTCCGGTACATGATCTAATTATTTTTACACCTTTTAGTCACAATTTCATTTAGTCCATATTTTCCTCTCCTGCCAAAGAAAGCTTCACGTAAGACAGCAGAGATCTTGCTGAATTCTAGACGTATAACTTATGTTTCTTATGTTTCTCCTTTACTCACAAGACCTATCACGCAGAAGAGATGCGGATTAATTTGACAGATTGTCCTTGACAAATCCATTTTATCTCTTACTCATTTTCATGTCTACAAATTGCTAATTTGTTCCAGAATTCCTTTTTTTTTTTCATAATTCAAAGTTTTAAAACCCCTATACTATTGTGCTGACTTTGGCTGGGGTTAATTTTCTTCACAGTAGCTGGCATGGTGTAGAGCTGCGTTTTGGATCTGTGCAGGAAACAGAGCTGATAACATAGGAATGTTTTAGTTGTTGCTGAGCATGGCTTGCACAGCACCCAGGTCTTTTCTGCTCCTCATCCCACCCAGCCAGTGAGTGGGCTGGGGGTGCACAAGGAGTTGGGAGGGGACCCAGCTGGGACAGCTGACCCCAGCTGACCAAAGGGATATCCCAGAGCATGTGGCATCATGCTCATCATATAAAGCTGGGAGAAGAAGAAGGAAGGGGAGGATGTTAAGAGTGGTGCCTCTTATCTTCCTAAGTCACTGTGACGGAGCCTGGCTTTCCTGGAGATGACTGAACACCTCCCTGACCATGGAAAGCAGGGAATTAGCGCCTTGTTTTGCTTTGCTTGCATGCACAGTCTTTGCTTTACCTAATAAACTGTCTTTATCTCAACCCACGAGATTTTATCCCTTTTATCATTAAGATTTCATCACTTTTATCATTAAGATTTCCTCCCTCCATCCCACTGTGGTAGTGAGCAAGCACCTGTTGGGGCTTAGGTGCTGACTGTGATTAAACCATGACCCTTATAATTCTGTGGTCCTTTTTCTTACTTTTTTTTCTCTCAGTGACCAACTTGTATAAATCAGGAGCTACCCTACTGAATAAGTATAAATATTATGTTATAAAACCTATGTAAGATTAGGGGAAGCCAAGGCCATTTTCTTAGGGAACTGGTTGTGCCAGTACCCTATCATAATTACAGAATCTGAAAAAAAGCTTCACATGAAAAGCAATTTACTGAGAAAAGCATGATCTGGAATATTTTACAAGAAGCTTTAACATAAAAGAATTTGCTATTTAATGTGTTGGGAGCAACAAGAAAATGCACAAGCTCAGCTGGCTGCTGTCCTACAAGGGATCCTGTAATGTTTTTAACAGGATCAATGTGAATACACAGTGCTGGAAGAGCAAAACAAAATTGGACGTTCTTTGCCAGCTATTTTGCACCATATAATCTTAAAACCTGTATAATTTTATTCACAGAGATTGTATGATGTACCAACAACAAGGCAACTGCAAGAATTACTTTGGTTATATAATGTAAGTTGAATCTGTGCTAAAACCACAGCTCAGTCCCATGGTGTTTTTGAGACTAACCACCCCAAGATGGTGCAAAGTACAAGAGGCTGAGTGTTTTTTTACCTAACTTTGGTGGATATTCTGCCTTTTACAATTTCCAGTGATTTGGAGAAAAACAGCTCAAATTCTGTGACTAGGAATGTGAGGCCTTTGGGACGAATGTTCCATTTCCTCTGGGGGCTTCTACAGACCTTTGCACAGTGGGTCATCGGAACAAGAGGGACTTCTGTGTGTTGCTGTCATCACAGTGGGGGCAAAGCCTGGCCCCTTCAGGGGGATTCCCACTACTCTGCTTGCTCAGAGCAGCCTCACAGGCATCACTCACTAGGGTGTATAAACACACGGAACGCTGTGTGTTTTCATCGTGGTGGGATCTACGAGAGAGATGTTTCTGTGTTAATTTTTCATAAGGGAACACTAAGGAAACAACATTCCCCAGCTCTGGAAATCTTGTGTGGGTGAGACTGCAAAAGTTTTTGTTCCTGTATCCCTCCTGCAGAGTTCTCACTACATTGCAGCATGCTGATAACTTTTTGCAGGTGTACATACGAGAGGACAGGTTCTTTGAACATTCAGAAGGATTTTATTTATACTGAATATGAAAAACCATGGTCTTACATGTTTATCATTGTAAACTCATCTTAGGGGAAAAAAATCACAAAATAAAAAAAATAAGAATATAGAGAAAATATTGTCATCTTTTTTTCAGACCACCGGAGTTTGTCACCATGGAGATCCTCCTGTTTTCTTCAAGAGTGATTCAAATCTTACAGATGGAGCATATGTGACAGAAGCAAAACAACATCACCAAGAATTCAAGTTAAACATTTCAGAAAGATGTTTTTGAGCACCAACCAACATCCACAGACTTTTCATGCAGAAAAAATTGTGCTTCCACTTTTTTCTTTCTAATGTTAAATAATTGAAAGTTTTCTTTCTAAACATAGCTGGATTTTAAGGAATTTGTGATACATGAGCTGAAGGCTGTAGTACTTCACAATTATGTTGTGGTTTTATACAAAGAACTACTCTTTCTAAGAGCTGAAATACCTTAAGGATATAATGAAGCTAAAACTCCTCGAAAAGCTTGGTTTTAGTATTACTTATGTAAGCAGAGTTTTTAACTGAAGGTAACCGGATTGTGCAGGAGATGGAGCCAAGAGCAGGACAAGGTGGTTTGTTAGCAAGCCCCTGGCTGCCCCGGCAGCAGCTGGGGGCACCAAGCACGGGGGAGCTGGAGTGTGCTCATCTCCAAAGCACTGGCAGCTCCCGAGTCGAGTCCTGATGGCCAAGAGCAAAACTGCAACTTCAGGAGCGCCTCTGGGAAAGAAGAAAAACTGGATATCCTCCTATTGTCCTGCCTCCTCTGGCGTATCAGACTGTGCCGCTCCACTTTAGTCATTGCTCAGCCTGGAGAAATGTATTTTTAAATGAGCGTGGAAGGCATTGCAATGACAACCAAGGACAAACTAAATTAGTCTGAAAATGCATGACAGACTTTCTCTCTAGCCTGCTTTTCTGCTATGCTGCCCACCCGGCTTTCTGGTCTGTGGCTGAAGTAGAGCTGAGTCCTCCCCTTCATTACTTCCTCAACCAGTCTTGCTGTGATGCCAAGCTGGGGCTCAGCTCTGATTCTGCCAGTAGTGCCACAGGGCAATGAGGGGAGCACAGGAAGTGTGCTGCTCAATTCAGGACAGAGAAGAGCCCACTGCGCCTTCCAGGTCAGAACTGCTGTTCTCAATCAGATTCCTGAAGAGAGAAACATCCTTCCTGTCAAACACCATCGTGTGTTGGTGGAGAGGGGGAGAAAATGTACTCACACAATGTTAATTAGAGCAGTGGTGCAGCCCTAAGAGATGTAAATCTGGGTTTAAACGGTCCAGTAATGAATCAAAACTCCTGCAGCCATATAACACAGGGAATAAGGGCGGTGTCCACCCACCCTGGTGGGAGTGCACACTTCACACCTGACAGGGTTTGCTGTCAGCCATGCTGTAATTGCATGCCAGAAAGGGCATCGCTTGTCCTTCCACACCACATCAGAAGATTGGGTGAAGCATAAAATCAGAACAAATATCCTGATGAGCTCAGGCTAATCTAATAGAAGAGAAATTGGGTATTTACCCTTAATCAGGATCAGATTTGTCCTGCTGGACCATGTGGTATTAATCAGTGTGGAGCTGCAAGAATAATAGCAAGATCTACTCTCCCAGTCCCAGAAGAAGCCTGGGCCAGTCCACGGTCCATGGAGCTAGGCAGCCTCACGGAGAACAGAAAAGTGTAGGGCACCATTCAAGTGGGACAGGGTTTTCTGCAATGGCTTTACCCAAGGAATATCCAGGACACAGACCGGATGCTGAGATGGGGCTCTGCTTGGGTTTTTTCCCTCTTCTTCCTCAGTTATCTTGATAATAATGCAAAGGAAAGGTTCAAGATATTTCCATTATCAGTGAACAAAATAATTGTTTAGAGAAACTGAATGCCTTTGAATTCACAGTGTTGCAAACAATCTACTGAGGATAGTGCAGGAAACCTGAGCTGAAAACCTAGCAACATTTGTACTTAGCGCACATAGATCTTGGAAAAATGTGAACTAAAAAAATCACTACAGTTAAGAGATTTTTTATGAAATTCGTCAAACCAAACCAATGCTTTCTCTATTTTCAAGAGGTCATCTTCATGAAAGTCAGTAATCAGGTTGTATTGGACATGGTGAGTGATACCACTTAACATCCCTATAATGAGTCCAAGATTATTTTGTGTTCTGCTCTCTGGGTTAAAGTACATCAATTAAAAAGAAAGAATCAACATAATAGTTCTATCTGACACATAGTGAAAGCATTTAAGAGAGAATATAATGTTTCTTTTACTGGAGATGAACCTCCTTACAATCAGTTTGCATAAGTTTATTTGCGTTGATGATACCACCTGGTCTGTTGCAGCCAGTGCTCTGCCCTTGCAGGCACCAAAAATACGCTGTCTACAGCAATGTCACCTTCAGGAGCACTTAGAAAAGAGTTGCATGAGCTAGGCTCAAAATTACTTGACCTACTTGTTCTACCTTTTCTGAAAAGTTATTACAGAATCCTACTTCTGCCCTCTGATATCCAGCCAGGATGCTTTGGCAGCCAGTTTCCCATTTAGAAGAGCCCTTCTCTCTCTTTGTATTTACACCCTCTACTTGTTTCCCTTCAGATGTTCCCTGAAGCTGATCTGTGGGAATTTTACACTGTGTTCCAGATAGTTTCTCAACACAGGCTTGTAAATGGCTGTTGGCTTTGGGTGCTATATATGGGTAGTCTCTAATCTTTATCCTGTACTGACTGTAAGCAGCTCCCTTTGCTCTAAGAGCCTTTTGCCATATTTATGACTGTTTTGTTGTTCCATTTCTAACTCACTTTAATATTTGGCAATGCTTGCTTCTTCCCAATACTTCTTAACCAACAAGAAATGGCATATTTTGTTGTCCATGTTTTCCTTTCACTCTCAATAGGCTCTTTGCTTGTTCTTGGTGGTTTTCTTAAAACTATAAATTTTCATCCAGTTGACCATGGCAAACTTCGTTTTGCTTAGAACAAAAGCTCATCATACTTAATGCACACAGTTTTTATTTCTTTAGAGTAAAGATACTCCCAGCCTTTTCCATAGTCAAGACCTTTAGTTCTTAAAAGCATTGATTAACTCTCCTCATTTTATCGAAACTTATCCTTCTGGAATTAATGGCACTGTTATTCCATAAACCTACTTGTGTTCATACATCCCAAAATTTCAGTTGTATCAGTTCAAAGTTATTTGTTCTGCCAAGGCATTCTGAAAATATTCCCTCCTGTTTTCAAAATCTTTGTAAGAGATAATCTAATACGTTGACTAGCACATCTTAGAAAATACACACCTGAGTTTTGTTAGCATTTTCACACTGGACTGTCTCTTAAAACTGAGAGTTATGGAAGACAGTGATTTCAGCTGTCCTGCTGTGGCCTGAAGTAGAGTAAGAGTGCTTAGTAGTGTCAGGAATTAATAAACTATAATATCCTGTTTCCTTCTAAACTCTGGTCTTGTTGCCTGTATGAATAATTAAATTCTTTCTCAGAAACCTAAAGCAATTTGGGCTCTATCACTTCAGATTTCAGAGGGATATGTGCATAAAAGGCTTTGTTGTCGTGCCACCACTTCACCAGCTGAGATTGAAGGCATTGCGATGACACCTATGACTTGTTTGCATGGATCCCTGTCTCAGGCGAGTCAGGAACGACCCTTCTTGGAAACATTCTAATGGGAGCTGTTTCTAACTGACTTGCATAAGGGGAGTGTTTCACCTGTTGGCTTTTCCCTACCCTGCCTTCCTGCTCCTAGGGTGCTAAGATCCTCAGCACTTTCTTGTGCTGCAGCCATACCATTTCCCAATTTTCCATCTCTGAATGCAGAGGTGGAAAACTGGGAAATGCACCTCTGAATGCAGCTTACCAATAAAAAGGCACAACCTTGTTTATCAATCTCGACTGCTGAACCTGATGCAGAGGATAAGAACAACGGACAAGCATTTAATTCCTGAAAAATTTTAGAGTTCCTTAGGGTGTGAAGACTGTGAGGTATCCTCAAATCTCTTCTGCTGGCTAACTTCTATTAAAATTCCTGGTGCACACGACGTTCATTTGCAAGCTACAACACATGAGCCACAGGAAATGGGTGTATGAGCAGGGGAGAGTGTTCTGAGCACAGGCAGGAGGGGAACTGGCTTGGGGTCAGCAGCAGTGACATGGGAAGGCTGGGGTGGAAACTTGAGCTGCTGGGGTGTGGGCAGCAGGGATGGGAGATGCAGACCAGCAGTAGAGGAAGGCTGATTTCTGTGGACTGAGGCTGCTGAATCATGGTTCCCACTAAAACCTTTCAATCAAGAAGGGTATCCATGTGATCTAGACAGCCTCATGATGGGGAAGTGTAGACACATACACATCAGGGGTTGCCTTCCTCTTCTCACTCCCTGCCCTCAGACATTCCCAGGGAGCATCCAGCTCTCACAGCTCAGCTGCTCTCAAGCTGACTTGAAAGGCAGAATTTTGGGTCTTTTTCTGTTAAGAAAATGCAAAAGGGGCTGAGGAAGGGGAAGCAGAAATCCCCCCAGTCCATGGACTGCTTTAGGCTAGAGCTGTACCAGTGAAGCCAGGGCACTGAGAGTTAGGAGACCCTGGCTATTTCAGGACCTATGCTGGTAGGTGGGTCTGGAGTGGCAGGGAGGTGTAGGGCCCTTCAGCTCCTGGGGACACTGAGCTGGGTATTTCCCAGCAGGGCATCTGTCAGCAGGAGAGTACTAGCTTGGGAAATGTCTGTTTGGTTCCCTCCCTTTTGCAGATGGTGTCTCTGTGTCCAGTATCACAACCCAGCCATGACCAGGCTGCCCCAGGATTATTGTCACTTATGGCTGAGGCTCATGCATGGCCAGTCTCCCGAGGAGCCCATAGTGGTGGCATGTCCACAACCACACACTCCCTGTGAGCACTGCTTTTAGGACAAGCTGCAGCTCACTCTCCATTGCCACAGCTCTCAGTTCCCCGGGTGGGTGGCAGTGACAGCTGTGCTGCCTGAGTCATTCTGTGTGGGCATTAACTCAGCTCCGTAGGCCTGGTGGCACTGCCTAGCCCTTGCAGAGCAGCAGCCCTTGTGAAGAAGACCCCAAAGGTGGGGGTTCCAGATAAGAAGGTGCCTGTGGAGCCTGCTACCATCCTGAGAAGGGACTGGCACAATCATCCTGCAGGCAGAGCTGCCGGAGAGTCCATAGCTAGGCTGGGCATATGGGCAGCGTGGTTACTCTTGGGAAAGATGGATGTGGCCACAGGTAATGTGGCTCAACAGGTACTGAGAAGTGGCTGCGTTCTGGGTGATGGGCAGTGCCTAAAATAAGGACAGTTTGCACCACACAGACCATTTTCAGCCAGGACTAGAGCCTAAAAGACCTGTTCATAATCAAACCAGAAGTTCAGCTGAGCTGTCAAAAAAAGAATACAAAGTACCATTAGGAGAAAGCAGTGAAATAGTTCATTGGTGTGGGGAGAGTCTCTCCCAGTGACTTATTTTCATACCATGAACAGACTTTTTAAAAAGCAGTAGAATTAAACCGACACTTGAAGCTGCCCTCTCGAGATTTTATTTGAATGTAATATATTTCAATTATTGTGCATTCAAAGTTCCCATGCTAATATACAATCTGTAGAGACTTGTAATGTGTGTTGGTTGAAATCTGAGCTAAATTAATACAATCTTTTCATTAAAAAAAAAAAAAGAGATAATCTACTTGGCTGCAAGTGCCACAAGGAATATTAAGCAGAAAAAAAGACAGAATAACCAGGGAGTGATTTGAAAGCAGCCCTTACGGCCAATTGCTCAGAGCTAGTGCCAGAAAATAAGGGAAACCTTCTTTTATTAAACATGATTGCTATGACCTTCTCCGGTTAACCTACAGAAGGGAAAATGAGCTATGCACTGTTCATGATTTGTTGTTCTTACAACTGGGCTGTTTTTCAGTGACCCTGTAGAAGCTGGAATGTTTATTTTGATTTATTTTTGCCTCATTTTTGCTCAAAAGAGTGAAACATCTTCTAGGGCTGCACATGTGTACCCATTTCTCTTTGAGTACAGTGACTGTGAGCCCTGCTGTCACCTCCCCTGTGAACATCACAGCCATGCATATCCCTGGCTCCCTCCTTCCAGATGAAAACAGACAGGCTCTGCAATGGGCATCGAGCATTGTCCTCCTCTCAGTGCAGAGATGGGAGCTGTACCTGACCCTTGAGGGAGGGCTGGTAAGGAAAGCTTTCTCTTATCCTTCTTCTTCCTGAGGCAAGCACCACTAGTGCTCCCCTGGGGATTGCATAAATGAGATGGAGAGCAGCAATCTGACGTATTTATGTGCAGCAGAGTCAAGAGGGCCCCATTGTGCCTGGGATACTCATGAACAGAGCTCCAGAAAGGTCCCGCGGTGGGGCACCACCGGGAAAAAACACAGGCCAGCAGTAAGAGTGGAAGGACAAGGACAGTGCAGTCGTGGGTGTGCTTGTGTATTCTTGTCAGCCAAAGAGGTTTTTTTTGCAGAGGTGCACTAATGTATGCAGCAAAATCAAGAGCGTAAGAAAATTCCCACAGAATCCAGACTCGGTGAGCTAATTATGGATTAGGTCATTTTCTATGTGCCTTCCAAGATGACTGCATATACCTAATTAAGATGCCTAGGGTATTTTGTTTAGCCCAAATGGTGATGGAGGAGGAAGGTTATTGGTCTGGTGTCCGGGGTATTGGCAGGGTTGACTTTTATGTGGATTTGAATTAAGCAGGCTTTCAGTTTCCAAGGAATGAAGTTAAGAACAAGGCTCAGTCACACAATTACTTTAAAGAACTGTGAAAACACAGAAAACATTTTCTGAAATCATAAGATTCCACTGATTCATCTTTCTGTGTCATTCCTTGGCCTCGGCTCTCACTTCAGGAAAAAATATGCATTTGACTTAATTTCAAAACAAAGTTATTTAAAGAATACAACAATCATAGAATTTCTGAGGATGGAAGACACCTGGAGATTATCTAGCTTGAGCCCTTGCCTTTCTCAGGCAAGGCCACCTAGAGATGGCTGCCCTGGACCACATCCAGAGGGGTTTTGAATACCTCCAGGGACAGCGACTACCCA
Organism: Falcunculus frontatus; assembly: GCA_013398115.1. NCBI lineage: Eukaryota > Metazoa > Chordata > Aves > Passeriformes > Falcunculus > Falcunculus frontatus. The sequence continues at coordinate 166,871 of VZRV01002981.1, forward strand.
GCCTCTCAGAGCAACCTGTCCCAGTGTTGGATCACTTGTAGAGTAAAAAAAAATGTATTTTCTGTATTTCCAGTTGTTCCCATTACCTCCCAACCATTCATTTACCACCAATAAGAAAAGCCTGGCTCTGTCTTCTTTACTGTCCCCCATCACCATGTATACATTTATAAGGCTCTCCTGAGCCTTCCCTTCTCTGGGCTGAACACTCCCAGCTCCTTCAGCATTTCCTGATATGTCAGGTGCTCCAATCCCTTAATTATCTTCATGGTCCTTCAAGGGTCTCTGTCCAGTATGTCCACATATCTCTTCTACTGAGGATGCCAGACTGGGACACAGCACCCCAGATGCATCTCCAGGCTGTGGGGTGCTTAGCCAGCACCCCAGGGCTAAGCAGATGGGAATGTTCACTCTTCCTAATGCAGCCCAGGAGTTGTCTGGCCATCTATGCCACAAGGGTACACTGCTGGCTTATGGTCAGCTGGGTGTCCCCAAGACCCTCAAGTCCTTCTCTGCAAAGCTCCTTCCAGCTGGCTGCTCCCCAGTGTGGTCCATAACATTATTCCTCCCAAGGGGCAGAGCTTGGCACTCCTCTTTGCCGAACATGGTGAGATCCCTGCCATGCCATTTCTTCATCTCTTGAGGTCCCCCTGAATGGCAGCCCAACCAGCTCATGCATCAAACCCTCATGTGCATTTCATATCCTCTGTAAGTTTGCTGAGGGTGCACTCTGTCCCATCATTGAGTTTATTGATTAAATTTTTACAGTATTGGACCCAGTAGGAACCCTGGGGTACTGCACTAGGGCCTGGCCTCTGGCAGGACTTCATGTCGCCAATCTCGGTCCTCTGAACTCAGCAGTTCAGCCGGCTTTCAGTCCACCTTAGCACTCACATACCTAGCTTGAACTTCATAAGTTTGTCTATGGAGAAAAACTTGACTAAAATCAAGGTAAACAAAGGCCACTGCTCTCTCCTCATCCACCAGTCATCTCATCTTAAAAGGCTCTTGGGCTGGCCAAACACGATTTCACCTTCATAACCCTCATAAATCATGCTGACTTCTTCTAGTCATGATTTTCTTCTTCATATATTTGGAAATAGTTTCCAGGATTATTTGCTCCTTTATCTACCCAGGTGTTAACATGAGGCTGACCAGCCTGTGGTTCCCCAGACTTTTTTCTTGCTCTTCTTGAAGGTAGGAGTCATATTTGCTTTCTCCCTATCCTAATCATCACAACCTTTCAAGTATATTTGAGAGTGGCCTTGTAGCTACATTAGCCAGCTCCCTCAGCACTCATGGCTGCCTCCCATCAGGTCCCACAGACTTCTACATGTCTAGTTGATTTAAATGTTCTCTAAACTGAGTCTCCTCCAGTGAGAGTAACTCTTCTTTGCTCCAGACATTCCCATGAGCCTCGGGAGCCTGGGATTGCTGAAGGAAAGACGGACTGGAATGACCAACACAGTGTGGCATTGGGTATGTCAGCATCTTCCATGCCCGTTGTCACCAGATCCTCTTCCCCCTTCAGCAGTAGGCCCACAGTTTCCCCTTTGCTGCCGCCTCCCAGTGACATTTTTCCTCTTCATCTCCGTGCTTACCCTTTCGCCATGAGATGTGCAGTGACCAGTGCCCAGGAAAGGCAGGTGACCCTCACGATGACATCGGGAAGAAGAGAGAGAATTCAGCCAGGCAGGGCCAGCCCCACAGTACCCAACTCCCTTCTGTTTCTCAAATCCACTGAATCCCTTCTCCAGTGTGGTGTAGCAGGGGAAGGAAATATTTTGGTAAACTGTCTCTAGCCCTGGGGCTGTATGTCGCACATACAGCAAAATGTGTACATGATGGGTGAGGACTCTGTTGGATAACCACAAAAAAAAAATGATTTTATATCATTGATGTGCGTGGACAATTTAACTACAAGTGTAAAATAAAGAGCGGGTGCAAAAGGTAAGTGCTGTCAGAGAAAAAAAAATTCCATGCTAGGAGATTGAGTTTCAAGTGGTTTTTTAGAGGGAAGAGCCTGTGGCAGTCCGTGAATGGCCAAATGCTTTTACATGACAAGTGGCAGGGAGCCAGTAGAAGTGAGAAGTGCCTGTGGTGTTTGACCAAAAGGACCACCCACACATTCTTTGTGCCAAGTGCTGCTTTGCAAACAGGGTGGACGCAGTGCCTAAATAAATGTTACATAAACCGTGCAGAGTTCATGTATGAAAAAACAGTGATGCTGAATGTCAGCTGCTATGCAGCTTGTGGAGCTGTGGTGTTTAATGTCTCTGACAGGGCTCAGCTGTGCTTTCTCAGGCATCTGTAGTCTCATTTAAGCCATCCTGTCCCCAAGAAAGCAGTGGAAACTGCAGCCAGTAGAGATTCTTTGTGTTTCATGACCGCTTGCTCCGTTACAGGGGCATTTCTGGTGCCCTTCTGACCACAGGGTCATCAGTGAGGTCCAGAGCATCCCAGGGAACCTGGCGACCATGTGCCTGGATGAGAACAAAAACTGCAGTAGTAGTGCCATTATGAATAGGGCTGCTGCCATCTGTTGGTTGAAATCTCATGGGGAACTGGAAGAATCCTTGAATTGATGATGCCATACCTAGGATGTGGATATACTGAGAAATGGTATTTTAGTTTTAATGGTAAGTGTGATATGCTCGTATTTTGGAAGTCGGAAGGAGGAGGCAAGATTCTTGGTCTGCATGACTTTACCTGCTTGCTGACCTGCATATCAGTTTAAGTCCTTTGCTGAAGTACTGGCCAAGGTTTTAACTTTTCAAGCTGTGGGTCTGCAAACATTTCTCATTGCAGCACTGCCACCATCAGCTGCTTGTGCTGCTAATTGCTCAAGGACATTCCACAGCCAAACATTTACTGACTGCCATCTCTGGGTCAGCGAACTGATATGGACCCGGAATAACCCCTCACCTCTCTGTTTTACGATTATTAGTAATCTGGATAAGTTTCCAGAACTGATCTCTATGTCCTTCCGCAAACAGCACAGCTGAAGGAGGAGGCCACCCATTGAGGCTGCTGAAAGATGCCTTGATGCTGTGGGAAATTCCTGCCTGTGTTATCAGGGCTCTCAGCAGAACAGAAGTCTGTAGCCAACAGCCAGATTTGTAAAAGTTTGGGACCAGCCTATGAAATGTCTGTCTCTCCAAAAGCTGCAACCATCCAGATTTCTGCCTCTCTTTCTCCCAAGCCCAGAGCAGCTCAGTATTAACATTCACTTCACGAAGCTCTGCTCTATTCTCTGCCTGAAAGTCACAGCTACAAAATAACTGTTAAAAGTAAATCCTATAGATTGAGCAGCCCTGAGAGATGATAAATGTTCACTTCTCAGCTTTCTCCACAAGTTTGTTAAACAGATCAACATACAACAAATATTTCCAGAGTGAAGGGTTTCTTCAGTGAGTTAAATTGAGCCTGCAGTCTCCTGTGTCCCAAATGATGTGGGTATTAGAGGTTAATGCTCACATTAAACATCTCAAGCTGTACAGCAATTTCTCCTCTCTGCATTCTGCCAGGCTCCACTTGCAGCTCCATGCAACCTGCCTGTACCTCACCTGCAACAAATTTCTTACAATGTTCAGGAATACTTACTGAGCGTACTAAAAAGGCAGGATACTTACCCTGGAATGTTTCTTGCACTTTCATTGGAAATACGCATGGGTAGAAGCACCAAAATTTCCAGCAAACGTGTTTCCTTTAGTCTTGACAAAGTTTGTGTTTGACTTGGAGTGGGGGGTGGTTTGGCAGTTTCCAGATTTCTTTCCATGTAGGTTGAATGGAAAGTGGAGTCCTCAAACCACTCCTGTGGCTGCCACTAACTTGGGTGGATGAGGAATTCTTCCTCATCCATGATCTAGCAACTGTTTCTCCTCACACTGCTCAGGTCACACTGCAGTGAGAGGCCCAGTTTCTTTTGCAGTCAGCCACGCTGGTAGGTTACTGCACTAGTGTTTCCCACTAACTTCCAATGGCTACAGCATGTTTTTGAAAATTTAGGAAGTTCGTTTTAATTTTTGTGTGATCTTGGCAGAACTGGTGGAAACCAGACAGAGAGGAACCAATTTCCCTCAGTAATTTAGAACTCCAGCTGAACTCTTGTTCAAATTATAGGAAGTACTGAAGAAAAGCTCACTTTCTGGAAGCTTGCCTGTGGCTTTCAGCAGAGATTTAAAGAAGAAATAGCTGGCTAGGTTAAACACTGCCTTACTCATTCTTGTAAATCACAGCTCTTAATTCTTATTTTGCTTTTTGTGCAAGAATTACAGGCTGAGGATGTGTTCTTGTAATAAGGCAAATACATGAATACCTATAAGGCTTATATAAAAATTACTGATGAATATACACTAGAGACATACACAATGATTATGATGACAGTGATTAATAGAAGAGTAGATAACGGACCCCGGCCATCTTTGACCAACACACTGCTCAGTTTCTGGCTCATTCCTTCGTTCAGTTTTGCATGTGATCCATGTAGCTCTTTCCATTTCAAAGCTCAGACAGGGCTCTGAGGAGGGCTCACTGCCCTAAATGCGAAGAAGCGCTTTTATCTATCTTAGACTCATCTACCACTAGTTTGATCATGCTTCCCCTAGTTCTAGGGATGAATGACCATTCTGCATTCACCTCATGCACTGCCTTCATGATTTTGCAAATGTCAGTCATAACCCCCAGTCTCCTTCTCTCCAGAGCCTTCCTTAGAAGTTGCTTCATTACCTTGATCATTTTACTTGTCCCCTCTGCCCTTTCTCTAACTTCATCACGTCCTAGAAAGGACATAGCTGAACACCAGTAGGAATGCCTTCCGTGCAGGTTATGAAGTGCAATTCCCTAACTCTAGACACAGCAGCCCCCTTTGAAGTGTGCTCCAGCCTTTCTGTCCCACAGGTCACCTCATCAAGGAAGAGTTTGGCTGCTCCCACCATGTTGCCCTGACCGCATCTTACTGCACAGGTCTGCAGTGGCCAGTATGGACCCTAGACAGAAAGTCCTTCTAACTGTGTGAAAGTTTATGACAAACATAGGTGCATTCATGCCTCTCATTCCTTCCTACCTACAGTGTGAAGTAACCTACAAAGGCACACAGTGGTGTAAAGAATAGATTGACTTTCTTACAATGCCCCTGCTGTTCTAAGAAGACAGATGAGCGCAGGGCAGTGGCAGCAGTGTCTGGGTGCTCTCTGAGGGAAGCTCCTCTGAGGGCTGTGCAGCAGCAGAGCTGTGCTGCAAACGCAGGACCATGGGGACGGCTGCCTGCTTTGTGAGGCAGAACAGGTTTCACTGCTAAAGGCAGAAGTTCTCTGGGCGGTTTCATAGAATCATTTATTTTCACAAGGTAATATCAAAACCAAAACTCAACAGGCCAAAGAAATGAAAAAAAACCAAACCGACCCTCACAGGACCAGGAAAGCACTTGGCGGTTATTGAAGATTTTGCTAGTAAGTCTAATGACTAATGTCTTTCCTGAAACTCCTGGCCCCCTTCCAGCAGCCAGCCAACTACCATGAGCACTTGACAGCCCTGCCTTGGCTCTGGGGGAGCAGCTGCTCCCCAGTGCCCCTCAGCAAAAGCCAGGGGCAAATGAACCTCCTGCCAGCCAGCAATACAAAAACATTCAATTTTAAAGAGAACTTGGGGCTACATTCAACCCCTGCATGAGGTGTGAGTGAAACACGTGCGGGAAGCAGATGGCCTGGACCACAGCAAATGTGCCCACGTGAGCCCATGCCAAGGAGGTCTCCCAAGGTCTGGGGTTAAAGGCCAGTGTGTGGCTGGGGTGCTGAGAGGGGAAGTTGTGTGGCCAAGCAAACCTGGCTTGCTGGCTCCACAGCCCTTCCACTTTCTGTGGAATTCCAGCACAATCATATCCATTTGTATGCATGTATCCATCTGTGCATTTGTAGAAGTGTCTCTATTATCCTTGCTGCAAGGCTTGGGCCCAATGGAGAAAAGAAAAATGTGGTTAGGAGGAAATAGTAATGAGTTCTTACAGATGGCTTTTGTCTGACTCAGCCCATTACAGTCTGTGTTTTACAATTGTGTGATGCAAAATATGCCCATCATTAGATTGAACAGGAAAAGCAGTGCTTATCTACCTGCTTTACTATGGGTACTTGCTGGTGTTCTGCTAAAGCTCTTTGGATGGACAAAATGGAATTAGTGTCATTAAGAAATATATCTTGCACATAATCTGTCTGTCACCCTTGCCCAGGGTCAGAGCTGAGGCATGAGATCTTGGGCCAGAAGCCAGTGTCTTTATTTGCTCTTGTGTCCCAACACAACCATGAAATCAAGTTTATTGACACAGAAGTGAGTTCAGTTTTCATGAGAGAGGTCAGGTGAACTCAGGTCCATGCTGGCTATACCCAGTGTTTGCTGTGGGATTTAGTAATGGTCACGTCTTCCCTGTCCCTCTTGCTGCAGCTCCATTGCTTTCAGCTCACGACAGCACACAGCTGGCATATAATGGAAGGAGAATCAAGTGTGGAGAAAACACAGGCTTTTGGGTCTTTTGGATCTTCTGTGTTTACGTTTCTGTTTGAGTGAGAGTCAGTCTGCTCCCAGACAACTTTTGCCTTGCTTGCTCCCCTCCACACATCCCCCAGGGAGAGGCTAATTCCTATGGGCTGCAAACCGCCCAAAAGAGATTTTGGCTAACATGGGAGAAGAGTGAAGACAGGGAGAGAGGATAAAGCTGCACAAAGGATTGACAGTGGTAGAAATTAAAATGGGGCCAGATACTGATGAGGGGCAGTGCATGTGCCATATGAGGCAGCAGAAGACGGTGGGGGAGAGCAACAGCCCTGATAGCCTCCCACGTCCTCCTTCCCATAAATCTGCCTCCAGCTGATGAAAGGTGATGTGCTCATCTGTTTCCGGTGCTGACGCTGCCTGTCCTTTTATAAATATAACCTGATATCTCTTGTCCTGTCCTTGACTGTAAGTAGCTGTGCAACTTTCGGGCATGCCAAGAATGAAAATGGGAGTGGTGTAAAATTCTGTGTGGTGAATATATTTCTCATGCTGCTCTTTGTGCTTCTTTATCCGTCACTTTCCTAGATGCTTAATACATGTCTTCTAGCACCAGGTCTTGTGAGAGTGCAGTGCTGCAATAGTTCTCTCTGTCTTCCTATAAGGACCTTTCAAACATTAACCAACAGTTCCTCTGCAGGGTTTGAGTTTGCTCTTGGGGGTCACTGCTCTTCCTTTAGAATGCCCCATCAATGGGACAGCACGGTCTGCCATAGCTCTGCCATATCTCAGCATTCACTCAGGGCAATCAGGTGCAATTTAGAAGGACTCCATCATTTCATGATGGGTTTCTGCCTTGTCCAGACCCATTTCTCTGTTACTCTTTACTCTGTTACATACTCTGTATGTGTGTTTGTACCCTGTTTTTTTCTGAGATAGAGATAATTTTTTCTTAGTAGCCGGTACAATGCTGTTACGGTTTTGGATTCAGTGTGGGAATAATGTTGATAACAAAGTGGTGGTTTGGTTCTTGCTAAGTAGTGCTCACCCTAAGTTAAGAACTTCTCGGTTTCCCATGTTCTGCCAGTGAGGAGCTGCACAAGTAGCCAGGAGAGAGCACAGCCAGGACAGCTGACCCAAACTGGCCAAAGGAGTATTCCATACTGTAGAACATCATGACCATTATATAAACTGGAGGCTGTTGACGGGGGACAGACTGATAGCAGTTCAAAGATAGGCTGGACATTGGTCAGCAGGTGGTGAGCAGTTGCACTGTACATCACTTCTGGGTTTTTTTCCAATTGAGTTTTATTATTTTTCATTATTATTATTACTATTATTATTATTATTATTATTATTATATTTTACTTTGTTTCAGTTATCAGCTGTCCTTATCTCAACCCATGTGGTTTTTTTCCCTTTCCTAGCTCTCCTCCCTATCCCATGGGGGTAGAAAGGAGTGAGCAAGCAGCTGCATGGTACTTGGTTTCCGGCTAGGGTAAAACCACAACAGTTTGTGTATGTGAACCATCTCCAACACAGTGCTATACACCTATACAGGTGGAATAGGTGTATTTCTGATGAAAGACAGGTCTGATAATTGCATAAATAAAGTACAGATAATGGAAATGAAATCAATGTACCCAGGCAGGAAATAAGCAAGTGCAGTATGAAATGCACATTACACTACCGACAGGTATTTTAATATAGCTTGTGAATAAGGGATTTATTTATAAGGAAAAAAGCTAAGACAAAACCTCAGAGTCTAATTATTTATCCAGCTATGCAATTATTAGTTATAAATCTCTAGAATGGCTGAGAAAATGTTTGGGGAAATGCCAAGTCTGGCTCTGTGTGAAATGCTATTGCTAGGAACTGTGTTATTTCTAGCAATATATTATGGCCAAAGACACCAGAGACTTTCCATTTTCTGGGAGCTCTGCCTTTTTGCAGCAAAAAATGTGCTTTCAGTGATGGCTTTAATATCGAGTTGCAGACTTCAGCCACACAGGGGAGGAGGAATGGAGGCAGTTCCATTTAATCCAGACCTTTCTGGATTAAATGTCCGTTATGTGGTTGCAAGGGACTGGGTTTAATTGCCCAGGTGGTCCCTTCATATTCTGTACTCATATCCTCTGCTATTCAAATTGTTCCTTGGGGATCTCTGCCTGATCAAATATGAACGGCACTAAATCCTGAGACCTGTTGGGAAAGCACCAACCTGAGTGATATAATATGTGCTGAGACAGAAGAGGAGCGTGTGAGTTAGCCCAGCTCAGTTTGTCTTACCCCAATCCCAAAACTACAGTATTTGAGGCACCAGACAGTGACAGATCCTCAGGAGCAGGGGACACATCTCTGCTTCCCTCACAGCTACTGCACAGAGAGGTCCTTTGTCAGAAGCTGATATTGGCTCTGCTTCAGTGCTCTTTGCACCTTCCATCCAAGGCACACCTAATCCTGCACCCAAAATCTCAATGTCACTAGACTTTTGGCAGTGGTAAAACAAGCAGCTCCGTAATGCAATCACTAGGGTCTCCTGGCATAATGAACGTAGTACTTTGCCCCCAGAACTTTGGATATATGCCATGATTTCATCTTTACCCACATATATGATGAGTATAAAGAATGAGTTATGTATTTGTATAGTTCCCACAGGGCTGTACCCTGACTGTGCACTTAGAGTAGGGATGGATATCTTAAGCAAACCTCCCACAAATTTCTACTGTGTTTTATAAGGAAAGACCAAGAAACTGGACCAATATCAATGTTAGCTCTCTTGTTAGTGTAAAACCTATTACACTATTACACGTTACACTAGCCAAACATAAGAAAAAGACAGTTGGAACTTGCCATCTGGGTTAGAAAACCCCACAAAGCAACAGTAAAAAACACTGACATGTTTAGACTGAAACTTTTAGGAAAAGTTGCCCAACTGACACTTGCCAAAACCCAGTGCAGACTGGTTTGAACTAGGGTTAGGAAGCTGTCCATATACAAAGACATCCTGGGATGTGTCGCCTTCTCAGGCTTGGTACAGCTCCACTATAACAAAGAGCTGCAACATAGCTGTGCTGAAGAAACGATTGCTGCATCACCCTCTGTGTTCTCTCAGCCCAGAAGGGAGGGGAGGAAGAATTAAGAATCCTGCCAAATGTTGTCCTGAGATACACTTTCACAGCTGCTGGCCCTGGATTTGTTCAGGCTTTTCTGGAGGCTCACATCTGACCTGTGTCTGCCCTAACCCTGCCTGCATTTGGTGGCATTTCTGCTGAAGGAGGCTGAGCAGAGGATGGAGGGAGTGTGACTGTGCAGGTTTGTGTGAGCTTCCTCAAGTGGACTGGGGATGACAGTGGGATGCTTTACTCTGTGGGCTGCTGCTTGCAATCACCACAAGTCCCAGAACATGTCCCCTCACCCAAGCCTCGAGGAGAGTGTTTGCACCCACCTCAATGCTGTCACTGCCCTTGGGGCTGCAGCTGTGTGGAGCTCCTGCACAAGAACTGTGCCATGCTGCGGGCCAGCAGAGCAGTCTCCTCCCCTGGGAAATGTCAGGAGATGGCTACTTCTCCATTGCAAGCCCTGGAGCAGATTGGTACCATCTAGGCTTGAGGTTTGTGTGTGACTCATGATCATGAGATGGTGGAGGGAGAGAACAAGCCCTGCCCAGCTATGGTCTTGAGGGCCTGTGGACTAATCTTTCTGTCATTTACAGTGCTGAATTTTTCATGCTATACTAATAAAAGCCATTTGTACCATCCTGTAGTCATTTGCTGAACCATTTGACAAAGGAATAAATTTGGCAGGGTGTCTCTTAATTGATTTGCAGCATGCATCATCACTCTGTTCCCCCTGCCCTGCTGGACAGCCATGGTGTACTTTGCAAAATTGGCTGGGAGCAGAAATTCATCACAACATAAGATCAGCTGCACTGAGTCAATGCAAGAAATGCTTGTCGACATGATCCTACCTCTGATGGTGGCTGAGAGTGAGATCCCTGTGACTAAGTGTAAGCACAAGGCAAACAGAATTATACTCCCCAGGCCTCCTATTAATTCTGACTGTATTTAAAAACAGCATTTGAGCCTGCAAAAGATGAGCCTGCACTAATCCCAAGTTCAACATCACAACTACCCAGGTGTCTTTAAGTGCAACCTCAGCTACACTAAGCTGAAGACACTGCACAGAGATGAACGCAACTTCCCACCCTCAATTAATCTTGCAGAAGATCTGGCCTGTCAGGTTCTTTTTGCACACAGCTGTAACCCACAGAAATGAGGCATCTTCCGCCATTTGAGGGGACGGAGTGGTTCAGGGAGAGATTCGCTGAGTGCTGGTGCTGAAGCAGAGGTGGGGATGAGACACTGGGACCAGGACTGGGAAAGCAAGGGTTGGGATAAGCACACAAAGTTATGAACCATCTACTTGCAGTGCCTGCAAGATATCAGATGTGCTCAGTGGTGTGCGAAGCCGCAGACTTTTCATGTGATGCGCAACCTCCCAACTCAACCTTACTTGCCACTCATAATTTGCGTGGTGGCAGCACATGGGAGACTCATCCAGATCCCCTCACACCCACTCAGCAGTGCAAAAGGTTTCCCTGGGGGAGCCCTGTGCATCACACAGCTGTTGGTGGGTCTGGAAAGCCCATGGCCACAGATGAGCATCTCTGCATCACACAGGAAGCAAACACCCAGCACATTGTGCCCAGTGCCTGATGAGTGCTGGGAATGCAGCCCTGGTGGGATCCTGCTGTTTCAAATTAGCACGTTGAGTATGCTGTCATCTGAAAGCTCCTCAGACCACACAGGGCAGGGGAAAACCAGAATGTGTCTCAGGGGATCTGGGAGGGCAGAGGGAAGAGAGGCAAGGGATGATTCAGCATGCCAAATCAGCCCACCACAGAGTGAGTGATGATGCAGGACACTCAACACCTTGGAAACCAGGTCAGACTCTTCCAAACACATTTTACAGTGAAATACTGGAGGTAGCTATTATTGAGGTGCAAACGTGGTAAGTCTTGAGCTCTGGGCTTGCAGCATCTGAGAAATGTCAGGCTTGGGGAGGTGCATGCAAACCCACAGAGAAGTGGTGGCTCCTGGGGGATATGAACTTGTTGTCGCCTCATGGGAGCAAACAGCCTGCTGGCTCAGGGTACCTCGCTGGGACGGCTGGGCTGTGAACAGGTAGGAGTGTATCACTGTTTATCCATCCTTCGGATTTTCATTTCTGCTTTAAAAGACTGTTTCCACAGCAGTGTGAATTGTGTGTGAACAGGAGAAGTTTGGCTGACTTTTGCCAAGGGGTTGGAGCTAATGTGTTATTAGCAACCTCTTTAAATTTGAGCCAAGTCTGTGCTGCTTCCAGCCCTGTCAGAAGGACCACATCCTTCTATTTCAGTCAGAAAAACCCCCACAAACTTACAAACCAAAGACCCTGTTTGGGAAACAAAAGTACTCTTCTGAAATACAGCAGCCCGGGGACAAAGCCAGCCGTGAGTAGGATGAGCAATGACCAGCAGGGCTTTTGGTCCCCATAACATGCTTGGGCAGAGTTTCCTGCTGCTATTTCACATCTGTGAGCAGTGTCACTGGTATGTCATGGGTAGGGTCTGTGCTGTCAGAGTTCTGCAGCAGAGGTTGCAAGCTGGGCAAGAACCCCAGGTCAGTTTCCGTGCTGCATGGGATTCTGTGTCAATCCTATGGACTGCATGAGGGGAGAGAAGCGAGGGTTGGCCTCTGGGTGACTCTGTGGTGACTTGGTGTGATCTAGGGCAAGGAGACCTAAGCCCCATAGGAGCATCTCAAGTCTGATATATCAGCACAGCATTTACACCACACAGAAGGGACACACTGTGAGCCTCACAAGGATCTCTCTCAAGATCCCCACGTGCAGCAATGGGGATCAGGGAGTTGAGGTAGGGTAAAAACAAGCCAGTAAAGGGGGGAAAAGGGTTCTTTTCAGCCAGATCGGGTCCCTGTAGGGCTTACCAGGTGGCTCTGCCAGTAGGTGCATGGATCAGGAGGGATACGGAGGGGGCAATAAATGTGGAGAGGGATGAATGAGTGAGGCTGGCACTGAAGGGAATGCTTGGGAAGCATCCTGAAGGGAGCAGGGAGAGTGAACACATGAGATTTGGGGAATGAGTCAGAGCCGAACCAAGCAGTGGGGTCATGCCATGAAAACTATTATTTTCTGCTCTTCAGCAAAGCCTCTGCTGAAGGCAAGTGGAGTGAGATACACTTCAAGAAACCTTAGTGTTGTTAAACACAGCTCAGGACTGAGCTGCAACTGGAACTGTGATAAATGACTGCCTGCTTTGGTTTATGTCTGAAGCTGCCTGGGCTGACAGAAGGAGGTAAATCTGTCCACTAGCAGAGGTGTGTGGTTCCCACAGTGGTGAGAGAACACAGGATCACACGACTGCAACCTCACAGCTGCTGGCAAGGACCTCCACCTTCCCCTCCCATCTGCTGAGGGCAGTGGGAAGGCTGGCACTGCATTTTGAAAAGAAATTCCTTTGCTGCAGCAAAACGAATAGCAAGAAGCAGCTGGCCGGGAGATATCATGCTGTTCTGTTTAATCCCAGAGCATCAAGGGGTCTCTTGCTGGATCAGACTGACACCCTCTGAAGTGCTGTGCCAAAAGCACAGAAAACATTGTTTGGGGATGAAGGCAGTAGTGGCACTCTCTTGGGAAAACACAGGAACAATAAATCAATCGTATGCTTGTACGAGTGGTGGCAAATAGCAGCACAGCAGGCAGCAGCCTGCTGCTCCGAAGCCTCCCAAAGCATCCCCCGGCCTTGTGAGAGGTCACAGCACATATGCAAGTCCCTGCCAGCACCCAAATGGCACAAACAGCACTGCCATAACTGCGAGTTTAACTCCACTGCAACGTCATCACACCTTTATTTCTTTAGGTGGAAAAAACATCCCATTTCCTCTCTGCACCCCACACCACAGCTGCCACTTTGGTGTCTGTTCCCTTCCCCTGAGGATGAGCAGGAAACTCCCAGAGGACAGCATCTGAGCAGCTCAGTAGGCAGCCAGCACCAAGCCCCAGGAGCTCCTCTGTCTGATGAAATCATCTCACAGTGTGAAGATCCTTGCAGCTGAAATTGAAAAGTTATTTATTTCTCCTCTAAATGGGAAAAACATCTCAGCCTCTGTGGAGGCTGTTTGTCCTTTGGGGCAGGAATCTCAGTTTTGCCAGCTTCTGTGTCTCTGTGTGCTGGCTGGGAGCAGTGAGATGCTCTGGCAGGCAGGATGGAGCAGAGCTGATGCTCTCCTGCCCACAGCCACCCTCTGCCAGGGCAGGTACACCAAGGGGCAGAGTTCAGGCACTGGGTTGAGCTATTCCTGTCCATGGGACATGGGGATCACAACAGTGCTGCTAAGAGCACCTTTTGCTCCATTGCAGCCAGTCAGCATTGCAATGGCTGATTCTTCAACCTCACTCCTTGAGGCATTGAACTGCCTTGATAGGAACCACAGCTGAGATGTCCTGCACGCTCACCGGCAGCTCCAGGGACAGCAGTCTTCATTTCCCAAAGGGATTGCGAAGCTTGTACCTGTCCCCCAGGTGCTCCAAAGGGATACCATGGTGTACAGCATCCTTCTCTTTCCCAGGAGTCAACATGTCCTTTGCAAGGGTGCTGGTAGGCTCTGCTGGGCTCTGCAGAGCTCCCCAATAAAGTGCTTTTTCACAGGAATGCTCATCCTGCATACTCCAACTCGAATGTGAGACCAATTTAAAATCACACAGTGAATGGTCTTACCACTATTCTCAGTTTTTACTGCCCTTTCACTTCTCAAGGGTGGTCTATTTCCAAGCATGGCCTAGTCTTGCTCCCAATGCCATATGCAAGGGGCACACCACTGCCTTGGGCCAGTGCTCAGCGCCTTGCAGTATCCCATCCCAACAGGGCATGGGAAAGGTTTCCGTGAATATTAAACCTGCTACTCTGCTAGAAGAAAGTAACCTCGGAGCAGGTGAGAAGAAGAAGGAGAAGGTGTCCAGGACCAATCTTTTCTCCATGCCAGCAGAATAGCTTTCCCAATCCTGAGAGACACATTAGGAAACCTGACTTGGCAGAGATGTAACTTAGACCAAGCTGGTATTGAACAGGATGATTTTTCAAGCTCTGGGAAACTGGGAATCTGGGAAATACTGCAGGAAACCCTTATGGCTGGTGCACACAGATTTCTTATTTCACTCGGATTTTACCTGCTTGTTTGGATCCTATGCTAAGCAGGACTGCTTGCTTTGGCATGGGTAGGGGAGGGGTCCTGCTTCAGGGCCTCCTGTTTACCAGAATAATAAAAAACAGCATTCAATAGTAACAATACACCTGTTCAAAAATGTGGATGCTGTTGCATCGCTGTCAGGCTTCAAGCCTTGAGGGAAGGGCTCATGCCACGGCCAGCAGCACCGGCGTGCCGATGGGGCCGAGTTTCCACTAGAGGGTTGTAGTGCTGTATGGAAGCAGATGCGGTTACTGTGGCAGAAATACTGTATGTATTCCAGGCCTTTGTCAGCAGATCAAAAGCAACCTGCGATATCCCGGCTTCCAGCAGTCTCCGCAGTCTCTGATGTACACAGCCTGCAAGCTGTGAGAGGGCTGGTGCCTGAGCAACCTGCTTCCCTGCCTTCCCTGAGCAGCCTCCAGCATTCATATGACTCAGCACCTACAACACGGTTAGAGACATAGATAGATAGATAGATAGATAGATAGATAGATAGATAGATAGATAGATAGATAGATAGATAGATAGTTAATAGATAGATTAGATAGATAGATAGATAGATAGATAGATAGATAGATAGATAGATAGATAGATAGATAGATAGTAAACACAGTGCCTATGTACAGATGGACTATGCACACATGAACAGAACGCTTGTTTGTGCACCTGGGATTTCGATGCACGAACAGCCACAAGGCATGGCAGTAGCACACCATGGCAGTGAGCCAGGGCACCACTGGTGAAGCAAAGCCACATGACAACATGGCAAAGGGGACAGTTAGTGGCATCAGCACAATGATAGAGTCACCGAGTCATTCAGGTTGGAAAAGACTTACAAGGTAATCAAATCCAACTGTTATCCCAGGACTGCCAAGTCCAACACTAAACCATGCCCCTCAGTGCCACATCTAGACAGCTTTTAAACACCTCTAAGGATGGTGGCTCCACCACTTCCCCGAGCAGCCTGTTCCAATGCCTGACCACCCTCTCAGTGAAGAAATGTTACCTAATATCCAGTCTAAACCTCCTCCGGTGCAACTTGAGGCTATTGCTTGCTGTTTGGGAGAAGAGACCTTTCAGGTAGTTGTAGAGAGCAATAACGTCTCCAGTGCCTCATCAGTGCTGAGTACAGGGGGACGATCGCTCCCCTGGTCCTGCTGGCCACACTGTTGCTGATCAGCAGAACTGAGAAGCATTAGCTGTTCATACACAGCTGTGGCTCCACGTCAGGAGCTGCCATGCCGTGCATTGGACCAAACACGGGTGGTGGCCCCTGGAGCTTGCAGGCTAGCCTTAAGCAGGAGCCATCAGAGGGGACTGCCACTTCTGCCACCAACCATATCCCCACGTCCAGTGCAGCTCAGTAGGTCCTCATAGGTTCTTGTGTATTTGACCCCAGTATGCATTTTTACAGTGGTGTTTGTATTTTTGCATGTTTATCTGTAGAATCGTAAAATCATAGACTGGTTTGGGATGGAAAGGACCTTTAAAGGTCATCTAGTCCAACCCCCCTGAAAAGAGCCTGTGTGTGCAGCTTTCTGAGTAGCTAGTGTGCTAAGTGCTGACAACTGTACCAACAAGATCAGGGTGGTTTTGCTGCTGAAAACAAAAACTGGAGCTGTCTAACACTGTGGGAAAAGCCCAAATATCACTGATGTTGCCTTCCTTTCACAGAAAGAGTGGGAAGGCAAATGCAACCACATGGCTTGCCTTGTAATATGGAAAACACAGAGCGATATTCACTAAGAATTTACATAGTCATCAATTTATGTAGCACCTGTTTGCCTGACACTATCACTATTTCCATTTACAGATAGATGGAAAATGGATTTTGCCTACATTTTAATCTCTTTTGTTATCAGAAAGATTTTGAGGAAGAAGTAGGAGATATTCTTGCAAAATGAAACATTACAGCAAAAGATGGGCTTTAGTTCCTCTGAAAGATGACCTGATCATACCTAAGTACAACCATGTAAAAACCAACCATTCATTTGACAGAGAATCATAGAATCTCTTGAGTGGGAAGGGACCCACAAAGACCATCAAGTCCAATGGGGAGGCCATAGAGTGCTATGATAGGTTATCTGACCCAAAATACACACTTGAATCCTCTTCCCTTTATAGCTGGCTGGTAGACAGCTGCTTCTCATGCTGACAGGGGAAAGAAGGAGATCAAGTGAGCTGCTTCTTGATATAGAGAAAATAAAAGGCCCCAGGGGAGACTCAACCTTCTGGGGAGACCTGCAAGGTGGACACATAGATTCGGGAGAGTCACCTCTTACAAGTGATGGTTTCCATAAACGAGTCTCAGACCCCAGGGAGACCAAACAGGCTGGAGAGCAGGGACCGGTGCTGGTGAAGCTTCTCTTGCTCTGAACTGGCCAAAGGTGGTGGCAGCATGAGCCTTTGCTGATCCCAGAAGTGCAGAAGAGCTCTATAGCTCCAGACCACAGGGCTTACCCCTCTCCTGCTGGGTTGCTGCCATCCCTTGATGGGTGACACCATGGGGCAGAAGGGTAGTGGGTCTCCACCAAGGATAGGCAGCTGGCATGAGCTATGGAGAAAGCTAGGGCAGACAAGCATGGTGTGAGGAGTGTTTGGAGTGTGTTATGAGAAGGATGGGAGGAAAGGAACATGAGTGCCCTGCCTGGGAATAAGGTGTCTCAGCAGCCAGAGGTTAGAAGGCTAGATTAAATTTTTTAAATTACCTATTCTAACCAGTGAGAACGCTTACAATCATCATGCAATAAATGTGTCTATTACGAATCTTTCACATCTAAGATTCCTGTAGAAGCCAAAAAAAGTAAAAAGATGCATGTGAATGGCCACCTGCAGAGGAGAGCAGCCGTGCAAAGCACCTCTGCCACATCAGACAGCACCAATACCCTCCAGCCTTGGTGCAATACAAAGGCAGATGGCTTTCTGCACCTGCTTTTGTGAACAGCTCTGCAAACCCTCTTCTCACATAGCGAGGAGTCTCATTCCCCCTCGAAGGAGTCATAAAATACAACTTTATCCATCCTTCATGTGGCAATCAGACAGGCTTAAGAGCTTAAGCACTCATAGGGTAGCAATGTTTGAAAAGATGGCACTGCCCTGTTTGCCTACCTCGGTCTGCACTGCTAATCAAAGTGCTCCTCAGCGTGGACCTGTGGGGCACATTGTCAGTGCTGGAAACAGAACACTGACCGTGCTCACAGAGGGGGAGTTGTTAAACTCAGTCCTTTTAGGGCCATGCCCAGGGTGATCAGCTGCTTGCACAAAGAGCCCAGTGCTACTGCCCTTGCTCCGCTCACCGGACAGCTGCTGAGCCATGGACCACTGGGATCATGCACCGGGCAAAGAAGATGGCAGCAGACAGATTTCATCGCTTTAGACTGTTTTATTAAACAAAGCCAATCAAAACAAACCCAACCCCACCGGCAACACACCGGCTCCTCATTTACACACTACTCCTCTTCCCAGCTCTGGGAGAACAAAGAGGCTGAAGTGTAAATGAGATCAGTGTGGTGAGTGTTACGCACATGAATATTTATCAAGGAAGACCAGAGACAGGCCAATTTGCCACCCTCCTGCAACAGCAAGAGCTTGGTCATCAACAAGTCCGAGGGGAAGGGTAGGTGAAGAGGCTGGTCCCTGCCTTTATGCAGGCAGGAGCATGTGGGATGCTGGTGAAAGGCTGTTCTTGCGTCTGAAGGGCGACTGTGGGAGTCATCAGTCAGGAACGACATCGAGAGGATCCTGGGTTTTGGGACAAAAGCTAAGTGCAACACGATTATGAAGCAAGCATACTATGTCCCTTCCAGTCATGCAATCAGCTTGCAAGCTGCACTTTAGGGAAAGAATTCTGAAGAATTAACTGGAAGTTGTTACCATTCCTCGGGTGTGCCAAGTGCTGATGATAAATCCTTTTCTTGAAGAAAAAAGCAAGGTTAAATCAAACTACAGGGCCAGTCAAGCACGAGATTTACAGAAATCTCACCGGGTTATGGGTTCATTTCTTAAACAGTTGAATTATGGCAGCTTCTGGGCATTGATATACAAAGCGTGCTGACCCCCTCAGTGCTGTGGGGAGTTAGGGAATGAGCAGCAGTGGAGAGATCGCGCTGGTTATCGTCTTAATGTGTATCTCAAAGTCACTTCCAAAAAAGAAGACGAGATAGTAGTTGAGTATTCCAGCCACAGACATGAGGAACAGGAACAAAATGATGCGCTTTCCAAACAAGTAACCAGGAGTGCTGAGGAGACAGAAATGGGGTAAAGCAATTTGTTAATGTGCATCACTTCACTGAAGAACCTCAGACTTTGGACTCTGCTGTTGAGACCAGCTGAAAGATGTCAGGAGCTGAGAGAGAGAAGGCAAATTTTTTTTCTGTCTTGCATTGCCTGGCAGTTGCGAGGACTTAAATGTCATTTTCAGGACCCATTTGGGTCTGGATTTGGCCTTCTGTTCTCAGTGTAGGCTGCTGCTTACTGAAGTGTCTGTTCAGAGGGACTTGAATGTGTTCTCAGCCATCACAGGCTGTGGGATAACTCTGTTTCACATGTGTGTAATTTGCTTTCTTAATATAAATAAAATATAAATGTTAATATAAAAGGACAATCTTGTGCAAATAGTGGCACAAACATGCAAACCTGTGTTTGCAGAGAGTCCTGCGAGCAGGAGCTGCAGGCCCCCAACCCCAGTGCTGCTGCACATCTGACATCTCCCACTTATCCCCTAAATGGGGGTACAGCTACCCCCATTTATCCAAAAGAGAGGGGCTTTCCTGCACTACCCAATGCCAGCAGCTGTTGCAGGCAGCACCACAAGCCAGCAGCTGAGCCTGTGGAAGTGGCAGCATCTGGCTGTGCTCCTACTACATTCTGAATTTTGTAAAGAGGCTCTGCAAGTCCTTACCTCTGAGTCCTCTCCCCGAGGTAGCCCACAAAGTACTTCTGCCTCACAAACAAGTACATCAGGCCAGCAAAGGCAGCAGGAGCTGGGTAAAGGATAAAACAAGGCATTAAAAACACCAGCCCAGGTCTCACTGTATGTGCTGTTCCCATCTGCTGCCTGGACTGGAATGGGGAACAGGAATCTGCAGTCTTGGGTTATGGGACAAGCACTGGAACTGGGATGGAGACCTCTGTGTGGGAAACAGAGCACTTGCCTTGCCCTCACTCCAGCTTTTCTGAAGATTTTGTGGGTGTAATCATGCTCACAACCGTGCCCATTGCAGAGCACACACTCACCATCATCCTCTGAGTACCTAAAGGGAGCCTATAAGAAAGCTGGAGAGGAACTTTTTACAAGGACATGAACTCCTAGGACAAGGGGAAATGGCTTTAACCTGAGAGAGAGCAGGTTTAGATTACATATCGGGAAGAAGTTCTTTGCTGTGAGAGTGATGAGGCACTGGCACAGGTTTCACAGAGAAGTTGTGGATGCCCCATCCCTGGAAGTGCTAAAGGCCAGACTGGATGGAGCTTCAAGCAACCTGGTCTAGTGGAAGGCGTCCCTTCCCCTGGCAAGGGAGCTGGAGTGAGATGATCTTTGAGATCTTTTTCAAGCCAAACCATTCTATGATTTTGTGAAACCCAGTGTGGGTCGTACCAGGCTCAGGAAAGAGAGTGCCAACTCAGGCCTGTCCTCACCAGAAAGAGAAGGCAGTCGGTAGATGTACTTCACTAGGAGCAGGTGGAGGATACACTATGGTCCAATAGTAACTTCTGAGCTTTTCCCACAACTGCAGACAAAACCCCTTCTTCTCCTGGTCAGGAAGCTCTTTTTTTCCCCACAAAGAATGGTCATGGACCCCAGGTAAACACTCATCTAAATGTTAGATAAACTCACATCACACTGAAGGGGATCACAATTAGAAATGGAGGAAAATAGTCCTGGGTTGCCCTCAGCACAGGGGAGAGCTGGAAGTTCTGGCAATTTAATAAATTGAGCCTATTTCCTGTCCCAAAAGTGAATAATGTGGCACCCAGCAACCAAGTACTAAACCCTTCACCCAAAACAAAGAGAACGCATCCATAATGCCAGTATGGGAAATGTCCCTGGCCTGGACCACCTTGAATCACATCTGGGAACACATCTGTTGGCATAAGCCATACCATGAGTCATAGCTCCAGGACAGGAGGGCAAGAGAGGTTCCCCTGCTGCAGGAGGGTTGGTCCCTGGAAGTTTAACTTCCAAAGCACTCGCCATCCCTTGCTGAATGTGGTGTCAGGTTGAAGGGAGTAAAAAACAAACAAAAGAGTGTTACCTTGGCTGCAGAGAAGGCCAGCGCACCATAGCACAGCGAGAAACGTAGGGTATGCGTGTCCGCAGTTCTGGCTAGAATAGAATTTATAGGAGAGAAATCAGAGCACAGGCAAATAGAAACAAAATCAACATGTTTCTCCAGCAGAGAATGGTGGCAGGTGAATTTGGGCTGCACTAGTGCCACTGAGAGTAGACTTTTACCCCAGAGTGGTGGGAGTCCCCTGACCTTCCAGAGGCTGGGCTCCTCACCCACATCTGCTTCCCTGTTTCCTCACGCAGATAATGGATGTCTTTTTGCTGCCTGACGAGAAAAACAAACCACCCTGTGCATGTCTGGCACCTGTGAAAGCCACTTTCTCCCTAACCTGCTTGATTGTGATAGATGCTGTGATCTTTATTGGCTTAAAGTCCTTTCAACTGAGTCATATTAATAAAGCTATTGGATGAAACCAACAAATGTAGAATTGTATAACAAATAAGAGTGCGTCACAGAGTTAACATGTCTTTGCAGGGAAACAGGAATGGTTTCCAGCTGCCTCCTTCAGCTGGGAATGCTTTCTGAGGGGGAGAAGTGAAGAAGTTGAGAGTGATTCTATGTGGCAAAGAAGTGGAGAAGTGGGGAGCTGTGTGCCAAGGGATTTGTACAAGCTCTGCCACCTACCTGCTCCTCAGCAGGCTGACGTCTCTCTGCTGGCTCTTTCCTTTCGAGCCACAGTGCCCTTGGGACTCTGGCTATGCTTGAGTCACTCCTCCAGCAAGGAAGAGTGAACTGGTTCCCAAATGAAGGGACACAATACTCAAAATGGCTGCAAGACCTAAATAGATGAAGCACATGGTGGCAAGAAGGGTGCTGGATTCACCCAGCAAATATATTGGAAAACCACAGGTCTGAACACTGAGCACAGCAAGGGATTACATACAAAGTCATCTGAGGGCATTTGGAACCCACCTCTGGCCCCCAAAAGGGTTTGGATTTAACGTTAATAAAGAGCATGATGAACGCCACTCTGCCCTCTCTGGCTCCTCAGCTCTTGTCTACTCACTTGGCAGTGTAGACACGGTCGAAGGAGGAGGACCCCTGCCGCTGCAACCCCTTGCCATTGCAGTGTCTGCTTTCATGTTCCACTTTGTTAGCAAAAAAAGCTGTTAAAAGAAACCACAGAGTATTCAGTCTGAGACGTCATCTGGAGACATTGCAGAAGCTGGGCTTTATGGGCTTAGCTCTGTTCCTACAAGCATCCATGCTGGACAGATGGCAGGAGAAGACACAGGTGCACGGAGGTACAGGATGTGGCCAGTGTGCTCGCTGTCACCCAGGTTTAACCAAACCCTCCGTGCATCCCCACATGTCTGTACATGACTGGTAGCAGGCTCTCACCTCCAATCCCTGCTTCATCCCAACACTGTGCTTTGGGCAGCCTGCATCTCTGCTGCAGAAGCACTGCCCTGACCCGGTCCTTTGAGCTCCCAGTGGGAAAAGAGCTTTCCAGGCAGAGCTGCCAACCCCAAATCTTGCTCTCCAACAGAGCAGGGAGACAAGGGAGTCTATTCTCTTTTAGTGAAATCCATTTGCCAAACCAGGGACATCCTGCAGGGCTGGTTCTTTTCCCAGAAAGGCCCATAGAAAGCCTGGTCTTAATGGCTGATCTGTGTGTATCCTCCTTTTAAGCAACAGAGTTGTGTCAGTGTTAGCTGCTGCAAAAATGCAGCACCTCAAGATAATGTATCATGCTCTTGACAAACACGTTTTATCTGATGACACTAAACCAGAGACCATCAATCATATGTCTAAATACACCAGAGAGAGCTCTGGCAGGCTACAAGCTGCAAGCTTTCTGTTGTCGTGCATCCCATCTCAAGTGCATCCAAATTACTCTATGGCTTGGAATATTAACCAAATATATACACATAAAAGATAGCCCATCAGGAAATACATTATTATAACAATAAAAATTTAACTAGATAAGCTGCAGGATTTCATCCCTGCGATCTAAAGAGTTACCTCTTTTTTCCAACTTCATTAATGCTGTAAATATGTCTTTCGTACTTCCATTGTCTTTAATAAAACCTACTGAGTTTTTCAGTTTCCAGTATTGTGTGATCCCATGGGTAAAAACAGCCCTTCTGCAGAAAACCCATGGTGCTTTAAGCCAGCACCCCTACTCTGAGCCAGGCTGCAGACCATCCCACTGCCACCAGCACAGTGCATTGGCCAGTGTCTGGGGGACACAGACCAGACACCATCCAGTGGCACAACCACCAGGAATTCTCAGCACCTCCATCTGCCCAACTTTGGCAAGAAGTTACCCTGCCTATGGTGACTAAGAGGACCTAATTGAAGAGGACAGGGTTGATCAGCACTTTTTTGTCCAGTGCTAAGCTGCAGCGATGGGAAACCACTTTCTGTAGGTCTGGGACTGCATGTACTCACTAGTAGCACAACTCCTCCCTTTCTTTTATCACACATGTGAAATCTCTAGAAAATGCCACAGCTTCCGAGAAGGCCAAGTAAGCTATTTATCTCCCTCTCCACTGCTGCAGGTGCTGCCACTTCCCAAATATCAGCTTGCTGCTGCAGAGAGGCTCCAGGACACCAGGAGGCAAGAGGGTGCTTTCACAAGCTGGCATGAGAGGAGTGAGCAGAGCAAGGCTGGAGTGGAGAGGTTTAATTCAGCTCAGCTGCTCCAGGAGATAATGTCCTGAGGGTCCAAGGCTGCACAGACTGCCCAGAGCCTGAACAGTGGCAGTCCCACTCTGACCAAGGTAATGTGCAAGAGTTCAGTGTAAGCCTGGCTGTTTCACAAGTCCATGCCAACAGAAACTGGGAGCTGATGATCCAACCTAGCCAGTGCTTGCAAACATGCTCCTTCCTTCTCTCCACTTTGCTTCCTCTGTCCTGATCTGCTCAGCAATGATCACTGATTTGCCCTGAAAGCTGCTGGATTGCAACATCTCCCTGATAAAAGAACAAAACTTTAGGCTGCCTGCGTCACTCAGTGGTATGTGACCACGAGTCACTGCGTAGGATGTGGAGATTTCCATCATGAACAAGGTGACAGTAAATGGACAGCAGACTGCCTTAGCACCATAGCCCACCTCCATCTTTAGGAATAACAGCATTCACCCAAGCTGTTTTCTAGTCCTGCACCCCATGCAGAAAAGCATATAATCACAAATTTACCTGGTATTGACTTCATGCACTTAGAGACAGCCAAGTAGGTGCCCAAGTGCTTTGCTGAATGAGAACCACAGCAAGAGTTCAGTCCACCTGATACCCCATGACAAACATTTCTACTGCCTTAATTATTGCATTCACTGCAAGACTGCATATCAGGTCTGATCTTTCTAGACAGAAAGCCTGGGAAGAGGAAATCAGATGACGCAAGGCTTGAAATCATGGTTTAGGGCTGTCTGCCTCACGTGCTTGGCACACTCTGCCAAGCATCCTGCTTCCCCTTTGTAGCAGTTGGGTCAATAATCCCACAGACAGATTTCCATGAGGTAAAAGCACATGGAGGGAAGTCTGACATGTCCCAGTGAGAGGAAAAAAACCTGTATATAAAGTTATATGATTACACAGCAAGAAATGTATATTTGACACATTTTCGTAATTACAGTACGTGCTCTGGTCTTAATGTTCCATATTCTGGTGATGTCACATGCTGTGCATTTACCAGAGAATAACATTGGGTTAAATGATGTGGCATTTAGTGCTTATGTCGAAATGAAACCAGTCTGCATCTCCTTTTTTTTTTTTTTTGCTCCTTGGCAGCTAGGCTCCTACCACTTCCCCTCTCTGCAGCAGCCCAAGAATAGCCCATTTCCTAGGACTTTGTGTTCAGCGGGAATCTCCCATTCGTAGTAAGTAGCCTTCACTAAAGATTTCTGGAATTTTCACCAGCCCCCCATCCCACTGCTGAATCTCTTTGAACCTGGGCAAACTTAGTGCAGCTGAGGCAAAACTCAATCCTTTCTTTGGATTCTGGGCAGAATTTTCTGCTAAAATAAGTATTTATAAGAGAGGATGATGAAGTTAAAATCAAATTTGCACAGGAGAGATACTTTTTTTATTTAAAAAATCTTGAAGAATATACAAGGGACTATTCAAGGTCTGAACAAGAGCTAGAGAAGGAAATTTCACCATCTCAGGAAATGTGCAGTGCTCTTGGGATCACAGTTAACTGAGATTAGTTATACTGCAGGACTTGGAGATGCAGAAAAGCAGGAGAGCTGCCTGCCCACAAATAGCCCACACAGACTCCTCCAGTTCTGTCCCCTTCACCCAGCTCCACACAAAGGTCTGACCCGTTGCAGCATCTCAGGGACTCTGTCCCTGCCCATGGCAGCAGGACTCCAGCTTAAGAGCAGCCCTGGCTGCTATGACCATAGCAGGGACCTAGGTCAGAAAAGGACGCCTCAGTCATCAGATCAAAATGCATATTGCCACAGGGTATCCCAGTATATTAATCCTTACGTTAGCTGAAATGTATAACAAACTCACTCTAGAATATCAGAGAGTAGGACCATGTGACTGTCAGGATACTTCCACTACGGCACACAAAATTCCATGCTTAGAAGACCATTTCTAAAGCCAAAGCCATGCCAAAACATGCATGCACTTATAAACAAAGATTATCTATCCAAAGATCAGCTCAGCATATGCCATCCCGAACTTTCCTCAGCTCCCTTTTATCCCTTAAATAAATGTTTGTTTTTGTCTTACCATTCTGGACAACACTGATTAGGGTGACGATGGCAAGCAGGACAATGCTTCCCAGGGTCTCCTGGTCCATTTTGTGAGTGGGCTGTCAGGGTGGACAGTGCAGCTTCGGTGGCAGCTCCGTACTACAAGCACAGAATGAGGAAGTGAAGGTCTTATCTTGAATCGTGAAACACTTCCTATGGCTTCACAGGAGAGTGGCAGCACCCTCTGCTCTGTGCCTGTCCAACCAATAACCGCAGGCTCGCTCACTCATCGTATACAGATGAAGCCCAGGGAAACAAGAGATTACAGGTCTGTGATCTAAGAGGATACATAATGCGGAAAAATATCTATTGCCCTTCCTACCTGGATATCTAAAGTACATTTGAGCATTTGGCTGGCTGTGTAGAACAGCAGAAGGCTGGAAGAAACCAGTCAGGCTACCAAGGCATTGCCAGCAAGTGCCCAACCACTCCACAAGTAGCTGGGAGGAGAAATAATGTTGACAAGACTCAGCAATGTTGTTGCTCTCATGCAGATGCTCTCCCTGGTCACATCTCCATCAGTCTCACCAGTGAGGACACCCCAGGCCTGCATGTCACAAGCCAAAGCTCCTGAACCCCCTGGCATACTGGATTGGGCAATACACTAATGCTGTGAGCATTGCTGGTGAGCACAGAAATATGTCTTTTGTTACCAGGCGTGGATCCCGCATCCTTCCCCCTACAAATAACTCCTTGGAAGTCAGTGACAGCTACGAACATTCAGTATTTTACAGGCTCGGACTTCACACTCGTGCCCCAATTTTAGTGCTTGAAGCCCAGTATAGCTGAGCACAACTGCTGCAGCACATTCACAGCTCAGATCCAACACCCTGATGAAGCTGGCACAGAAGCACAGGCTGCGGTGCTGGACAGAGTGGTGGGTTGACCTTGGCTGAACACCCAAGCTACTCTATCTCTCGCCTCCTCAGCTGGACAGGGAAGAGAAAATATAACAAAAGGCTAAGGGGTTGAGATAAGGGCAGGGAGAGATCACTCACCAATTGCTGTCACAGGCAAATCAGACCTCACACTGGATGGGACACAGGTAGGAGTTCCCAGCAGGAGCCAACCTTCAAACACCATCTTTTTCAATGGGGACACATTTACCTACAACCGTGTTTTTATCCAGTCTCTCTATCATGCAAAGTTTTATAATCTGTACTCTTACATATGGAAAATTCTCACATACTTTGGGTATAAACAAATACACAGAAATGTAAATTAAACTGGCTGAGAGGTCGGTGATTAACATGGTGAGCTGTGACATAGTTATCTTAATAGGAAAAGGCTGTTCTTCTGGGACACCTTCCCTACAGTCCATACAGATACAACGGTGTGAAAAGCAAGGCCATAAAGAGTATCTAGGTTTAGATTTGGCCTGTGATATTTTCTTCAGATTGTAAAAATTTCCCAGATTTGTTTTAGGAAAAAACCTAAATCCAAAAACAAATAGAGAAATACAACAGCTTTTTGAGAATGCTTTTATTCAGGCTAAAGTTCTCTTTTTCCCCAGAATATGATCTTTGCTTACTTGAACATCAGTGTTTATGTTTTGTGGCCTATTGAGCATAGGATTTTAGCTGGTATTTAGGGGCAGTATTTAATGCTAAGCATCAACTAATCTTCTGAGAAGAAAAACCCATCACCTAAAAGCCATTATGGAATTAAGTCAAAAGAGGAATATTGTCTAAGCAGAGATCAATATTATGACTGCAAAGAGAGGAGCTGTGCATGGGCATGGGCAAGCAGGAGGGAGCTGCTGACAGGAGAGGGCGAAGGGGACAGCACAGGTCCTCGGGGCATCTGTGGTACGAGGATTCCCAGTCATCCTCCTGCAGCAGGCACTGAGCCTTCTCCTTCTGCTGCCTGTCTTACACCGGTGCAAACCTACCAGGCAGCCTGCAGCTTGCTTTTGATTTACAAGTGGCAGCACAAGCACATGAGCCTGCTCCAACTTGCCAAGAAAACACACATTCTTCCCTGCTATCAAAGACTTCCCAGAGGTGGCTTCTATTCAGCAGTACTCTCATATAAAAGGGGGTACGAATCAGGCTGCTGTGGTGTGAAGCTGCCATAATGCAAAAAACCCCACAACACACCAGTAGTTTACGCCAACAGGCTTTCCAGCTGGCTGACCCAAGCTCCCATCCCTCGCCGTGTGTGCAGCCCACATTGTGAGAGCTGAGCTGTTGATGTCTTTGCTTTCTCCTTGTCCTGCTCTTCATTTTCCAGCTCTTTGCTTTGCTGCTGCTCAGTGCCTCTCACCACACACTCATTCCCACTCAGCTCTTCTGCTCTGCCCCTTCTGATTTCTGCCTGTCCCCCGGCACTGCTCTGGCATTTCAGCACTTGACATCCCTGGTGCTTTTCTGGAAACCCAGCCTGTTCCCTCCTCTTACCCGGGTTTGCTCCAAAGCCATCCCACATGTATGCGTGGAGGAAAGCAGGGTTTCACACTCCTCCCTGCAGAAATAAAAAAACATGACATCAACTCCAGGGCTTGTTAAAATGATTTCTTGGTGTGCAGGGAGAAAAAAAGCTTTGCCAGCAAGAACTTCTTTGGTATGGCTGCCTTAAGAAATGAACTGCAGGGTTTTGGTTTTTTGTTGTTTGGGTTTTTTTAAGTGCAGCATAACTCCAAGGGCTCTGCTTGAGGAAAAACAAGGAAATCAAGATGATATGTGAGACACGGAAGAAGAAGTCCCTTTACCGTGGCAAGGCAACACTGTTATATAGCCAGACAGAGCAGACACCTCTTGTGGGGAGGAATATTACCTTTTCATCCGCCTTGGCACTGGAATAGCTGCAGGGTACAAGGAGATTCTGGCAATTTTTTTTGCAATTTGGGGAATTGCCTTGGCAAGGAAGGGCTAAGATGGGGCTAGAATGACTCTGGTAACAGTTTCTTCCATATCTACACATTAAATTTATTCCCTTTCCCTGAGACCCAAACACACACACAGGATCACTGTCTGGATATGACAAAGTTGTCACCACTGCAACACCCGGTCCACCTGGGAGAAATATCAGTGCAAGACACACACATCATATCCCACCTGGCCATTTGAAACAAGGTATTTTCCTGAGTAGACAAAAAAGGAAAAGGGGGTGTGGGGGGAGGGATACACACCTTGGGGAACAGTGCCTGCACCTTCTGTAACCCCCAGCTGTGGTCAGACCTCTTCAGGCACAGGCAATTCAGTGCTTCAGCAGCTGCTGTCAGACCCCCGCCCTTTTGCTTGCTGCATGGCTGTTTGACATCCACATTGTCCTGTCTGAGGAAGATAACCTTGACACAGTGAGCCATGAAGCTCATGAAAATGTGCAAAGCCAGCAAGCTTTTCCAGTTGTGCTGCGAGGCTTCCTGCAATTAATCTCCTCCTCTGGAATCTCCAACAGCCAGTTAAAATAATCCTTTTGTAGAATTGCTTTCATGGTGAAGAGGAAAGGACCGGGAGCACAGATCTATAAATATCTTTTGGGATGTTCATCTCTCCTCTCCTCTCATGCAGTCTGATCAGTGCTCAGCAAGGACTCCAATGAAAGTGTGTCTCTTGATAAAATAAAAGCTGCTCGTGTGAAGCTCCCACATAAAAATGCCAGGTGACACCCAGCTGTCATGCTTTATCATAAATAAATAAAGCATGAGGACACGAGCCCCTTGGACTGGCTGGTTAATATTAGCACTCTGCTTTGCAAACTTAAAGTGCCACAGCACCATCAAACGTAGTGCACACACACACACGTGTGGGTGACTACCTGCCGTCACGTCAGCCTGCTTCAGCATCGCATCCTTGCTGAACCCCGACAAAACCCCAGCGCAGCGCGTGAACAGAGCTGGAATGTGAAGTGCAGCATGAAGAAAAGGGCAACGCTGCAGTTTTTAAAATGCTGTCTTCATTTTGCACAGCCAAGAGAATGACATTGTGGGAGCCGACAGAGCACCGCCTCAAAACCCCCTCCTTCTCCATATTTCACAGGCTTCTTCCTTTCACTTACTGTCTTCATATTCCATTGGTACAAATTCAACTCAAAGCACAGAGCTGGAAGACAGAAGCTTTAGTCCCTCCGGGCCCCCTGGCACAGCCTCCTCCTCCTCACCCTCTGTGTCTCATTGCCATGGTTCAACCCCAGTCGGCAACTGGGCCCCACGCAGCCACTTGCTCACCCCCCACCAGTGAGATGTGGGAGAGAATCAGAAGGATAAAAATGAGAAAAGGGTTAGGAAGATCCACACATGCAAGCAAAGAAAAACAATAAATGCATTCACTGCTTCCCACAGGCAGGCAGGTGTTCAGCCATTTCCAGAAAAGCCAGGCTCCATCACACATAATTGTTACTGTGGAAGACAACACCATCACTCCAAGTGTTCTCCACTTTCTCCTTCTTCCCTCAGCTTTATATGCTGAGCATGATGCTATATGGTATGGGTTAGTCCTTGGATCTGCTGGGGTCAGCTGTCCCCGCTGTGTCCCCTCACAACTCTTTGTGCACCCCCAGCCCACTCGCTGGTGGGGTGATGTGAGAGGCAGAAAAGGCCTTGACTTTGCAAAGGTCCTGCTCAGCAGTGACTAAAGCATCCCTTTGTGATCAGTACTGTTTCCAGCACCAATCCAAAACAGAGCCACATGCCAGCTACCGGGAAGAAAATTAACTCTACCCACAGTATTTCAGATGTGGCCTCACCAGAGCTGAGCAGAGGAGCAGAATCACCTCTCTTGACCTGCTGGCAACTCTTCGTCTAATGTGACCCAGGGTACCACTCACCTTCTTGGCCATAAAGGCCCACTGCTGGCTCGTGTTCAACCTTCTGTCCACCAGGACACCCAAATTCCTTTCTGCCAGGTTGATTTCTAGATGGGTGCCCCCAGCATGTCCTGGTGCATGATTTTTTTTTTTGTCTACAGCTGCAGGGCTTCACACTTCTCGTTGTTGAACTTCATGAGGTACCTGTCAGCCCATTTCTCCAACCTGACAAGGTCCCTCTGGATAGCAGCATCACCCTCTGCTCTGTCTGCCACTCCTCTGAGACTGGTGCTGTCTGCAAACTTGCTGAGGGTGAACTCTGGCCCAGCATTAATGAATTAATGAACTCCAGATCATTAATGGAATGTTGTGCAGTACTGGCCTTGGGGCACACTGGCATCCAACTACATCGTGCCACTGATCATCACCCACCAGATCACACCACAACTCTTCAGCCACTTTTCAATCCACCTCATTGTCTGCTTATCCAACCCACACATCATGAGCTTCTCTGCAAGGATCTCCCAGGAGACAGTGTTAAAGGCCTCGCTGAAGTCCAGGCAGACAATATCCACTGCCCTCCTCTCTTCTACCAGGCCAATTACTTCACCAAGGGAGTCCACCAAATTGTCAAAGATGACTTCCCCTTGTTCGAGCCATACCAACCAACTGCTGACGATTTCTCTGGTTTTGATGTACCCGAAGATGGTTTCCAGGATTAGCTGATCCATCACCTTCCCAGGGATTGAGGTGAAGATGACCAGCCTGTAGTTCCCCATAGTCATCCTTCTTGTCCTTCTGGAAGATGGGGGTCATGTTGCTGCCTTCCCATCCTTGGCACTTCCCCTCATTGTCACGACTGATCAAAGCTCATGGAGATTACAACGGATCTGCCATCTCTCTCAGCACCTGTGGGTATATCCCATCAGGGCCAAGAGACTTATGTACATGCAGGTTGCTTAAGTATTCCCAAACTTGGCCCTCATTCATCTAGGGTATATCTTCCTTGTTGATTTGGTTTTCGTAACCCATGTTTGCTGCCATTATCACCTTATTACCTTTTATGTGGCTGCAATTTGATTAATAATTCATTTTATAGACTGTTTAGAGCTGAGGTGAGGCTGCCTGGGCAGCAGATTCCCAGGTCTTCCTCTCCGCTCCACTTTGAGAAGTCTCTTTTGCCCTGTCTCATTTCTGCCAGTGTTCCTGCTTTCCATTAGCTCTTGCAAATAATTAACAAAGGTCACTGTGGGGTGAATTTTGTCCCCTATTCTTCAAGTCTCTGGTCACAACTAGTCCTTTTGCTACTCTAATTATTGGAAGGAAAGATGTTGGATCTTTTGGCCACGTTAATAACAGGGTGATGCTAATTTTTGCCTTCCTCATCCTTGGCAGGTACTCTCGGAGCTTCCTCTTGCCAGCTGGGCTGTCTCGGAGAGCAACTTTCAGGCTCCTATCTGCAGCTGTCCCACCAACAGGCAGAACTTCAACCACTATATTTTTCTGCTTGTCCACTCTTTCCCAATCCCTCAGGAAAACAAACAAAAAAGGCCACAGAGAAAACAAAACAACAGAGAAAGCACGAAGAAAAGTAAAGGAAGCACCGTTCTTCAGATTAAAAAAGCAAACGGGCACCAAAGCCAGTGATTAAAAACCTCAACCCACGCACCCGCAGCCCCCAGAAGGAGCGAGGAGCAGCAGGAACACAAAAGAACACAAAGGAACAAAAAAGCCGCCCCAGCCACCGCGGGAATCGGGTGTGACTCGGCGGAACTCCCTCCCAAGCGCGTCTCTGTGGCGCAATCGGTTAGCGCGTTCGGCTGTTAACCGAAAGGTTGGTGGTTCGAGCCCACCCAGGGACGAAGCACGGTTCTTTTCTTGATGCGCGGCATCTTTTTCCTTCCCTCCTGCAAGAGGCGGCGGCCGTAACTGGCCCGAGCCGCCTCTATCGCGGTGGGAACTGCCCGAGACCCGCTTTTGGCTCCGGCACCTCGCTCTTCCTGCCCCGCCTAAAGAAGTTTTACCCGCAGCCATGTGCTCACGGTGGGGCTCCGGGTGCTCCGTGCCATCGGTCAAGAGGGACTGCAGGAAAGGAAGCCTTCAGCGGAAGTTTCCGTAGTGTAGTGGTTATCACGTTCGCCTAACACGCGAAAGGTCCCCGGTTCGAAACCGGGCGGAAACACCATGTTTTTTCCCTTCCCGTGTCACCGCGGACGTCCTTCCTGGTTCCTCCTTTAGCACGCGGCAGCGGCCGCGTGGGGCACATCCCGCGCTCCTCGGGAGTGGGAGAGGGTGAGCAGCCTCCGGGGCTGCGGCGGGGGCGGGAGGAAGGAGCAGGGGCAGGGCTGGGGCATTGTGCTCGTGCTCTGCGGCGTTCCCATGCACGAGCCCGTCCGCAAACGCGTTTTTCCCTGGAAAGATCGCCTAGAGGAGGGGAAACGAGCCCCAGCTGAAACGGTCTGAACGTCAACAGAAAGCTTGGGACAAAAACTACAACTACTTGCCTCAGGCATTACAGAAGCCCCTTCAGATACTAACTTACATAAAAAGAGTAATAGAGACCCAGGTCCGGGGAGAAGCACCTTCTCAGGGTTTCTTTGGCCTCTTTCTCGGAAACAGATGCCGGAGAAATCCGGCCCCTCCTTTCTTACACTCCTTTCCCAGCATTTCCTCTCTTTTGTGAGCCCTGTGGCTCCACCGTATTCTCCTGGGCTGTGCAGCTTCAGCCTCTCCCTCACAAACAACTACACCGTGTTTGTGCACAGCAGTGTAAAACTAAGCATGCCTCAAACTCCATCAGCCTTGTTATCTCACTAACCTTCTCTCTTGCTCTGTCTGTATGCTGTCTTAGATCTTAACTTAGACTGGAAGTTCTTCCACTCTGAGACCAAATCCTGGTGGACTTTAAAGCACAGCACGCACTTGCGAGCATGAGCTGCTCGAAAGGAAACGTGCTTTGCTCTGAGCACGAAGGGGCTCACATCAAGAGCAGGTGTTTAGCTTTGCAAAAGGAACACAGACAAGACACAATGGCTCTTGCTGATATATTGCCAGGAAGAGAATAATTATTCAAAACAAAAAACAGTGATGGAAGAAAAAAATGGCAATAGCCAGCCACAAAAAACATCAAGATCAAAAATCAGATTTGTAATCAGCACCACAACAGATTTCTAGAACAGTGCTCTAGCAGATACACAGCTACAAATCCATCCAGGCAGCTCCGTTGCAGATGTGTTGGTTTATTGTAGGCAGGATGTGAGAAGGCAGCCCTTTTTTTCACCCTTTACTCTGTTATAAGTGTTTGAATATGTCATCAAGTAGTAAGATCTGAATCACAGTGCCATCTCTGCAGAGCTGATTCCAAACTCTGAGTGCCACGATTATGCCTTTCCCAAATCAGAAGACACAGACTAACAAGGCTCTGCAGAGGGATCTGGACAGGCTGGATTGAAGGGCTGAGGCCAATTTTGTGAGGTTCAACAAGGCTGAGTGCTGGGTCCTGCCCTTGGATCACAACAACCCCAGGCAGTGCTGCAGACTGGGGGCAGTGGCTGGGAAGCTGCCCAGTGGAAAAGGAGCTGGGAGTGCTGGTCATTGGAGCTGGACATGATCCAGCTGTGCCCAGGTGGCCAAGAAGGCCAATGGCACCTGGCCTGGATCAGCACTAATGTGACCAGCAGGACCAGGGCAGTGACTGACCCCTGTACTCAGCACTGCTGAGGCCACACCTCAAATCCTGTGTTCAGTTCTGGGCCCCTCACTACAAGGACATGGAGGTGCTGGAGCATGTCCAGAGAAGTGCAATGCAATGGGGAAGGGTCTGGAGAGCAAGTCCTGTGAGGAGGGGCTGAGGGAGCTGGGGTTGTTTTGCTTGGAGAAAAGGAGGCTCAGGGGAGACCTTATCGCTCTAAGGAAATGGACTCAAGTTGTGCCATGGGAGGTTAGACTGGATGTTACAAAAAATCTCCTCTCTGAAAGGATGGTTAGGTACTGGAAGAGACTGCCCAGAGAAGTGGTGGAGTCACCATCCCTGGAAGTGTTCAAAAAATGTAGATATGGCATTTGGGGACATGGTTTAGTGGTGAAGATGGCAGTGCTCGAAGCCATTAGACTTGGGGAAATTTACCCTAGAACACTGATAAAACTCCATAACACAGTGGCCAGCTTCTGATCACTACCTGTACTTGCTATATGCCCACCTGGTGTACTTCCCATTGACAGAAAAATACTACAATACTTTGTACTCTCTTCATGGCAAATAAAAAGATGCATTTTAAAACTAGTCTTAATATAAAATGTCCAGTAACATTTCAAATTCCAACCAGTTTCTTTGGTCATGGGGTTTTCATTCAACCTCAGCTGAATTCTCACTTGCACGGGATTGGAGGTAGTAAAACATTTATGGAAACAAACAAATCTGCACCGCATCATCTTTAGTTTTCTGTTTCAGAAAAAAAGGCAGCCAGGAACATGCAGCACCAACAGATTTATTTTCATACCTACTTCAATCTCAAGTGCTACTTGTTTGCTCTTGGAGCTTCTATATATACCTGTACCCACACTGAATCCCACGCAGCTGCAGACCAAGGACTCCTAACTTCAGTTTGTGGAGGGGGTGCCAGCGGTGAGCAGAGGTCCTTGCTTCTGTCTAGGTGTATCTGCACAGCAGGTGTGCCCCCACACTCTCCCTCCTCTTCTATGAGCCTCATTATAAACCTCACCACCAGGAACTCCTCCCTCATCTTCTAGCACGGTCTCTTCCTCCCGTTGCCCTGTGCATCATCAACCCTGGTCTCGCTGCTTTACTCACCCCCGGGTCTGTGTTGTGTCCCGAGCCAGTGGTGAAGGAGCTACCATGTCACAGCTGCAGGTCACTGCAACCCATTCACGGATAAATCAAACTCTCTTTTTGGTCAGCTTTTTGTTTTGTTTTAATTAGGGAATTCATGAACAGGCAAACATATCACCAGCAGTACACCAGCCCTTAACATTCAGAATCCATTCATTTGTTTTCTATTATAACATTACCAATAACAGTATTTAAAACAAAGAAGCAGCTCAAGTTCTTCATAAAAACTTACATTTCAAGAATTAAACCATTCACTGCCTGAAGTACCAGTTTGGTAACAGTGTACCCAACTGCAGCAGAAATAAGTTGACATGGCAAGTTCAGGGCCACAAAGTTTTTCAAACACTTTTTAAACCTAGTTCAAACAATCCAAAACCATTAAAATCTGTAGCTATGCCTTGTAATAGCATTATGTTCAACTGCATCTACTGCAAAAGTAAGACTGAGCATTTAATGTTTTGAACTTGGGATCTAAAACAATGAAAAAATGCAGAACACCTCTAGAAATGCCTGATATAAAGACTTGCTGATAAAACCCTTCTTATTTCCAAGAAAAGAAAAATGTACAGCTAATCTAACTTGGCATATAATACCCTCAGCTTTGTGTCTATGCATTTAAAAAAGACTCCCGTCTAGAAAAAGGAAAGCTATACAAATCCAGAAACACCAAGGTGTGAATCCCTCAGCTTACTCACTGCTGTCTTGCTGCATTTTTCCATTACTTTCTTCCTACTGACCTTGCCTCTCCTTGGCATCTCACATATGGATGGGGGTGCACTGCTTGAGTCATGAAAAACTCCAAATGACAACAGTAATAGGCATTAACTTACAGTTAAATTAATTCTTCGAAACCTTTCTTTTATTAAATTATTTTGTAGCTGTGAATAACTAGAAGGTACATCTGATATTCTTAGTGATGCAAACTCTGGACTAAATCTTACTAATTCTACTTAAAAAAATAACCTATCTCAGAAGAATATTCTGCCAAGTTATATTCACAGTTGCCCAGCATGAAGACTCAGTAAGTGCTGTAACCTTAAATAGGAAATTTTCTACCATGTATCCATTTTTTCTTGGATCCAAGGGGTGTATACTTCAACATAAGCTTGTTGAATAGTAATTCTGTACAGAGCTGAATGCCAGCCTAACAGAATGCCAGCCTCAAGTTTATAATGTTACAAATGATCTTCATATCAGAGCCTAACAGAATGCCAGCCTCAAGTTTATAATGTTACAAATGATCTTCATATCAGAGGATGCAAAATTCCCTAATTACAAAAGATACCTAATTTTTTTTTTTAAATGTTGGACAAAACTTCAGGAGTTGAGTGATCCTGTAAAATTAGCCACTACTACATAAATAGTACTTCTTACACCATTACATCATCAAGATTACAGAACTTAATTATTTCTCAAACTCACTAGAGTATGGATGTTTTTCATATTAAAAGCAGCAAAAATTAAGACTCATAGGAGCTTTTAATTAAAAATCATTATCATATCTGACAACTAAAATAACTGCTTCTCAGAAAAATAAAATTCATTAAACCCTGATTTGCTTGTTACAATAAAATGTTAAGGAAAAAAATACCTCAAATGTAAATTGTTCAAGTAAAGCTAGTGTGCAATTACACTAGTTATAAAATATAATTTAGTAGTGCTTTGTTTCAAAATATACATAATACTGAAAAAATACTTAATCCCAAGAAACTGAGTATTTACCAAGTTTCAAACAGAGTTTCATCAAAATGAGGTAAATCTATGTCACCTGCCATTGAGCTTGGTGCTGAAATGGAGAACAGGTCTTCGAGGATATCATCTCTTGTAGGACTTTCAAAAGAAAGTTTTTTTACACTGTGTTTGTTTATTGCATCAAGCTCCAAACTAGTGTCCTTTACAGGACTGTAGTAATTGTGGTCCTCACTTGTCACTGCTGCCTGTGGCACACTGGTGTTCTCATGGGACACGGTCGTTGCCACGCTGCTGTCCACCATTTCCATGTACATACACTCATCTTCACTCTTTGGAGCCTCCAGGGAAGCGACAGTTGAAGTAGGGGACAGTAATTCTGCCAGTATTTCATCAGTGTTAGTATGGCCAGTGCAACCCGGCACAGGGTTTGTATTAAATTTGGATTCGTTACCTGTGACATCAATCTGATACTGCAGCTCCCTTAAAAAGCTCTGCAGTAATTCACTGTCATTTTGAGATTCAGTCTGCAATGGGGTGCTTACGTCTCCACTCACAGGTTTTTCCTGTTTCATCTGTTCCACTGCTAATCTATCCAGTGAAGCCAACTTCTTCTTTTTAGCATTAAGTTTTTTTAACAATTTTAGGCGAAGTTTTTTTGTTTTGTCACTGTCTGACACTTCTGCCTTCCCAGAGTTATAGCCAGGTGAAGGGAACTGAGTCACTTTACCTGAGGTACCCAACGTACTTCCTGACTTATTCCATGTTGGACCTGCGATAGTGGTATGATTTGCTGTTGGAAGACAAGTGCTTTGAGAAAATCCTTTGAAATTTGATAAAGGATAAGTATTATTACTCTGAGGAGCCAGTAACTTCGGGGTCTCAGTTGTTTTCTTTGTACTTCTGCTTTGAAATCCACCAAAGTTACTTGCGCCCTTAATTGGCAGACGTACTTCACTTATTTTTTGCACTGAGGGAGTTTTGCAACTTCTTTCATTCTTGAGACCTGAGGCAGTTGAAGGCATGAAAGTACTCTTGTTTAATAATTTCTTTACCCAGCTTCCTACAAATCCTCCTTTTTCGTCTTCGTGTGAAGGCTGAACTGAATTATTGGCACCAGAAGAGCTGCCAACTTGAGAATTAACTACAGTTTTGCTTGCATCTTTCAAGTCATGTGATTTTTGTATAGTATTATCTACTGCTAACAACTTTTTGTTTAGCAGTAGTTCTGAGTTTAGTCCATGTTCTCTGTTAGTTAAATTAGTTCTGCCATTTGTTTGAGAAGGCGATGAGTCAGATGAATCAGGGTCATGTTTTTTGGGCACAGGAGGAGTACTATTTACTGGGTTAAACTCTTCTAGAGGTAAGCAAATACTGGAATTTTCATATGAGATGGATTTATTGCTCGTAGCTAGACTAGTTCCAGCAAACTCTCCTGGATATGGAGTGCCAAGTGAAAAAGCTGGTTCCTGCTGTTGTGGTGTGCCCCATCCATCAAGAAGGTTATTTCCCACCGTCCGTCCGTTCGGCAGCGATTTATCTTCCGAGTCAACTAGAACTTCTTCAAGCATCAGTGTTACAAGATCACCATCTGCCAGATTTTCTAAACCATTATGAACAATACTTTTGTCCTCAGCTACTCGCTGCTGTTTCTTCTCTGGAGTCCTCACAGAATCCTCTCTGCGGTATTCTGCAGGTGTTTTGCCTACAGTGTTATCAAAACCACAGTGCAACTCTGAGGAATTTGACTGTACATTATTAAGAGGAAAATCTTCACTATTTTTACTCTGGAACTGTGAATTCAGTTCTTCTGGCACATGGGATGCTTTCTTTTCCCAGATAACAATATGAATCTCTGTAGGAGGAACTTCAAATCTTTTATGTCTCTTGCAATACGGACCCTTTAAATCATCACATTCAAGCCAAGTTCCTGAAAAAAAACAACCAGTGCAGAGACTCTGAGACTTTTAAAATTTAAGTCACTATCCTCACACTTGTCAAGTATTTTTATTAACCCATTCCCCTGACAAACAGAAAATAGAGGATTTTTTCTCTAGAGAAAACTGGGAGACTTCCACTGCAAAAAGATCAAACACAAGAAGAACTTGCAGCAATATTATTACATGTCAGAG
The DNA here is from genome assembly GCA_013398115.1 of Falcunculus frontatus. NCBI lineage: Eukaryota > Metazoa > Chordata > Aves > Passeriformes > Falcunculus > Falcunculus frontatus. Next base: position 206,015 of record VZRV01002981.1, read on the forward strand.
TAGGTCAACCATAAAACAAAGCTAGCTAAGGGTTTTTTGGCTGAAACATCTTGTCTGAAAACACCCTCACAGGTCTGAGGTAAGAATCACCTCTGAAATTAAGTTTCTCTGTAGACCTTTTCATTGCCTGGGTGGGAAGCACGGGAGCTAAAAAGAAACTGCTCATTTTAATACTCTTGTCTCATCACCTTCAAACTGTTCCCAGATCATGAAAGAATATTTTACAGCTTTAAGAATTTAAAAACAGATATATATGACGCATATGAGGTTCTTAACTAGGCATTTCCCAGCTGCTTCCTCTTCCCATTTCTTTTTAATCTCTGGCAGTATGACTTAGACAATTTTCATGTTGTCACAACACTTCATAAAACTGCACTCCATTCTCTCTACGGAGGCATGAATATCAAAATATCACCTTTTCACCTTCTCTGATTATGGATCTTTCAAATGGTACAACCATCTTACCATTAGTAATGTTTCTAACATGGATTTGTGCCTCCCACCCCTGAGGTGCCATAAAGTTCAGAAATAAAAAATAGCTCCATTAATTGCTCATAGTAACATAGGTTACCTTGCTTCCAGCCAAGAATGGATGAATCACTGGTTTAAAAATAAACAATATTATTTGCTCCACAGTCATGGTCAGAGTGCTTTTTCAACTTTTACAAAGTTTTGAAGGGAAAAAAACTCTACAGCCAAATTACTTTTTCCAGTGAATGCACTGTAGGACAGCACACTGCTGAACAAATCAGTTAAACCAAGCCAAAGCCTTCACTAAGAGAAACAAGTTCCCCCAATTATTCACAACATTTTAATATGAAGTTTAGAATGCAGACAAAAGAAATCTTTGTTATTATGTATCAACGGTTGAGACTACTGCAGTAAACCATAAAACAGTATTTCATGTAGACTCACGAAACATTATGGTAGATAAGAACCATAAACTCGTATCTTATCTCTTTCTTTTATGAGGAAAGGCTGAGGGAGCTAAGCCTGTTCAGCCTTGAGAAAAGAAAACTGAGAGGGGACCTCATCAGCGTCTGCAAGCATCTGACGGGAGGTGTCAAGAGGACGGATGAGGCTCTGCTCAGCAGTGCTGAGCAACAGGACAAGAGGCAATGGGCAGAAACTGATGCACAGTAAGTTCCACCTGAACATGAGCAAGAACTTCTTTACTGTGCAGTGACTGTGCACTGGAACAGGCTGTCCAGAGAGGCTGCAGAATTTCCCTCACAAGAAATATTCAAGAACCATCCGGATGCCATCCTGTGCCATGTGCTCTGGGATGACCCTACTTGAGCAGGGAGGTTGGACCAGATGACCTGCTGTGGTCCCTCCCACCCTGACCCATTCTGTGATTCTTACCATCAGGATTCAAAGACCAGCTTATGAAGTGCTTCTTATCTGTTTGGTACTGAACAATAGATGTTATTTGGTAGGTGTCTTCCTCAAATTGAAACAAATATTTCTCCAGGTTGTTATGTGGCAAGCCTTCCACAAAATGTAACATTAATATTGAGGGTACTCTGACAAAGAAACAGTAAAGAACCAGTTTAGTACAATAAAACAGTGGCAAAAGTTCCTAATGAAAAAGTAAGGCATCTCTAAGAGTATGTGGTTCTGCCCTTACTATTCTGCTTTCCCACAGGACTCTTCAGATTGCACAGTAAGTACAAAGGGAAAAGAATATCCCAGCTGGATATTCCATTTCATTATAGATTACGGGAAAAAAACCAACACCAAGTAAGGGATTCAGGGAGTGGGGAAAAGTTGAAAAAAAACATCCCTGTGCCATAAACACAGTAGCAAGGGACATTGTTCCCAAGTCAAATAAGTAAACAAATGATCAAACAACTTTTATCCACAGCAGGGGCTGTGAAAAGGCTGACAATGGATATCAGTTGGCTGTATTTACTACTTGATAGTTAAGTACTTATGACCTAATTCAAACACATGTGCTGGTCAGCATGTTAAACACTGCTCTGTTACATGTTTAGTAAACACTGTTTGCCATTTCAGCTTTTAAGAATGATCTAAATTATTTAAAAATGAGTATTGATCAGAGTTTAAGGTTTAGAATCTCCGCAAACACACAGTAATAGTTTGGTTTCAAAAGTCATAGGTTCAATAAATGAAGTCTCAGAACTTTATGTACATTACTTTCAAGTTCATGTAATCAAACTTACTTTTCCAAGACCATCTGCCATCTTTGAGATGCATCACCACAGTTATTACATGGTCCAATATGAATAGCGTTAAGAGGATGCCAATCAGGGATTATATTTGTGAATGTTGTTAGTGTTTTCTTCAATCTGGACACACATACAAAAAGAATAAGTTGAGCTACTGATCAGAAAACAATAAATATATATACTTTACCAGGAGAAAAAAGTTATAAAAGCATTATGGCAAACCCCAAATTCTATTCACGTTTATGCCATTTGTGTGGAATTCACTGCGACAGCATCACATCCAAGTCAACTCTGCATTCAGTTCTGCCAAACAGCATCAGTCACAATTTGTTTTCAGCAGCCCTGTGGCCTTCAATTTCACATGATTTGCTTTTTCTCCCTCTTAATGTTATCTCTGTTTCCTTTCCAACATATGACAGAGCTTGCACCAGGATCTGCATAATTTACTAGCTAATACAGAATCTCAAGAAGAGAAGAAAGCAGCAACAAATTACCTGAGAATCCATGCAATACAAGGTCTTGTTTTTAAAAACCAGTACATTCATAGCAGAGATTACAGAGAGGTTACATTGTATGAAAATACAATGTACGGGATATTAAAGTGAAGTAACATAGTTTATTCATTCATTAGCCACAGAAAGGACTTCCTCTATATTCAACTGAAACTACAGTTTTCAACTTTTAAAAAAGCACAGAATGTAACAAAGGCTTTTGAAGACATCCTATTAACCAGGGCTACATACTACCTTTCAAGAGTAACAGATAGCATTAATCTCATTTCACTTGGGGATCTAGAATTTTATTATATAAACCTAAGATAGTGAAGAGAAACAGATGTTTTTCAAATAAAATTAGCTGTCTTCTGAAAGTGTCTCTCTTTTCCTTCTGACTCTAAAAGGAGACTAAATTACTAGCTTGTACCTGCAGCTACACAGAACTCAATTCTCAAGAAATTACTCCCCTGTAATACTATTTTAAAATAGATAAACTATGTTAGAGAATCTCTGATTCTTTGTAACCCAAATGAATATTCCAGGTATTCCTCAATAGCAGAGGTGTACTAGGCATATATTCTTTAGAACCACAACAATTTGTATATTCTCAGCAAAATATCAGAGTGAGCATGGCCAGAGACTCACAGTGTTACCTATTGTTTCTTTCTTAATTCATTGATAATGCGGTTTCTTAAGACATGGAATAGTAGTAAACTATTTGCAAATGAAAAAGCAGATAATGTAAAACTTCAACAACAAGTTTAAACTGTAGAAACCCTGGAAATCTGAAGAAAACCAACTATTATATACAGATTTTAAAAGGTAAGGTAGAACAGCTATATAGAAGCTACTTATATAAAAATCTCACCGGTCCTGATATTTGTGGCCACAACATACACATTCAAACTTCCATGAAAATGAATGCAAGAATAGTTTCTCAGCTTGTTGATCCAGCTGTAAGAGTAGCTGAAGTGCAAACACTGGATTCTCCGTATTACCTTCAAAGACGGGGCAGAGAAAAATGGTCACTAAATATTTGAAATCACCTTTCAGTACCTCAAAAAGGAAGACGATAAGCTTATTACTATGATTTAAATTTCAGTTATTATTTCAAGGCTCTATTTCTAATTCTCACACCAAAGGGATTGATCCATGTTATTAGGTTGTTATCAGTGACAATTTCATGACTACAGCATAATTACAAAGATTATCTGCTCTCTAAAAAGTCAAAATGGGCAAAGGACAAATCAGCTGATCATACCGTAAAGTACGTGCAAGTCACCAATAGAAACGAATGTATTTCCAAACTTTCTTGTATGCATACTTTTATGTATGACATAAAAGGCTTCACGTCTAGGGTTTCCTGAAAGTAATTACTGAGATACTGCACTAATTACTTACCCAATTCACACCTAAGCTGAGGCTGAAGTTCTGTAAACATTACGTTTCTGATTTGATTGAGATGAGATTCTGCTTTTGGAAGAACATCTAAAGAAAAAAATACATATGTGTTCATGTAGTCATGTGTAACAGTCCCCACACCTTTTCACACACATGTACCCCTACACGCACTCCCTCTCTGCAAACCAATGCCTTTCATATTGACCCATACTTGCCTAAGACTTGTTACTAGAACAGCCAGTTCTTGGTATTAATTGATTTGAAAATCAGAGAAGAATTTACACAAGTTACTCACATTTTACTGCAGTCTGCTGACTAAAAACTACTTGATCTGACTTAAATTATGACTAAGAGTGTGCACCAGCTAGATAGTAACAATTTTTAAGTATCGTGTGACCACACATTAGAAATCCTGCAGATTCAGAGATTAAAAGAAAACTTTAAAACCTAAACACCAAGAACAAAAGCATGAAAATTTGCGTACATGCTTTCTAATGTTATACAATTTGAATAATTAAACATTTAAATGTATTGTTTCAGATTAAATATTAATTTCTTAAGTGAGTCTTTAAAATAGTAAAAGTAATTTTAAATTGAAAAACATTTTTTTACTTCATATATCTTAGTATGTTGTTTCAACACAAGCACATGCTTTAAGCACAAGTAAGAACATAATTTCTACTACGCAATCATGATCATAACCTGCAGAATCTAAAGGAAATATTTAGAATAGCTGTTGAAACTGTTCATAACATATAAACTCTGTGTATAGAAAAAAAAGCTTTCTTGCAGCTAAATTGCTTTTGTTTGCTTTTAAAAACAGCTGTATGCAAAAGACACTGTAAAATTACACAAAAGAGCAAAATAAATTCTACACCTATTCTCCACAACAATACTCTTCATCCAGTCCCCTCTCCACTGTTACTCAAATAAACTGATTTGTTTTGCAGCAATTGAAATGAATGAAAAGGTTTAAGTTCTTTCAAACAACACTGTATTCCGATACTTAACATTCCCATTTAAGGGTTACTGCACATCAGAGCTCCTTTGCAAACACAGCCCAGCAGAGAAAAACATCTCAGACAGGTTCTAGGATGGCAGAGGGCTTCCCAGTGACAGATGAACACCTAAGCTCAAGCAGCCTGACTTTCTGACAAGCACAGTGCATGAACTAGTTCAGAATATTTTGGGGTTTTCTCCCCAGTTTGTAGCATGGATTAAACCACTTGTGATACACATTATTTTTCCCAGGAAAGATATGACATTCTTCAAGTTACCTGTTCTGTGACTGTGGTCTATATATTCAAACACATATAGTCCAACAGAATGTCCACTGAAATTCATGAGAGGTACTGGCTAACCAGAAAGCTTTACTACTTCTGTAACAGATGATGTCACAGAAGTTTAGACTTATGACACCAATGGTCCAGTTCAAGAGAAATAAAAAAACCCATGATCTTAGTTTAAGAGTCTTAAACAGAATCCACAGAACAGAAAATGACTAAAGGCCACACCAGCAGAATACAGTGACACATCCTCCTCTGAGTGCAGCTGTGCTGCCTCGAAGGTTTCCTCCGGCTGCCCATCACAGCCCTGAGCTTGGAGGCTCCAGTCCTCCAACCTGTTAAGCTGAGCTGACCTGTTAACCCCCTGTTAAGGGTTACTGAGTACTCACTAACCCTTTCCAGACCATGTGATCCAGGTTAATGTGTTTGACTACTTCTGACTAAAACAGGTTAGGAAGCACTGTCATCTGCAGCAGCTTGCAAACCTCAGGGGAAGCATTCCTTCAATGAGCACGGCTGGAGACAGAAAGGAATATACATTCCCAGCTTTACTATTTTTGGTGTGACAAGGCAACTCCCATTTACACAAGAATATAAACCACAACAGAAATTATTCTGAAGATTAAGATTAGAACAGTATCCCAAAATGTTAACCAAGAGAGGGGAAGGAAACAAAGTAAGGGTGAATTCAAGAAATAATTCATAAAATCTTTATGTTGGATGTGACCAAAAAAATTCAAGAGATGCTTGGTGTTTGATGCCTCCAAAGAGTGCACGTTTGCCCCGAGAAAAACAGTTTCAGATGTTACCAGGATTTTACTAGATAAAGCACAATATTCTGCAAATTCATGGTAATAGTTGTATCTTTTGTGATCTTGAAATACAACGGAGGCATATGTAAGTGTGCAGTACTAAATTCCACATATTTGTAGCAGATCAGTCTGACTATGAGAAAACAGCAGCTAAATTTACTCACCTCTTACTTTACTCCTTTTACAGGTATTCAGAAGAACAGATGCTTGATTATATTTTGTTAAGAGTTTCTGGAGTAAACATTTTCCATTGTTACATTCTTCAGCTAGAGCGAATTTTAATGTTTCTAAGTGTACCAGGGCTGACAAAATACAATCTAACCAACAAAGATTACGTATGTTTCGCCACTGAAGACACAAATCTGTGTTATTAGTGGAACCTTTATCCTCTTTGAGTGAAATTTCAGATGGTGTTGATAAAAGTTCAGAATGTGGCAACAGTTGTGTTTTGGGACTAAAAGTCTTTGGTGGACTTTCTTGGTAGTTGTTGGTCTTGTTGGTTGTTTTGAAATCCACCTTCAGCATGCAGGACTCCACACGGTTGCCAGGGTTTTGCTGGTCATTTTGTAACACATCATGTAGGCTTGCCTTGGGAATACACGAACTATTCTGGTAGCATTTCACAACTGAGTCTGCATTAACACTGAGCACATTGTTAGTTCTTGCTTTTTTTGGATCTGATTCAACAGCAGAAAAGTCACTGGTATCACCCAATTTCCTTTTCTTATGAGTAGATGGAACTTGATGATTTTCTGAACCAGTAGAAGTAATTATGCTGTTTAATGGTTTATAACCAAGTGGGTAGATACACTAAAGGAAAGAAAGAAGGTTACAGTGAAACCTACAAAGCAGTTTCGGGTGAACAAGAGCTAAAGAAAGTACAAAACATACTTCCAGAATGGAATGTTGAATCATAGAATCATAAAATGGCTTGGTTTGAAAAGGACCTTACAGACCAACTAGTTCCAAACCCCAGGGACACCTTCCACTCGACCAGGTTGCTCAGACCCTCGTCCAACCTGGCCTTAGGGACTTCTGTAAAGCAATATTTTAATTAAATCAATACATAAAGTCAACATATGTATGACAGGAAGGGTGTTATAAGACACTGCTGTCTTATAACCAACTATGAAATAAATGTATCAGTAGTGATAATTCAACACTACTTTTCCAGTAAATTCTTCCAACCTCTGCATACAACCTAATTTTGCTAAGGAGAGTCCCCTTGTCCTATTCTGCTAAATCCATTCCTTTAGGATACAGATTTGCCATTATTATCTCATGCCTGAGAGACTACTGGTGCCCAAACTGGCAGGGTATCTTTCAGGCTAGCTCCATGACCAGGTGGCAACCAGAATACAGACAAATCCCTATTACCAGTCTCCAGAACTATATTATAATTAGTTAAAAGCAGGAAAGAATGGGAAAAGCAACTCTGAGACCCATATCTACTCTAGTTTCTACTAATTTAAGGACACCAGTCTGTTTGGGAGTGCTATACCCTCCCCACATACATGGAGCAGTGAAGGGAGAGGCAGCAAAATCATAAC